>CM069434.1:80748474-81348474 GCA_035610365.1 Aquatica leii
TCAAGTTGTGCATACCTTAAAAAGATAACTATAAACTTTCTTGGTGTCAGGATTCTCCTCTCTATTCATTGAAGTGTATATATTATCAACGTCTACTACCATACCTAACAAACGGTTAATATCAATTTCAGTTTTGTTTCGTAAATGTGAGATATGTGATTCTAAAGCATGATCACAACGACAAGGATCATTGAATGATGTATTAGGTAAAGCATTCTCCGTTTTCTTCCAACCAGTACAATCACATTTATCAATCTAAAAACAATATTCACCTGAAGTGTTCTTACTGTATTTCACACATGCATTACTTGGCATTTTGAGTAAATTGCGAGTTTAAGTAACTTTCGATTATAAGGAAAACTAAGAACTGCTTGTTTGCGTTGTTGAATACGTTGCAGATTTGTCTGTCTTGAAGCTTGTTCGGGTTTACTTGTGTTTGCTTGCATTTGTACGTTATGTGACTCTATCGTTCCTGACATACTTTCTGAATCTAAGCTATGGTGTAAATCCACATTTGACATTTTCTGCAAATGCAGAAGATTTCTAAACTCACAATAGTAAGTTTATAATTTTGATCAATTCAGAAACATAAATTAGGCCTATTTAAAAATTGGGAAATGAAACTTTAACGTTTGTTTATTTACTTAAGTTTACACAGTTTATATTTGACAGTTTTAGGTTATAATGGTTAAGTAAACGCTAACGGAACTATAATAACTAAAAAGTTGCTACGTTTACTTTGACGGTTCGATCCGGATAGAAACTCAAACGGTTTGAATTATTAATTCTTAATCTTAAGTATTTACATAGAAATGGATTAAGACGAGAAATACTTAACCTCACTTTTTTGTAGTTTACTAGTATAATTTAGTGTTCATTTATGTTTTATTTAGGTAGTATTTACTATTTATTTTTTTAATTCAATTTCATTTTGATTTAAAAAAACAACAAAAATTAGTACCTAACCAACAATTTCTCCAGCTGATTTTAACATGTATGACAGTTCAAAATGACAGTTAAAGACAAGTTACAGATATATAATTATATATCTGAGACAAGTGAAATTAGGCACAAAAACTGGATCCCGCTTATTTCGTAAAGTTGAAGTGGCTTACCTTAAGCCAATCTACCAAATTGTTGAGATTGGGTTAATTTTTCCAAGCCGCTTGAGCGCTTTATTCCAAGTGTTTATTTTGAGGATTAATGAGTATTTAAGTAGGATTTACCAAGCTGCTTGAGTTTCTATCTGAATCGAACCGTCGAAATAAACGCTCAAGTTATAACTTGATTAGTAACCTCAAAACAAATTACTACGTTTATTTCGACGGTTTAATCCCGATAGAAACTCAAGCCACTTGGTAAATCCTACTTAAATTCTTGTTAATCCTCGAAATAAACAGTTGGGATAAAGCGCTCAGGCGGCTTGGGAAAATTAATCCAATCTCAACAATTTGGTGGATTGGCTTAAGGTAAGCCACTGCAACTTTACGAAATAAGCGCTTAATCTACTTTTACCTAAATAAACCACGAATGAACACTGAATTATATAGTAAACTACAAAAAAGTGAGGTCAAGTGTTTCTCGTCTTAATCCAGTTTGATATAAACACTTAAGATTAAAGATTAATAATTCAAACCGCTTAAGTAACTATCCGGATCGAACCGTCGTAATAAACGTAGTAATTTGTTTTGAAGTTACTAATCAAGTTACTTATTACTACGTTTATTTCGACGGTTCGATCCAGATAGAAACTCAAGCGGCTTGGTAAATCCAGATATTACTGAAAAATTAAACTTACCAAAATTAAAATAATTTAATTACAATTAAACGACGAAATTGGCCTAGGATTAGGCGTAATATTTAATAAGTTGGTTCTAGTTTTGTACAATATTTTAAATTTTTATTAATGTTAGCAAGAGTCGTTATATAGTCCCTAAAAATATTGAAAATGCACATCGTTCAAGAAAAATTCATGTCGATGTAAATTTGATCATCATTTTCTCATGGATTCCATTATCTGATCAAATTGAAATGGGACCCTTCCTACAATACCTTCTTTCTATATATAAAAGAAGTCATGAAAATCGGTTACCGTGGTAATAAAGAATGATCGCTTAAGGTTGTTGATTTTTCTTTTATTTACTAATGAAAGAGTAAAATCTTTTTAGGACTCTGTCATTTTAAATTAAAAAATGTAAGACAACTCATTGTTTGCATAGTCATTGACCAAATGACGTAATAGAGTTAAAGTTGAGGAACAATTTTGTATGCTACGTTAATTTTCTGTATGTATACTTAAACGTAAACGAAGGTATTAATGGAACGATGTTAAACTTTTACTAATTGCTATTGTTACGCAGGTTAATTTAATTTAGGTGGATGTAAACAATCCTTTTTTAAATCTAGTTTGATATCTGCATATAATTTATTATTTAGATGATTTAAATAACATGTATAAAAAAATTCAGTGTATTGTAAAACTTTGGTTTTGTAACTGCTATATATATATAATATATATAATAACTATATTTATAATTTTAAATAGACTACGTAACGTTGATTACTGCCCTTTCTTATTGTTTGATAAATAAATGTTTTCTTATAGGTGTAATGTGTTTATTGATAACACTTTTAATTGTTGATATTCTTTATTGCTCTGGGAATTCGGAATTTGACGATCATGCGAAATAAATTCTAATTAAAAACATCCTGCTGTAAACAATGTACATTAACTGTAATGGTTTATCTTTAATTTAACTAAAAAATAAATGCATACAAGACGATGTAAAGCACAAAGATGAAAAAGAGTTTGTAACATAACTTTTGGAATAAATGTGGACACCTCAAACGCTTTATGAAAAGTGCAAACGGTTTTAAGTTTGATAATGTATTGACATTCAAAACAAAATTGGTTTCTGCACAGAGGTTCTTTAGTCTTGAAATGAACTCTACCTATTCTAATTCACAATTTCAACTCGAAATAATTTCGATCGTGCTGTGATTGGTTGAAATTTACGTTTGCGCTAACTAGTGAGCGGCTGGCATATCCTATGTGACATTACATTTCGAAAGTCGAAATTTCAATCTCAATGCTTATTTTGGGTCGCAATTGTGATTGCGACTGAAAAATAATCGAAATTATGAAATTTTTTGCATTTTGACTTTTTGAGGAAAGTTAGATGTTGAGATAATTTAAAGTGCTGTGAAATATGAAATAGTAGTTTACGTAACAGGAGTCAAAAGTAAGGAATAGCATAACGAACGTTGTTGTGAGTGAGTTATGCTATGATTCTTTCGACGAGAGTAATGTACATTATTTTATGTGTTACCTTTTGTAAAATTACTTTTCCCACCTGTCGCATACTCGTTCTGATATAATAATTGACTTTAAACACTTACTTTTTATGTGGATTCCTAATTTTCATTTTGCCATACTAGAGCTTTTTTTGCTCGTTACGTAACTACCAGTAACTACACTAACGAACGAATATTCACCGAATATTAACGTGTTTGCAATGTTGGCAGCACAAAAAAATTATTAAAAGGTGTGTGAGAACAAATGTTAATTGGGGTTGTTTTGCTATAATTAGTTAAGCTGATTGGTCAGCATATGTCACATCTGTAATTTGTTTTTTATCCTCCAAGTTCCAGGAATTTGCCCTAGGCAAATTTTTTATGGTTTTTCCATAAATTGAGTTGATGTATTTTGTTGTTTATTCCTATTTATTTAAATGCAAAAACACAGTAATAAAATTATTTAACATATTATATACAAACAGAAATTGTACTAATCACGAATTAACGAAAATAAACCGTCGGCATTCAACGAAAATAAAGAGCAATTTTTTTTGAATAAAACGGTTTTTATAACCGTTACAACAGGCATACCAACCGCCATGTTACAATCGTTATATTCTTCTACATGTTATTTCGATTTCATCGTCGATTTAAACTGCGTGCTCTTTACTGTGACGTCATTTTATATTTTAATTGCGATTTCGACCAGAATTAGTCGAAATGAATTAGAATAAGTACCCTGTTCACTGCGACTACACTTAGGTTGTCAATCAGAGTTCGAATGGAGCACGTTTCCCGGTTTGTCTCATTGCGGTCATGCGCATACATATTACAATAGGTAACGTCTAGAAATACTGAAAGCTCATAAAATAATCATATTAAATATAACACAACCTAGATAATTTACTACTATTTTATTGCTACTAAAGTTCTCGTATATTTTATAATTTAATTGTTTCGACGTAATTTTAGTATTAATAAACAAAGATTAAAACCCTAGAGTTTTAACTGCCAAAATTACGTCTCGGCGAATTAATTATAAAACATACTCAAAATTTGCAACAAAAATAGTCAACTATTAATCAAGGTCTTGTTATAATACCGTTCATTATTTCATATAATCTATTGTAATAATTTTTAAACAAGTTATTTAAAAACTAAAATTTACATGATTTAAATTTTACTACTTTTAACTAACACTAATAAAATGCGACGGTTGTTAAGAAAAAACTTACATTAATTTATATATAAGTTATTACTATCACTCGAAAAATAAATGTCCGCGGATAACTTAGTTTATCGAAACCGGTATTTGTTTATATAAAAAACGCGTACACTTTAAAGCCGTATTTATTTTTCACTAGCACATGCACTTTATTTATTTATCTTAGCACACACGTTAATCACATATTT
This sequence comes from Aquatica leii, assembly GCA_035610365.1. Lineage (NCBI taxonomy): Eukaryota > Metazoa > Arthropoda > Insecta > Coleoptera > Lampyridae > Aquatica > Aquatica leii. The sequence goes on from CM069434.1 coordinate 80,753,185, forward strand.
GATTGTTTAAACTTTTTCCAACTCAATTCGAAAACTGACCTCAGTTTCCTTTGAATACTTTTTATATATTTCTGTTATCTGAGTCGGGAATGTTCTACATCTTTCGGTTATTGTCTCCAAGTTGACAATTACTTCGAGAACGATATTTATCACTGTTTTCTATATAAAGTATGAATTTTTCATATATTACTATCTAAAAGTAGATAGTAAATATTTAAATATAGCTATATTATTCAAAAATTATCTATTTACAGCACTACTTATTACAATCTACACTCAGGCGTAACTAAATTAGTTTGTGCTGACCCTACAACGGGACTGGATTTAATTTGTGAATTGAGTTAATTTTATAATCTTTATAATTTCTTTTTGTCAATGGTTTTTAGTATCTGCAAAACAAACTTAAAACCGTTGTTAATGTTTTTACCTTTTACAGTAACTAATTTAAATATGTTCTTTAACACCTTGTTGCCATTGATGTGTTAATGAATGCGACGTCGATGATAATGGACATCTGATTATATTTGTAAAAACTGTATTATTAATAAACATGTTTCTTTAAGTTTTTTTAATTTTTAGATACATTAAACATAACCATTTTTTTAAAATTTTCTAAATATATCATTTTTACTTAACCTCAAAATGAATCCTTCAACAGCGTTTGCAGGTAAATGAAAAATAACGTTAACTTTAGATACATTTATTTATGTTGTAGTACGAGGTAGCTTAGGTATCAACTTATGTTGGGGTCCTCCCAAGTTTGGAAGTAATGAATTGTTCAATAACGTTTTAAGTAAATCATGCCGGTTCATGGTTTTCAGTCCATCGGGAGATTATTTTGCTTATATTAATGGAACAACGTAGGTTTAAAAAATGTTAACATCAGCTTTAATTTTAGTTTTTTTAGCTTATATTTGTTGCAAACGAAGAATTGGGAAATTATAGCCACAATTGAGAATACCAAATGTTATCATTTGAGCTTTTCACCTAAAGGTACTTATTTATGCAGTTGGGAACCGTTTATTGTGAACAGTACTAATCCACAAGGATTGCCTAATCTACATATATATAAAAGCGAGAATGGAAAATTATTGAAAAGTTTTGTGCAGAAAAAGCAAATAAAATGGTAAGGTATTAATACTAAAAAAAACGTATGTACTATTTAATCTGTTTAGGGAGCCTTTGTGGAGTTCAGATGAGACATTATTTTCTCGTTTAGTTAACAGTGATGTTATATTCTATGATCTGGAAAATTTCAACGTTGTTAATAAAATACATACGTATAAAGTGGTTTCATACAGTATATCTCCAACTATTGGCACTTATTACATACTTTGTCATACTCAAGGAAGTCCAGGTCAACCATCAATTGGAAGGCTATTTAATTATCCTTTATTTGAAAATCAACAGAGTGTAGCAAATAAAAGTTTCTTTCAGTGCGATAAAGTCGAGTTCTATTGGAATTCAAAAGGTAGTCATGTACTGTTATTAACGATGACAGAAGTCGATAAAACTGGAGGATCTTATTATGGCAAGCAGGGATTACATTTTATAAGCACATCCGGCGAAACTGCCATGGTGACTATGAACAAAGAAGGTCCTATTTACAATGTTGAGTGGTCACCAAAAAATACAGAATTTTGTGTAGTTTACGGTTTTATGCCAGCCCGAGCTAGCATTTTCAACTTAAAATGTGAAATTATACATGAATTTGGGGCATCTCCTAGAAATAGCCTTTACTACAATACTTTTGGAAATATTCTACTATTAGCGGGTTTTGGAAATCTTCGTGGACACATTGAATTGTGGGACACAAACTCGAAAAAATTGATAGGCAAGTGCGAAGCTCCTGATACAACTGTATTACAATGGTCTCCAGACGGTACCCACTTTATAACTGCAACAACTGCTCCAAGATTACGTATTGGAAATGGCTATAAAGTTTGGCATTATAGTGGTGCATTAATTCATGAACAAATATATCCCAGTGATGAGTTATATGAAGTTTCTTGGCAGGTATTTCCACTTAAAATAACTCTGCAAAATCATTCTAAAATCTGTTACAGACAGTTCCTAAAGGTACTTTTAAAGAACCTACTGTAACTTCACAAAAAGTTGAAGGTATAGTCCCAAGCATACCTCAACCATCTAAAGAAGCGTATAGACCACCTTCAGCTCGTAATAGACCACCAGTTCAATTTAACTTGCACGATGATGAAAGTGGTCCTGCAAAGCCATCGAAAGCTGCTTTAAAACAAAAAAAGAAACGCGAAAATAAAAAGGCTCGAAATTTAGAAGAAAAAGAAACTAGCACAAATCCTCCTATAACTAGCAATGTGACTGTAGTGCTTACTGGTGATGAAGAAAAAGACAAAAAAATTAAAAACATTAAAAAGGTTCGTACAATTAACAAGTACCAACCACAGCTAACTTCATTTTTCTTTGTAGAAGCTCGATGCTATTGCAAAGCTCAAGGACCAACAAGCTCAGGGTAAAACCTTAGAAATTAATCAAATTGCGAAAGTCAAAGCAGAAGAAGAACTATTAACTGAATTAAATAAATTACAAATGTAATTGTCACATAAAAATGTACAATAAAAACCAGTTGTAATTAAAAGTTTTTATTTTCTTAAAAATCATCAGAAGGCTTCAAAAATTTATTCCTAGTTCTAGTTTTTTTATCTAAAAATTTATTTCCTATTGTTTCTATAGTAGAAGAATAATTCGCAGCCATTTCTGCATCTGTAATATCTTTATCTTTAACCTTTTCTTGCTTCTCAAATTGCTTTTGATAATCATCTTTTGTAAGTTTTTCAATTTCTGGATTCATTCCGTTAAAAGACAATCGCCCTTCTAAAAGATCTTTACAATTCACTATACTTATTTCGGTAAAGTTAATGTTTCCACTTTTTCTCATAGCTTCAGTTATTTCACTTGAATACATTGCTTCCCCCTCTGCATCGTCTTCTTCTTTTTCAACTCTTTCTTTAGTTTTTTTCATAAATTTCATTTCAAGAACAGCTCTCGATAATTTTGCATTTTTCTTGTGTTCCATTTCTTTAAAAAAAAGTCGTTTATATTTATAGGTTATGTTTGGTAAGTTGGGATACGTTTTCTTAGTTGGTACCATAGACATGGTTGGTACTACAAATTTATATACAGAGTATGTAACTACACCGTAGTGAAGCTAGCAGTGAAAAAGTAGCAGCGATTTAGAGACTTGGCAACATCGCATTATATGCAGCATTATTATAGATATATACAGTGCATTTTTAGACATTCTTCTACAGAATACACATTTCGCAAACACCACATCTGTCCTTATTTAATTTATTGTAGCATTTAAAGTTCAAATAATCATGAGAAAAATGAGTGCCTGAAAATTACTTTACCTTTGAAATTAGCAAAACATTGTAGAGGCATTTCATTATGTCGTGAACTGTGACCTTGAGTCAAAAATTGGAATTAATATACTACAAGTCAAAAATTTGACAAGTCTATCTGGATTCCAAAAACGTTGGTCTATTTAAAAGGCACTCACGTTAATAAAATTTGATAATAATCGGATACTTATTTATTAAGTAAAAATTAATTTATTTATAATAATACCTAAAGACTTATTAACGACAAATACAACGATAAAAGCAAAAATAAGTTAGAAAAAATGTACCGGTGAATGTTTGTAAGACTGACAATAACAATATTTTGACATATACAAACTACAGCGCCACAGTTCACGAGATCTTGAAAGACGTCTAAACATAAGTCTTCAAGGAAATGGATGGCAGATGTCAGTTTGACATAATGTAAAATAATAATAATGTTTTTCTATTGTTAGCTGTTATTTCATGTTTTATATGTTAATAGGTTTTAATAAAATTATGTGTTTTTATACGTCAATAAAAATTTGACAAAAATGATAAAATAAGTCAACCGTTACTAGTAGTTTCAACAACTTTTTACTGAACAACGGTTTAAGAATTATCATCCACTATAAAACATTGTTCAAATAAAAAGCTCATTTTTTAAATACCTATCCTATGTCTAAAATTAAACCGCAGGCTAGAGATGCAGTACATTGCACTACCTATTGGCAGTGGCGGCTTCTCTATTAGGTCATTTGGTCAATGACCCTCCAAAAATGTATAAGAAAGGTATTTTATTTGTTTTAAAATTACAGAAAATTTGCGTTTAAATCAAATTATCAGCGTTTAAATTTCTTGCGTTTAAAGAATTGTCAATTTAAACGCAACAGATACGAAAGCTTGCGAATTTACCCGAAGCTGACACGAACTTGTGCCCGCACTTACATTATATTACGATGATAGTTATTCTAATCAAGAGTGAGACACACATAATACAATTTTATGCGAGTTAGAAAAGAAGATAAGTAAATGTTAAAATTCGTTCGCTGGGTTTTCAGCCGGCCGCCTATGCCAAAAATAATACTCAGTGCAATTATCTTTGAGTGCAATGCTTACATTGCTTACCTGACTTACGTCATCTATCGTTATCTTGGTAGCACGTGTGTGTTAAATACAGATTTCTTATCACATATGACAGTAGTTTTTGTTTAATAATAACTGTGGTACAAGATGTTAAAAAATGAATAGCTAATAATTGTTTACACATCTAGAATTTATATTTAATGCTCGTCCTCAGCCTTTACTTCAAATTCGACCAACCAGTAAACATAAAAATAAAGAAGTTTACAGTAATTCAAGGAATCTGTGTATGATTCGTTAGATTGGATTTGTGAAATTGAAATAAATAATAGATTTTAGTGTTTTATGTTTACTGTTTTCAGATGATGCATTAATCATTATGTTGTAAAAATAATGTTACGGATTTATAGCATTTAAAAGAAAAAGTAAGTGTGAAGTCAATTAAAGACTATAATGAAAAAGTTTGTAAAAACTAAAAATAGATACATATATATTAAATAAAACGATTCATTGACTTTACATATGACTACAGTGGAAAGAGAGCGATATTTCTCTATGTTAAAAATTCAAACATTTTTACGCAATTGGCAATACTATGAGACAAGAAAGATGTGCATTATTTCTATGCTAAGCATTGAAAAATCATTGTAAATTTTAATGAGCTTGCTATTGATTATTTTGGTAATTGTAATTATAGACGAATATCTTAAATTTTAAACATAATTGATCTTAAATATAAATCACGTTACTGTAAGAATGTTTTTTAGCCTTTTTGCGATCATTGCGTTTTTTTTTAAATGACCCTCTTGTATGATTGACCAGCAGCCGCCACTGCCTATTGGTTGCGTAACAAGGAAATAAGAGATTTTTAATTAATAAAATTATTACTTTATTACAATAATTATTTTACTTTATGTCAAACTGACATCTATCATCTATATTTCATTAAATACTTATGTTTAAAATGTTTTGAAAATTTTAAAGGTAAACTGATTCTCACGCACTCATTTTTCGCATAAAAAAGCATATGTGGTCTTTGTGCATTATGTAGAAAAAAATCTATTTTATTTTTTTAAATAAAAAGTTGTATTAAATCCACATGGATACATAATAGGTTAACAAAACAAAAAGCACTCTAATACTAAACATCAACAGCAATCAAATTTGTATTTGGGAAAGTTTTTTTTATAAGTTTTCAATGGGGTAAATTAATTTTTTTTCGAAAATCTACAAAACGAAAAAGTGTAGCGGTATAAAATTTTTCAAAAATGTGTACAGAGAGCATTCTAACACTAAACGCCAGCAACAGTTAGATTTGTATTTGGGGAACATTTATTTACAGCCCCGCTAAGTTTTTAGTGGGCTAGATTGTTTTTTTTTCGAAAATCTACGAAACGAAAAAGTGTTGCGGTTTAAGATTTTGCAAAAATGTGTACAAAGAGCATTCTAACACTAAAAACATCAACAGCAATCAAATTTGTATTTGGGAAACTTTTTTTACAGGTTGGCTAAGTTTTCACTGGGGTAAATTAATTTTTTTTTCGAAAATCTACAAAACGAAAAAGTGTAGCGGTATAAAATTTTGCAAAAACGTGTACAGAGAAAACTTAGCGAGGCTGTAAAAAATGTTCCCCAAATACAAATCTTTGTATTTCTTTGTATCTCTTTGTACACATTTTTGCAAAATCTTAAACCGTTTTGTAGATTTAAAAAAAAAACTAATTGACCCCATTGAAACTAGTGTGGTTTTCAGTGGTCTGTTTGTAAAGATTTTTTTAAATTATGACGCTTTCGATTATTTTACGTATTACATTAATTGAATAATTGTATAATGCGATGTTGCCCAGTCTCTAAATCGCTGCTAGCTTCACTACAGTCGTAACTACTGCATAAAATTGAGAAACACGAATACAATTTTGTTTTATATATTTTTTGTAGAATAACTTATTATTTTCATAAATACGTGGATTTTATATACTTTATAAAACTAAATTGAACCTTACTTGTCTACCTGACATCAAATACTAATATTAGCTTTAAAGTACCTGCTATTTTCGTTTAAATGTCGACGTTCATTAAACATTTTTGCCTGATAACCAAAAAGATAAAACGGAAGCGATTCTATTCTGATCTAACTATCCTACCCCGTATAACATATCTGTATAGATTCTATACAGTACCTTTACCCTATCTGTACTTCTGTACAGGCAATCTGTATTAATCGATAACGGGTCGATAGTATTTACGTATCGCTGGAGTACAGGCATCTGTATACAATCTTTACCGTACAGTTACTAAATATATACGAATAAATATAGTTATAATACAGATTTAATAAAGATAGAATAAAGTACGCAATTTTTTGCAAATAAAAAAAATAGTATTTTTATATTAGTTATCTTATAGGCGTCGTCTTTATCACAATTGTCGTGTGTATACAGTCCTTAACATTTTTTAAACGTAGGTTTAAATTTAGTTTGGCACTGATATTTTTAGTTTTCTTTCGTGTCCATTCTGGGGGATTCGAACCTGGTCTTCTAGTGGTCTGAAATTTGGGAAATCCATTATCCCCATTGAGCCACTACAGTTAGCTAATTATACTAACCTTATAACATCTTTTATTATTAGTGATTTCTATATGCGTTGTTTTATACATAACTATGTATAAAAACAAAAATAAAATTTAAATAAAATTCATTAGAAAGTAAAAAATATTTATTTTCTCTAATTAAATTTAATTACAATTAAACAACAAAATTTTTATTTTTATGAAAAGCCTTTTGAAGTAGCTTATTTACCTCTTGGTCACATTTGTCTGTAGTTGATTTCGTCTTGACTTGTCAATGTGTTTTCGTGGACAACCAAACTTGTATCCTAATAATCACATTATAACAACAATAAATATTAAGTATGAAAAAGTGCAAACCTTCCGGTTTTCCTTCGACTTCTTTACAAATCCGTTGACTATAAAGAACCTTTTTAAGGAATCCTGCAAATAATTCCTTTTTAGAAACAAATCATGTAAAAATTCAATTCAAAAATTGTCATTTTATCACTTTAAGGTTCAATAACCTCGCAATTTAATATGAATTCGTGCACCTGATTAAAGTAACTATTAATTGTACGTACTTACTTGAAAATAATATCCACAATTTAAATTGTTTAATTAATTGTTTAATTGATTAAAGTGTCACAGCTGATTACCGAACGCCATAGGCCGAACTCATTTTTGTACACTGCGCAATGTGACGTCATGTTCATAACAAAACGAGTATAGGTAAAATATAGAACATGTAAAGATTTGATAAAGAAAAATGTATCGAATGTATTTACCGTATCTATACAGGCTAATTAAAGATTCACAATTAGCGATTCGGTATAGAACAAATAAAGAAACGATACATTTCCTGTACATTTTAAAACAGTATCGATTGAATACATCATTCTATACCGAATCGCTATAGACATTTTGTTACTGTATCGATGTGTTATACGGGACCAGTTCATTATCAAAAATACATGCAGTTGGCTGCTTAATTGTCTATGTATTGCAACTTTTATTGAAAATAATTTAGTTTTGATACCCGAGATAAACTAAAAATGCGCAATTTTAGTTGTGTTTTGTAACTTTCAAAGTTTTAAATATACACTGAAGAATTAGTAAATAAAATAATTAACTGAATTTAAAAATATTTTAATAAGTCTAATTTTCTATTAACAAAAAACGAAGTTTTTAAAGTATTCCTGAAAATAGTTGCGATTTAAATATACCGCTGTATCCATTTGTTTTGATTCGTCAATAATTAGCCTATGCTGAAAATCTGGTTGATATGAAGTGTTGCTTATATAACGTTAGACACAACCTCAATTTTTTTATTATAGTTGCAGTGATCTCAAAAATTTAAATTAAAATGACTGCATTACCTAAAAGAGGTCTTGGAGCATTGTTAAGAAGAGGTTGGAACGAAATTCCTGAAGTAATAGGCAGCAGTTTTATGGCACTCGTAGGACTTAGTATGGCAGGTTTAGGAGTATATACTTATTATGCCAAGGATGGGGACAATCGTAAGAATAAATTAGAATACACCGTTATTAGACCTGAAGATCCACGAGCTGCAAAAATACGAACAGGAATAAATGGATAAAATTTCTACAATTGAATGTTTCTTTAATTGGAAATTATAATAGATACAATTAAATAAAATTAGTATATATAATATATATATCTTGTAATATGTACAATAAAAGTTAACACCAGGAGAAAAATGGACTTTTGTCTTGAAAACGCTGAGTAAAACTTAAAAAACGATTTGTATGTTGACCTTGTGTCCTAAAACAAAAAATATGTAGAAAAAATATAGGTTAATTATAAAACAATACTTTTCTACTCGTTTCTCAACCACGACTGCAGGCATTTGAACTAATTGTACTGGCGATTTTCCATCCTTAAGAGCTTGAGTTAAATTTAAAATTTGTCCCCGCATCACAGACATTTGTTTTTCAAACAACCCCCGATCAAAACCCTTATCTTGTTTAAACAATAAATGCAAGTCGTCGCATAAGTCCTAAAATAAATTGGTAAATATTCCATTCGTTACGGCAACTACACATACTTGTACAAAATTCATATCACCTAATAATGGTAGTACCAACTCCCTTGTTTCACGACTAAATGGAATTTTAGCTTGAGGTAACCAAGCCCAATGATACGGATAAGCCCTCCAACTATCGGGATGTTTATATGGGAATGCAAGACCGTTATCGATTGCGGCTATACTTATCTCGGGTAACTGCACTAAATTCCAGTCTATCGTATCTCCAATTTCAGTATGTACAATTCCATTAACGTTGTTGGATACAATAGTAGGTTGATCATATTTTATCAACCAATTATCGTTTCCACGATCCGTGTTACGAATAATATAATCTAAGACAACTAATCGTTCAAACTGAAGTTGAAATTTTTGAGACATTCGTGTTGGTAGAGGTTCTACTTCGAACCTTCTTAACCAGTAATCAGCATCTTTAAATCCATCAACAAATAATTGAAACGAACCAATCTATAAATAAAAACAATCAACACCTCTTAAGATGTGAACACTTAAATACCTTTGGCGGAAGACCTATTCTATTAAACCGTAAACCAACGTTAGGAAACTGTTCCATAATAGCCCTTTTCATTCTTGCTTTTTGTCGGTCGATCGTGGATAATGAAAAGTTTCTGACACGAGTTTAACTACTCTTGTTTTGGGTACCACCCGAGACTAAGTTTGGCATCGACCACATATGCTGCAGCTTCGGAGAGATAACCTTGGTTTGGTATTAAACACGATCTTCCAAAACAGCACGGACAGCACAGTTTATGCATCCACTTTGTCCATTTTGGGTTTAATCGTCCATACGGCTCCTCGTCTTTTGGTTTGAATACTCCGACGACTTTCTATAAATTAATTTTGCAATTATTTTTATTGTCAAGAGTTTACCAATCCTCGAGTTTAAAATTTATAACTAGAAGTCCCCTAAACTCTTTATTAATAATCTTTGCTCAATTAATCTGAATTCTATTTTCTGTTAGAATACAGAGTTTTATGAGCAGTTTTATAAAAGAAGTAAATTCAAATTTTTTAACCTCCTTTTTTGAGCAACTGAAAATTATAAAGTAAGACGTAATCGGAAGTCTGCAGACTTTATTTCTGGATTTATCTAAATACTACAAGCCTTTAAATGAAAAGTTCTTAGTGTAAATAGTGCTAAACCATAGTCACGAGAAACAAGGAATGAAGGGGAAGGTCAAACATTATTTAATTACTTAAGGTGATGTACCAAAAGTTAGAATCATGGAAACCGTGGCTTTATTAGTACACAAAAATTCATGAGAAATGTAAATATGTATCGGAGAGAATTATTCGTATAAGAATAAGTATAGCAAAGAAACATTTAAATATAGTAAAAATATATGATCCTGAGAATAACATAAGACACATATCAGAGACATCATATTTGTATAACCAAAATATTACTGTTATCGATACACCTTTTGTTACTGTACTTGTGGTTAGTTAATTTGTGATTGTAAACCACAACAAAACCAGCAATTAGCCATCAAGTACCATTACAGTACAGAGGACAATCAGTTTAGAATTTTTGAAGTATTTGTAGAATAAACATAATCTATTACTATGTAGATAAACAAGATATGAATATTTCAAGTTAATATAAACAAGTTCTTAGGTAAAAAAAACTACTTACTCCAGTGGGATTTTTAACAAAGTATGAGCCACTAGACCCTTGAGATATGCGTTCTGGAAAAATTCCATTATCGATTGCAACTTCGGCCTGCCACACCAAGTCACTAAACCATGGGTCATCTAAAATAGAAATTACAGTTACAGTTAAACAATTATTAAAGATTGAAAACCTGGGAATTGGTTATAAGAGACTTCAATCCCTCCAAGGAGAGGTTGAGACTCTCTGTTAATGCCCGGGGAATCCAACGTCGGTTCAAATATTATATCGGGAACTAAACTAATATCTTCCGCCGAACTATCACTAGTTAAAGACTGGTTTAAAACGCTGTGTACCAAAACTCTATCATCTAAGTTGGTAGAAACTAAAATAGGCACAGTTTCTCCGGCACTCATTACCCGATGGGGATGAAATTAGAATTGTTCTTATCATTTAATTAGTGAAGAAATTATTGTAATTGATATTTTCTAACCTAATGTAGAGAGTAAAACAAGAACATAACAACTTTTAGTGGTTTAATGATATTGGCGAATAGTAATTGACTAGAATTTTATATTTAATTAAATTAAGGCTAATTCAACAGATGGTAAAATTGCGTAAAAGCAAACACTTCACAACTTGTATCGATATCACATAATTTTTTTTAATTTCACATACTGAAGTTTATATGATTCATAATATACCACAGACCAACACGACACCGACATTCGCTTTCGAAGTTGGCAATTCTTAGTGACAAGCAAAAAATTAAAATCCCGTTGTTTAAATATTCCTTATACAATACTTACACCATCTTCTTGAATAATTTTAACAATGGGAAATTTAGAAAATTAACCTGTTATAATAGTTTTAGTTGAACATTTTATTAATCGAATTATGAAATTAAAACAAAATAAGATAAATGTATTTAGTTTTTTAAATTTCATAATTGTTATTACAGTATGGTTACTCGTATCTCCTAATGCTAATTTCCATACACAAAAATTACTTGTTTATTTAGGGGTATTTCTATTTAGAAAAACAAAATCAAAAATAAGTAGATATTTGTTAGCTCTACTTAAGAGGATAAGTTTATTATATACATATTGTTGCAGCACTATAAAATAATTCAGTAGCTGACGGGATCATGAATATGTCATCTGAAATAAAAACACACATTTTTAAATAACAGTATTGCTATGATAATGGTAAAATTGCTTAGATTCAATTATATGATTTATAATTACCTGTAACAACCTATACCTTTGAGAAAAACACATTTCTTTTCGTGTACAAGAAGTTTTACATGCATTTACAACAAAAAATAATATTTATAAACTTTTCAAAAATTACCCTGTAATGTATACAGAAAACCTCAAATACGTACATTTTTAGAGTAATAAACGTCTCATGTAAAGCAATTCAAGAATAATATAAAATGCTCAAAACTCGGAATATATGAAAAACAATTTGTTAGAAATCACTTTTACGTTATTAGAGTACCTTAGTAACGTACCCGACAAACTATGAGTACTTTCTTCGAAATCAATTAAATACAAGAAAAGCACGAACATTACAAAACGATGATAGTAACACAAAATGGCGTACAATTTGTGCGTTTGTAATTTGACCAACAACAAGCAGAAATTGAGCAACGTTATTCTCAGGAAATAACAGTTACATCTATTTACCGTCATTGGTCATTTATGGTTGTTATGTACATACTTTGAACCACTGATAAAAGCGGTTCTTACATTTTCCATAGTCAAGAAATTAGTTACGTTTTATGTCTCAAATAAAATATACACATTAAAAGTTGACTCTTTTAAATTGTAGCTGCAATAAAATTTACAATTCGGTGGTGTTTATATGTTAATTTAAACCGAATAAAATATTTTTTATAATGAGACAGTATCACCAAAAAGATTAGATAAAATCATTTAACAGTCGATTACAAGCTTAAGCTATCTTTCAAAGTAATAATTAAAGGCTCCAGATTTATGTTTAAAAAATAGTGATATTGTTTATCTCAATCTTATTTAAGATTTGCTTGATTCCCGTGAACTTTAAAAATGCTACTATAACTGAAAATGGAAATACTTATCTAGCTTTAGATTACTGCTTAAATTGTAAACAACCCAATGCTTTAAGTGTGTTGATAATTCATAAATCAATAGTGTTTTGATTTATTCGAAAAATTAAGAATACAATAAATCCATAACAATTAAATTTTTAGAGTAGTGCGCCTTTCAGATTTCTAAGCGTACAATAAACATGTACGTGATTTCTACAAATTTGAAAAAAATAACAGTTCAAGTACAATAAAAAATAAAAATGAATTTAAGTAGCTGTTGCAAATAGTCCAGATACATTTTTTGATTGAGCTTTCTAAAGCGGAACACTTAAATTTTTAAATAGAACAATTTCCGTTGTTATTTTCAAAATAATGTCAATTACTAGATATATGTACTTTTTAATCTCATTCCGTTTTTTGACAAAGAATTTTTGTAGTTAATTTACTTATACATACTTTTCTGTCGCCATTCTGATGAGCCATATACGAACGCAAAAGTGAGTTTTCAAGTATATATTTTTATTTCTTACAAAAAAGGCCATTTATATACATTTAATACCTTAAATAATTCCAGTGATTATAATTAAATTAGATAAATTTAATAAGAGATTTAATTTAATTAGTAGGTATCTAATTTTGGAAGATACAGAGTAGTTCGTAGATATAAATTTTTACTATTATTATGTGTTTGCCATTTAATTTGAAGATAATAGTTGTTTTTTATTGTATTCAATTTGGCAAATTTAAAAAATTTTTAAGATAAAAAGCTTTAATGAATAATGTTATTGACTTTAAGATTACTTTTGTTGGTCCTAAATACGTATATCGACGACTATTTAATTAATTATTCTTAAAATTCAAATTTAGTTTTTTTATCAATAGTATTTTGGCTCAAAGATTTTGGAAATCCTGTATATTTTTCTAAATTTCATCGTTTCTGCATTTTAAATATACTTGCAGTACACTAAAATAGACCAACGCAATTATAAATATATTAATATATTGTTTGACATAAATTATGCAATGGTATAATCCAATCTATCATTCAAATATTATGTTAGCGAGAGAATGAGTTAAGAATAGTTTATGGGTACAGTTGGTCTCATGTAAAATCTATTAATTCATCAAAATCGTACATGTTTTTTTTTCATAGATATGACAAAACATGACCACTTATGGCAATGATAATACCGTAAAAAATATGGTTTTTGTATAAAAAAAAATTATAAGTTGAAGCCTTAGTTATACTAATGAACGTACTAAAACGCCTTGAGAAACTTATCAGCCAATATAAAAAAATTAAACCCAAATTGCTGGAAAGTCATTAGCATTCAATTATACTTTTTCCCACTAAACTACAATAGGTATATAGTTTCTTAAATGCAACTTTAATTTTATAGCAAAAAAAAATTGTAATTCAATTTAAAAAAAATAACGATGACTTCAAGTTGTGCAAAACATAATAAAAAGCTTTTAAGAATAAGTACGAATTAAATTAATAATGCATTTCAAAATTACTTAACAAGTGTTTGTAAGTAAATACCATTTAATGAATTCTAGAGTATGTTTTTGTTTTTGCGAACTAAGAGTTCTAACAGTAAGCTTGTTTGTTAATTAACAGAAAACAAATAAATGCTGCGATTACAAGGATACACAAACGAAACAAAATTAATATTAGTATAATTCAAATTTTATGAGACTATGTTTAGGACAAAAATTATGAATCATCCTATACATAATATTTTTTTAAACAAATAATTGTATTTTGTAAAATAGATTAATCATACGTACAGTGTGAGAACATAATATCCGCGAATCTGCACTTCTATAACAATAATTCAAAATTGATTACAGCCTACGGATACGTGTCATTACTGATAACAACTGTCGTGGGTTTTTACATTTGTAAGTTGGCACGCTTGAACGTTGCATGTAAATCAAAAACTCAAATGAATCAAATCTCAACCATGAAAACTGTGAAGTTATATTTATTTATCGCAAATTTTTTTTATACCACATACTTAGTATCAGGTAAAGTATACTTAACAGCTAATTAATTAAACAGGTGTGATTTAACTTATTTTATAAGTAAAAACCGAGTTGCACTGCAAAGGTCGTGTGGCGTGTTGTGATTGGCTGATTTAAACCACTACAATTTTCTTTAAAAAAACCTTAATTTTTTAGGTGCCCGGCAAAGATATGTAACTTGTGGTTCAGTTTTTAAATTAATGAATTCGGATTATCGAGTACGCTTACATTCACACGATGTGAAGTATGGTACTGGCAGTGGCCAGCAATCTGTAACGGGAACTGAATTACAAGAAGACGTTAATAGTCACTGGCTAGTTAAAGCTGAGACTGGAAAAATCTGTACACGAGGAGAAATCATTAAATGTGGTTCAACTATACGTTTGGAACATTTAGCAACGGGGAAGAATTTACATTCCCATTATTTTTCTAGCCCATTGTCCTCAAATCAGGAAATTAGTTGTTATGGTGATAATGGCGAAGGGGACACTGGTGATCACTGGGTTGTTGTTTGTTCGGGTATTTATTATTCTAATTTTGATTTATTAATACATTTTGTATTGTAGGTGATTACTGGTCGAGGGATGATAGTGTAATGCTTAAACATGTCGACACTAGTCAGTATTTAGCAACATCGGGACGCACCTTTGGTCGCCCCATTAATGGTCAAATGGAGATTATCGGTGTTCATAGTTCAAGTGGATCAGTGCATTGGCAAGCTTCCGAAGGAGTGTATCTGCATGCACCTGATCTTACAGCTAGGCACATGCATACCATGCATACCGAACTTTAAATAAATTGTATTAATTCCAAATTATAGAATGTTAGTATTTATTGTGATTTGTACATATGACTTGTATAGATAAGACACTAATGTTAAAACACATATTGTTTTGAGTTTTTGTATGCACGTGTAAGTTGAGAAATGCCAAATAAATTAGAGAAGGTAAATGAGACTTATCTTATTTGTTCAAGTTCTTATAGAAATATTTGTTTGAAGACAGTGTAAAATGTAATAATTAATTTCGTGTTTTTAAAGTTAATTTAACATGTAGGCCAATTGTGCTTTGTCTTGTACAAACAGTTCTCTGAGAAATAGAGGCCATTAAGTTATCACGTTTGCTTCTCCATTTTTGTGACCCAGCACCCACTATACAAGTCAAAGTAACTTGTCTAAAATCGTTTTTCGTCGGTTTATAGTAGTCATAGTTAATGTTAACTTTTTGCTAGTGGCCAGTCAGTATGAACGGATGGCCTTTAATGTTAAACATGGGGTTTCAGGAGGGAAAAGATTATAACTATTGTGCACACTTCATTACAAGTTCATAAGAAGAACTTTTTTTGAACCTGTTTTATCGAATTAGATTAGCTGTAGTTAGATGTTATAAAATCTTGTAATAAAATTAATAATTTTCGACTATGTAAATATCGAATGTGCTTTAGTTTTTTTTTAATACAATAATGTGACCGTGATGAAGTGGGTATAATAGCGTCACGAAACGTCGCCTGCAAAAAACCATAATTAATTCTATTAACCAAGTTTTGCTTTTTTGTCTCCTATTTTAAAGTAAAATATAAACATGTATATAAAAATAATTTTAAAAAAAATGATCAATGGATAGGCAACTTCTTTTACATAAGTGCATATACAAGGCGTCCAGTAACTAAGACGAAAGTGCCTTTTGTTCAAAGTTCAATAGTTAAGAAGTTATGGGCAATATTAGATTTAATAGAGTGCGTAAACAGCATAAAGTAATGTATGTTTTATTCATTAGGAATTAATCGCTAATACAAGTTTATGTAAAGTTTTGATTTAAAATGTCTCCCCGCTGCGTCTTCTAGTAATTGAAGACGTAGCTCTCTGAGGAGCATTATATGGGTTCTCCCGTATGGATGCAGCCGCAGCCATAATTATAATATTTGGAATTAACTCATCTTTCGTTTGTCGTTTATTTTAAAATTAATAGTGAATGGGTTATCACTGGTGACCTCGAAGGTCAGAGAACTGGAGTTCTTCTTCGAATTCACCGACTAGAAAAGTTGTTATTTAGATATTCTTTCATATTTACACCAAGACTAGGTGGTACGCCATCATCCTATAACCACATGTCAACTCTTATTAAAAAACCACACATATTTACAAAAAAAAGATATTGAGTTTCCTTCAAAAAAGTTCTCAAATGTCCATGAATATGAATTTTTGGTATGTATTGTAATTCCATCTCTAGTTACGTGGCTTCATCCGTAACCATAATTTGTACACAAAGCTGTTGGTGTGTAACCAACCAACGACAAAAGTTAACGCGCGCCACATCCCAATCAGCAAGGAAACGTTTTTTTCACGTTTTAAAGTAGTCGAAACAAAAAATGTTTTTCAAAAAAATATTTTTCAAAAAAATATTTTTGTTGCGTTTTGAAAATATTTCATTTAAACATTGATGTTGAAATATTTTAAAAATGTTTTCTAAAACAAAACAAAAACAAAACGTTGTAATTTTATTTGATATTGATGCAGCATTATTTTGTGTGTACAAAGTTTCAAAATCTTGGATTGTTATTAGTTGTTCTGCTTTTTGTTTATACACATAGAGGCACATGCATAATTAGTCAAGTTTTCTTATTTTATGAATAGGATCTTTTAGTGTGGAGGAATGGCAACAATAAAAACAACCTTTTCTTCATACCTCGGTCGAAAGTACGTACTTTCGTCCCTAATAGCAGGGACGAAAGTTGAACATTTACTACCTTGGAAAAGTACACGCGCGCCCTCTATAACGCCGGGAGGAAAGAATTTCTCATGCGTATTAATACTCGTAACTATGGTTTTTAGCTTATAATATGTTTGCCTGCCCCCATCAAAAACATGCTTATCAACATTTAAAGTTAAAAAAAGTAGAATTAATAACGTACTTTCGACCGGCTATGAAGAAAAATCGTATACACTACGCGGGCCAAAAGTTGAAATCTCAGCCCTGCGCGTCATGATGCCCTCGGCTTTGCCTCGGGGCATCATTACGCGCAGGGCTGAAGATTCAACTTTCGGCCCTCGTAGTGTAATATACTATTATTGTTCAGGCCTTAACAACAGATAAAAGTTGTTTTTATTGTTGTCGTTCTTCCACTCCGAAGGATCCTATACATAAAATAGAATCATTTTTGATTAATTGGAAACTTTTGTAAGGATTATTATAATTATTTCAATTAATATAAAGTAATTACATAAATAACATTTGTTTTACTTGATGTTAATGTGTTTATTTTTGTTATAGGCACCAAATGCGTTTACAGCTACATGAAATTGAAGTATTTAGAATATACGAAGATTGTATTATTTATCGTTTGTAAGCATGTTAGGGTTGGTTCTATAATAATGGTATAAATATCAGTTAAGATACTTAGTTTGATTGTAAAATGCTGTCGTTATTGGCTGTGTTATTGATTAGAACAACTAAAACTAACAGCCAAATATGTCAGTATTTTAAAATTAAAGCAAGTATAACTAAACTTACATTTATAGCATGATTGTAGAACTGCCCTTAAGCATATTGCAATATTAAAAAAAAGCGTTGATTATACGTTTTTTATACATTAATGTAACATTTGTAAAATATTACGCATATATATAAATAATATTATAAATAATGTTTTTTACACATTTTTAGAATGTTTTTCTAATATTGATTTTGCAACGTAATTTTGGCCATTAAGACGTTTTTGCAATGTTTTTAAAAATGTAAATATATCTTTTGTAAAACGTTGAAAAAAACATTTCAAAAATGTTTCCTTGTTGATTGGGATAGTCTGCTGGCTGTGAATATTGTGCAGATTATATATGCGATATAGTGCGTGTAACGGCGAAAATGTAGTTTGCAATTCTTTTCGACTGACGGATAGACAACTTTGCCGCCATTGACGTACGAATACCTGACCTCGAGGAATTGGTTGAGTCTTACGCCGACAGGCAGCGCAGGTTATAGTTCATTTTCTAAAAACATTTCTGATTTTTGATAGGCCAAGTACGGTATGTGTGCAGGCGTTATAATGCAAAAGGATTGCAAATCTTCCGTATGTTAAAAGTTGATGAGACGACTCACTAATATTTCGAATCACCTGCTCGAAAATCATATTGCAGCTTTTATGACTTGCTTCTGGGAATAGCTAATATGGCTTAATTTCTGTAGATAATTTTATTGATTGCGGCTAGTAGCGTTATTGATTGCAGATTGGGAAGCTGTTTATAGTTTGCGGTGTTTCGAGGTTACGAATTGATATAGATAACTTTTATGGATCGCTCTGTGGAGTTCATAGACGTATAACTAGTCTGGTTACCTCCTGTTAACACCTTTGGGTTCTGTCTCCAACCATATTCTCCGAGAATAAGACCTCTACCTCTAATTGAGTATCCCGTATCGCCGTCCCGCTTTCAACAGTGGAAGCGTTACCGTCGATTGTTGTAACGATTAAGTTAAAGAATTAATTACTTTAAATATAAAAAAAATGTTGCATGTCATGTGCGCTTCGTTCAAATTTTACTCCGACTGTAATCTTATTTATTAACTTTTATTAATCTCACTACTGTAATAAAAAAAATTACTATTTGTAAAGGAAGTACGCGACGACGTTTTGTTTAGTACTACCGGGTAATACAAACCCATCTTGACATCTCACTTCTAAGCTTGACGTCAAAGCTACGGGTAGATCGTACCTTAGATAAATTTCACATACGTGTTTACAGTATATATGGTATACTAAAATACCTACTTTCAAGGTCAATATTACCCTTGTGGTTTGTTTTTTTTGTCTATTTATGTAATAACACTAATGATAACAGTGGCGTAGACACGGAAGCATTATAAATAAACGAAATTGTTATTTTCCTATATTAGCCATTGTTTTATTTACTGGTGTTCTTTGGAGTATTGCGGGTTTGGGATATTTCTTTTTTTCTTGCCTAGACATTCGTTCTAATACTATCTTTAAGAAAAGGTAGCGCTCAGACATGACTTATCTGAAGAGCGCTTTTCACTAACAATCCGACTATCTGCGGCGAAGCTAGCCGAACGGTAAGCCAAACATCTACAATTTTTTTCTCACCTTCCCAATTTGTACGTCACAATGGGTACGAACCAAAATTGTGTAATGTTATCCACTCTTTCATTTGACTAACATGAACACGACTAAATATTCTTAGTACACTAGTAGAGTTCCCAAACAACACGCTAATGTTTAAAAGACATAAATAAAACGTACTCGTAGATGGTCTATAGATAGTATAATTTACTCAAAGTCGGGCGGATATTCGACATCTAAATGTCCGCGGTATTTACGTATAACTTGAATCTAATTTTAAACGTATTTACAATGTTTCGTTTCTCAACTTCTAAAAGATGTATTTAATTGTACCGAGTTGTAGCATTATAATTTAACGTATATTTAACGTTAAATTTTGTATCTCTAAAAGATGTCTTAGAGTATAACAAATTTAGACTGAATAATGTGTATAAAGAATATGCCAATATTAGACGTTCATTTTTTGCGAAAATGAGACATCGTATAGATATCATCTTAAACACGCACAGAATACGTTACTTTTTTGATTTTAAATGTGATTTCTTTATTCGATTAAAGATCGGTTATGTACATTAGATACATCAAATTACAAGTTGCTTTAAATTATAAAAGTGGTAGAGATATTCAAACCTTTTACATATAACCGAATTGGTAAGTACATTTTTTAAATAAAAAATATTATAAAAACCTGTGATATATTTTTTTACATAAAATAAACAAATAAACATATGCAATAGACATCGCCTATCTTTGAGTAATATTTTTTTAAAACAAAACTAAAAACAATACATTCTATACGTTCTATTTTTCACTTGAATAACACCAGAATACTAGCTTTTGCCTTAACATGTATCCAAATTTAGCTGGGTTATGTAAAAATTAATTTTCTTGCGTACTTCTTGGGTTACTTTTCTTTTTGTAGTTATAACGTGCTGCCGATCAAAGCCAATCTTGAATGGTTTTTGTGATTGACAAGTCTGTTAAATCTATAGTGAAATGAACATGAACTGCCTCTGCAAAGATATTACATATAAGATATAAGTTTTTACCATCATGTACATAGTACATATAATGTGCCGTTTTGTTAGAAAAAAAACTATTTCTCGTACATATTCCAATCAAAAATTATAGAAGATATATAAAAACTCATTTAGATATTTAATAAATCATGTATAAAATGCGTTGCAAATTCAATTCGAAATTAAGTTCGTTTTCAGATAACAATGTCGAGCGCAGCAGATTTAATATAGTACCTCAAAATAAACATATACCGTTACATTATACTGTGGGATAATCACCGTGTATAACGCTTCATAAGCGTTACATTATGGTGATGCTGTTGAAGGTCATCCAACCAATAAACCATAGAGAATTGTGTGAATGTTTAAAAATCATCCACATATTGCTTTCATTATCGTTTTTAGACTACAATGTAAGTAAAATACTGAAAATGTTTAACTTCAAGCTACATACAACGCGTATTAATCAATAGTATGCAATAAAATGTTATTGAGAGGATTCGCAATAAAAGGTTTAGTACGTTCAAATTCGCATTCAAAAAAACAACGTTTTTGTTTGCACTTATCTAAGTACTTACCTACTACACTGGTTTTTATACACACACTGGATTGAACAACGTAATTTTAATAAATTCGTTAAAGTAAAACGCTTATTGCACCTACTTCTGACAAGCATGAATTGGCAATTTCGACATTGATGTGATCTGACACTGATGACCGAGAATTCGCTCTGAGTGCTAGTGATTTAGCGTTGTAAGATAAGCGTTGTAATCGCTGTAATCGCGAAAGAAAATATCACACTCATAAAAATAATAATTTTAAGACTATTAATTTGTTTTTAATATTCTGTTTTACGCAAAAATGTAATTAAATATATTTTCTGTTGTTTATTTAATTTCTTGATAATGCGTTAAAGTATTTGGTATCATAAATACTTCAATTGAATGTTACTTTTTGCACAATTATTCTTTGCTAACAAACAAAAAGTTGTTTTTGTATGTTTTCCTCATGTGACTAAAAAGTAGTAAAATAAAGTGAGATTTTAGACGTCCATTAGAAATAACTTTTGCTGAATTTATTTTATGTAAAATTTATAAAACTCTAATTAAGATACAAGATTTTCGCAACTTTAGAAGTAGTCTAAATTATGTAAATTTAAGGTCTAAATAAAATTAATACCACAATAGACGTCTATTACCTATCAACTTTTTTATTTAGACGTTCGTAGATGGTTTTAGACGTCTATTAAATTACATTTAGATGGGTATGTGTTGTTTGGGTTTCGATCATGTAATGAATAGCTTTTTCTCTAACTAGTTTCAATTTGTCGGTTAGGAAGGGCAAAACAAACCGCTTAATACTTTTGCCCTAAGCGAAGAATTGAAACTAGTAAGAATAGATATAGAGAAAGTAGTAGAATTTAGGTTTCCACGGGTTACATTCGTAACACAATTTTCCATTCTGGATAATTCCCGTGTTGCGTTTGCAGTAGCTTTAAGAATATTACCTTTTTTGTCAAACGACGATGCATATTTTACCTTCGCTGATATTCCCGCACTGACGCTCTTGCATTTCTGTCACAAATCGAGTACCTAACTCTAAATATAGTGAATATCGGTGTATCCTTGATTTGAAAAAGTAGCCATATTAAATTAATCTTAAAATTACATCAAAAAATAAACAATGCCACCACAACTAACAAAACTTACATGGTCTACTAGATTTATTTACTGTTAAATTTAATAAACTATTGAGTTTTGAACAAAAGTATGAGTAAGGTATTTTTGACTTAAAATTGTCCAAAGAATACGATCTTAAGCTATGGCCATTGAGTCACGGGACACGCTATGTATTGCAAAAATTGTTAATTTTTAGAAGACTGTTTTAACACTTCACTACTAGCACTCCTAAAGAGTTTCTAAACACAACCAATTCGAATTTGCTTACACGACATTTTAATTATTTAAATTAAGCTTTTTTAGGCTATTTTTCAGCTTTAGTCAAGTAAAACTATTTTTTTTAATTCAACGTGAATCTAATCACGTTCCCCGAGCACGATTGGTCCAACATCAGAGCCGTCGACGCCAACATACGAAAATTCGTCGAACCCTACGAACCTACAATCCAACGGACTTCCCGACGTCATCGATATAGCCATTTTTAACATTAGGCTACTTCACGATCTAACCACAGCTTTCAACCTCAGTTTCTACTACAACTTGGTAATCAAGCGAAAAACGAAAATCTTAAGTTCGAAAAGAACATCACCCTTTGGCCATCCTGCCAATTTGAAGTCAGAAAACTCATTACAGATGTTCCAATCATTGTCGATGATAGCGCACCCGTCACCCAGACGACAAAAATAGCCCTTAACACAGCTGAAACCGCCATCCGAACTCAAATCGAGCAATATTGAAATTTACATGCTTTCATCCACGGACACCCAGGTCTGGTTTATACTGATCTAGACATAACCGAAGCTTTCGCCGACACGCTCAAACTCCAATTCAGAGCAAACCATCCAAACGACGAAGACTTCAATCGCACGAACGCCATCTACCGCAAAAACCGCGATTAAGTTGTCCAGTAGTCAACAGTACGATTTGGTTGTAGCATTTATGCAAATTAATTATGGAAATAATGAATTATAGTTAGTAAAATGTTAATACTTAATAATTCGCCCCTCATCGCTATACAACTCTTTAAAAGAAATCAAAGCAAAGATCAAAAATCTCAAACCGCGCAAAGCTCACAGGAACGATAGGAAAAGTATAGCCACCTTAACCACAATTTTCAACGCATGCCTAAGACTCCAAGATTTTCCATTTTTAATAGAAAACCGCTGACGTCATAGTAATACCCAAACCCGAAACAAACAACATCCTTCTTAGATTACAAAAAAGGAAGGAGGCCGATACCAACCAAATCGTCCCCCAGGAATAGTTCGGTTTTCGCAAAAAACACTCCATTGTCCTTCGGCTTCAATGACTGCGACGTGACCGGCGCCGTCCTCGACAAGGTCTGGCATCGCGATCTACTCTACAAGATGCATAGTCTTGCCATCAACACCCCAATAGTTCAGCTCATTGGCTCCTTTCTCAATCGACATTCGTCGATCAAACTTTTTACTGCCAGGTTCATTCCACGTCACATAGAAGTTATCACCACTGCTAATACAGTATTTTTAAAGCAGACGTCCCTAAAAACGATGATCTCACTTACACTTTTTTCGTAGACGACACCGCAGTCTTGGCAACATCCCGCTCATCTTCACAAATCAAGAAAAATCTTCAAATGAGCCTCACTTCAATAGACAACTGGGGCGACATTGGAAAATAAAAGTCAACCTCACAAAAAGCGCAGCTCTCTTCTTACCTGAGCAAACATTGTACCCACAAGGCGCCTTCATATTAAAAGCAACGATGTTCCTTGGGTACACCAGACTAAATATCTCGACCTCACCCTAGACGAGAAACTATTGGAAATTCCATATCACCCAGAAGCTTGCTTCGTCCAACAGGCTACTGGCAAAATTAGACCCGATCCTGTGCCGCAACAGCCGCCTTAAAATCGACAATAAACTTCTCATCTGCAAGATGATCATCCGCACGTACCTATGGTTCTACGCTGACAAAACTCACACCACCAGAATCCAGATCTTCTAAAACAAGATTTTCAAAATGACGCAGACGTTTCTTGGTTTTTCCAAACAGATCGCCTTCATCAACAACTGGTCAATATTACAGATTTTGCCCGCCAATCCGCAGCTGCGCTCGATACAGACCACGCAGTCCCACCCCTCGTTTGGCGACTTTGAGACTACGATAGAGACGACATGTCTAGGCACAAGCGGCCGAAGTATTAAAATGAAATGTTCAACCCAGCGGAAAAGTTTGACACCGAAGAGGAAACATTGTTATCACTTAGAATCAGGTCACAGCATAAATAACAAACAGCAGGGTAACTTTATACAGCGGGAAAGATTGGCGCATATTCTTGCACATACGCCATTTTAGTCTAGCTGTTTGTACTCTTGCGAAATTAAGCAAGTTGGTTCTTACGATTTGTTATTATTATTTAGCACTATAAATGTGTGTCGGTTATATTATATTCTATTATTTACTTTACTTGAATTGATTCCACCAATTTCTTTTAGTTATAAGTATTCTAGTAAGAAATTTCGGTATAAATTAATTTGTCAATTACATATTTTGAACAATGATTTGGTAGTATGCCAATTTAGTTTTATACAAAAAAAAAATTAGGGCGTGTACTAGTGTACACATGTAAGAAGTGAAACTTCTTTATGGCCTTATTTTTCGCAAAATGATCTACATGCAACTTTTCAGAAATTGGTTAAATAAAGTTAAATTAGATAAATTTTAAACAAAAGGATTTTATTATCATAGACATGAATACAAATTTTTGTAAATCAATTAACTAATTTTTGTAGATTCAATTTCATATTTCAGTTACCATAAGCCATTAATTACAAAAATATATAATAACGATGACAATGATAGTAATAATTCTATTACAATTAATGAAATGCTGTAATAATCTTAGTAGCAAAAGTTAAAGTGAAATAATTGTATTATTTGTATTCATGTCTATGATAATAAAATCCTTTTGTTTAAAATTTATCTAATTTAACTTTATTTAACTAATTTCTGAAAAGTTGCATGTATATCAATTAATTGATGTTCATTAAATTAGCAGTCTTATTAATTAATAAATACTATTTTAATGAAATCATATACATTGACCGATAGTTACAATAAGAAACTGAGGTTAACCTTAAATATTTTAAATTTAAAATTAGATAAATTTTAAACAAAAGGATTTTATTATAATAGACATGAATACAAATAATACAATTATTTCACTTTAACTTTTTGCTACTAAGATTATTACAGCATTTCATTAATTGAAATAGAATTATTACTATCATTGTCATCGTTCAAACAGAAACTGCGGTTAACCTTAAATATATTAAATTAAAAATGTCATCGTTCAATCAGAAACTGAGGTTAACCTTAAATATATTAAATTTAAAATGTCATCGTTCAATCAGAAACTGAGGTTATCCTTAAATATTTTAAATTTAAATTAATAACATATTTCAGAATTTATACTCTATGTCAATTAATTCCACCTAAGTATTAGAAAAATAGATATAAGTACTTACTTTTGTTAAAAATCCACTGGAATTAGAATTAAAATAAAGCCTTTGATTTTGTTGATCACTTTAGTATTGATATATTATTTATCACGTCGCTATTGCGTTTCCGTAACCGAAAAAAAAGATGGCGCGTAACGGAAAAAATGTGACGGTAAATTTTTTTCCAACGCCGATAAAGAAGTTTCACTTCAAAAATTTTTACATTTATGCATTAGTTACGTCATCGCACAACTTTGCAAACTGAATTAAGCATATTCTGCATAAAAAAATAAGTTTACTAATTGTTTTGTCTACTCAATTAGTTAATGTATTTTAAGTTATTGATTTTTGATATGACCAAATGTTTTGAATTGTAGCTTGGTAATGTATCACGTATACGTTCCTTATTTCTATACCTGAATGGCGTCTACAAGATCAATAGTTTTAAGTCAAAGAAATCATTCTCAGTGAAAGAATGAAGCAAGAGAAAAAAGAATGTATTAATTTAAGTAAACTATACTCAATAATAATTTCACTTTAGCTTACACGAAACTGTATTATTTTATATCTGTTGAAATATTTCTCAGCATGTTTTAGTTTTCACAAAGCAACGGACCAGCGTTAGAAATTTGGAATTTAAACCGGATTAAATCGGCAAGCGTGAGAATGTTTTTATTGGCATAAATGCACTTTGCTGGTTTGTGAAATCTGCTACTACACGAAAGTCACCAAAATTTTAGGTTTTTATGAAACCACTATTTAAATCTCGATTCGTCGTATTAGAAAGCAACCAAGTGCAAAAAAACGTGCAATTAAATCTTTAAAAAATTTATTAACAAAAAAGTAACTAAATTATATACATTTTTTAATTTTTTTATGGATTATTGGGGCAGCAAACGCCAGCAAATCTGAAAAAATATAACGATGTTAGAAATGCATAACAATACGTTGTGTAATTTATTACTCGTTCCGTAATACGCAGAAGTGATCAAAAAAGTCTGTTTGCGATGACAACACTGAATGTACCATAGGACATTGATGTAATAGTGAACAGTGACCTTCTTGATTGGAAGGAGTTTTTGCACAAACCACGTTATCTGATATAGTTTCATTTATACCTAATTTATACGTTCCTAAATAAACCAAGTGTAATTTTAAATATCCCCTCTTAGTTTAATACTAACCTGATGCCATTTTTATAAATCCATTAGTTAATATGTTTTCTAGCCAAGGAAGAGCGTCGAGCAAAATTTCGAGGGGCGTTCTTGGAGTTGAAGCTATTGTTGTTGGCATACCAAAACGTATCATGTGTCGTGTAGGAAATTGTAACGAATCTAGAGACAATGTGGGCATAGCTATAGATAAAAAATACAAATAACCGTCATTTTAGTTGTCTTTATCGTACTTAATCCTGGAGGTCCCGGCATACCCGCCATAGAAACTGCATAGTGCGGTCGTTGTGCAGGAAAATATGGAAGAGGACCTGCTGCAGCGGAAAACTGACCAGACATGGCTGCGTATCCATATCCACCAGAAAGCCCTCTGTCTCCTATCAATATTATTATTAACATAAAATTTACCAATATAACAATAAAAATACCCTTAGAACTACCATCTGCTGCTTCTACAGTGTCTACTGATTTGGTGTCGTTTGGTTTTACAACAACTAAAGAACTTACAGGAGTTACAAAAGAGTATTTAAGTGCTAAGTCTAAAGCTTTTTTCTCAGTAACTTTTTTATCGTCATCCGAAGATTCCTTCTTTTCTAGTAATTGAGAAATAGTCAAATACGCCCACAAACGTTCTATGTTTGAGATAGAGTTTGTAATCATTGGTTTAAAAGAGATTTTTCCTAATTTACCAATACCATCTACAATTGGCGTTGGCATTTTTTGATCTAAACAATCATAAGTTGATTGAAGATATGATTAATGTGATTATTACTTACCACAATAACCTGCTATTATTATTTCTGAACCACCAAAATGTATAGGGAATTCAGTTTTGGTTAGGCTAGTAACTGAAGGCTCATATTTAAAACTGACGTCAGATAACAAAGGTGATGAGATTTGTTTGTAAAAATCTTGAAGTTGTAAAGAAGCATCCGCTGCTTCATAAATGTGTCTCGAAAATCCAGAGTTGCGCAGAGCCAGTTTTTCTAAGAATTTTTTATCTGCTCCCGCTCCAAACGATAAAGCAAAAATTGGCGATTTTCTTGGTCCTGAGTTAAATTCGCTGGTCTGTAAGTGCGAGTTAGCATATTAAATTAATATAACGGAAAGTAAATTACTTTAGTTGTTATGGCTTCTGTAGATAAATCGGTCGGGTCCCCGTCAGTTAAAAATATCACTATTGGTTGTCGCTTAACGTCGCTGTTTTTGTCTAATCTCTCTATTTCTACCAAATGCAAACCAACTTCTAAAGCTGTGTACATACTTGTTGAACCGTCTGATTTTAGTTCCTCGACTGCTTTTTTTGCTTTTTGGATGTTATCGGCGTTTGCTGGATATGCTTGTGGAAATGTTGCATTCTGGAATTATTAAAATAATTCAAATGGTTAGAAATTACTTATAGACTTACTTCTAGAGTTAGAAACGTATGGTCATCGTCGGAATAATACCAGCGATTGGATCGAGGAAACCATATACTAGCCGAATGGTTGTTGATGTCCCAGACTTTTGTGTTAGAGTTAAACTCGACCAAATTAAAAGTGTCGTGTTCGTTTAGTTGTTCTAAAATTTTAATCATAGCTTGCTTAAGTTGTTCAATTTTTTGACCCCACATGCTTCCACTGGTATCTAAGATAAATACGACTTGTTTGGGAAGAGGTTTTAAATCGGTCGGTGCAAAAAAGTGAACAAAGTATCCATCTTGGACTAAAACTTCACCACCCTGTGGGTCTCTTTCAACGTCGTATTGAACAACAAATTGTCCGGCGAGACCGTCGTCTTCTTTAGTGCCGAGAATATGTGCCAACTGCTTTTGTCGCTCAATATTAGGATTAAACTGTATTGTAGCGGTAGTGTCGTTGGTGATTTCAATGTCGGCTCGCAGATCCAACTCGGAATTTTCGACGCCTATTTCGTTGCCTGAACGTAGTGGCGGCGCTTTTAAATTGATGATTTTTCTACTTTCGGCGATTAAGACTTCTACGTTTAGATCTTTAACTGGTTGACCGGGGTGAATGTTGATGACTTGCTCGTATCGACCACCTAGTCTATTCAGAAGTTGCTCGTAAGTTAAGTAAAATGCAGCTTTTTTTTGAGGCTCTACGTTGACATTGACTGTAAAACGATTTGAATCCCGGGCACTCACCGCCACATGCGCTGCCGATAACCCACTTGATACGGCCTGCAATACAATATTTCCGGTTTAACACGTAGTGGTACACTATTACTCTTACCGCATCATAAGTACGTTTGGCTTCTTCTTTTTCTTTGACGTACGCAGTGTAATTTTTACCATCAACTTCCATAACAAAACCAGATATAAATGCCGAATCTGGGAGAATAATAGAGAACACAGCTTCTTGAGCTTTATCCGCGAAATTTCTTACTTTGCTTGTAACAGCAGTATGAGCATATCGGTTGCTAATTTTGGATTTAATTGTCATTTGATAGATTTGTAGGACGCCGGGTGCTTTGTCATCTTTCGATCCCTGTTAATTTTACTTGTTAGATAAGTTCGTTTAAGCAGTCGTAATTTACCTCTTTTTCAAATTCTTTTGTTTCTGCCGATCTTACCACTAAAGAGTGATAGTTATTCATTGGTACCGATAAAATTGGCGCAATCAAAATTGCGCCAAGAATAAATATAATTTTCTTCATTTTTTTTTCAACTGTAAAAGAAATATGTATGAAAGTTGTTATCCGAAGCGAAGACGTTGGTGTTTGTAAACAACTAAGAATTCTGTATGTAATTTAATCAACTTACTACTTCAAGGTGATGATGAGAATGATGTTCTAGTTAAGGCACAACTGATACTGAAACTTAAAATTAGTGCGTTTTATTTAAAGTGTTAATCTACAAAAGAGCCCCCCACCAAAATTTTTTATTCCAAAAACTTTTATGAAATCGACCTAAACAACGCCAACTACACACATATTTCTGTTTTTATGAGTTTCTGTTTGTTAGATAATGTTTGAAATAATAATCAACAAAAAGGTCAATAAAAAAAACTTTTTCAAATCTGTGATATGCGCAATCGAATAACGCCAAGTATTTGTTGATTAAAAATTAAAACAAAACGTTGCAAAAACGTTAACAGCTCAATAGACTACGTTCTTAAAACGCTTGTTTTGAAATAACTATTGTTTTTGTCATTAAAATAAAAAATTATTCCTCTTACAATACGACATAAACTCAATACAAAGAATTCAATTTACGCATTTCAAAATTTTACTCATTTTCCAAATTTCTTTAGAAATATGTATACCTAGATAAAGACATAACATTTCTGATTAATTCAATATTTATTTTAAATAGATTATTAATGAACTTAAAAACACTTCTAATAATAAATGTTTTCTTACGTAACTCTGCCTAATAAACAAGTTTATAAATAATAATTATTCGGGTGCTTTGGTAATGACTGAAAAAGAGTATCCGTATAGGAGTTTTTTGTTCCGTACTTTTGCGTGTCGATTATAGTAATTGTTTATTTTAGTTATTTAGATAACTGCAATTTGTTTATAAGCATAATTGGGGTAGATATTGGCATATTGGACACTGCCTTAATCTGCCCCAGAGAAAAATGGAAAATTACTGAACATATTTTATAAGCAATAACATGGTAAGGACTTACAAGAGGAAGACCAATCGTTCTGCTACATCGGAGGAGAATATAATTACCGCTGTTGAAGATGTTTTGCAAGCAAGACTTTCAATAAGAACTGCAGCTACAACCAACAACTTGACAAAATCATTACCATTCCAGTCAAAGTATTCGTCTAAACAAGTTTTCACATCTGCTTAAGCAGAATGAATTATCTGGTCTCACATATACACAAGATCAAAAACTGGCACACGATTATGCCAAAAAACTAAATGTAAAGTAGCCGCCGAGCTGGAATAACTTGATATCCGCTAGAAAAGATTGGATCGAATTATTTATAAAGAGGTCAATCAGAAAAAACCAGTATGGCAAGAGCCTCCGGATTTAATGAAACAAATACGTGAAGCAATTTTTTGATAATTTACGGAAAGTTTTATAAAAGTATAAGATACCACCAGAACAAACCTACAATTTGAATGGAACAGGCGTTGCCACTGTTTTAGATGCACCGAAAGTTATTGCCAAAAATGATACTGAAACGTTCGAGAAATTATTTGCAAATGCAAGAGCCTTCTAGAAGCTGTTATCCATCTTCTAGAAGATATACCGAAAAGTAGGGAACGCTCCAGAAGGATTTCCGTATGTGTATATATACCGACGAGATAGATCGTAGGTCAGTTATTGCTGGAATGCGAATACATCAGTGTTAAGAAGATTATCAAGTGGAAATAAATCGTTAGCACGCGTGTGTCTAGATAAATTGACCGAGAATAATCGTGTACGTGATTTTTAGTGTAAACAATTGTGAAGCTACCCGCGGACGTTATCTTATCTTCTTGTAAGTAATATAAATTAGTGTAAGTGTTTTCATTAAACATTAATTAGTTCGGTTAATTTAAAAGTGTGCATATTTCTAGAATAAGTAAACGTATTTTTAGTCGTTTTAAATAAATTAGTTTTAATAGATAAATACGCAACAGTGGTGTAAGGTGTGGAGTTCGCGATTTCTTTTTAGTGTGAATACCATTAAGTTATTTGATATCGCTCCCGTAATAAAAACATTGATTACGTAAATGACTTTTAAGTTTGCGATACGCGTGTTTATTTATAAAGTATAAAATAGTGTTTATTAAACTTTTTCTTTTAACAAGTGCGTGATCGCGATATTAATTAAATTCGTTTCCGTTTAACATTAACAAGTGGATCGTTATTAAAATTTTGTGTTATACAAAAACTGCATTTTAAAAAGTAGTGTATTTAAACTTTATATTCGTGTTATATTTAAATTTATGCCGGTAACGCGTTCGCAAGCAGTTAAAATGGATGCAAAACTATTTGAATTTCTTGAATCAATAAAAAATGGTCAAGAATCGATGAATAAAAATATGGAAGAAAATAATAGAAAAATGGGCGAAAATTCACAGAAAATTGAAGAAAATTCAAGAAAAATGGAAGAAAAACTCTTCGAACATTCTCAGAAAATGGAAGAAAATTCTAGAAGTTTAAAAGAAGAAATACGAGCGAGCATGGAAAATCAAATAAAGACTATTGAGGAACAAATACAAGTTAGTATAGGAAATCAAATCAAAATTGCTCAAGAAGAAACACAAGCAGACATGTTATGTTTAAGAGAAGAAATATGCGAAGTTCTAGAAAACGGAAAACCATCTATGAATGAGAAAATAGAAGCTATAGAGGACAAATTAGAAGACGGAATAAAACTGCTTGAAGAAAGAATGAACCAAATGAATTGTCACGGTGAAGGAAGCGTCACGAGTGAAGATTTAATAATGGACCATCGAGAAAAAAACACTCACAAGTTCAAAGTTGTACCACCGAATTTTGATGGTAAAGTTCCATGGTCAACCTACTACAAGCAGTTTGAAGAGCTACTGCTAATGGATGGAGCAACAAGCAGAAAGCGACGTCTTTAATAGTGTCCTTACGTGGAGAAGCGCTTGGAATTTTACAAACTGTTCCTGACCACCTACAAGAAAATTACGAACTTTTAATTTCACGATTAGAAATGAGATACGGAGATGCTCATCTTCAACAAGTCTATCAAGCTCAAATTAAAAGTCGGGTTCAAAAAGCTGCCGAAAGTCTTCAAGAGTTTGAAGCTGACATCGCCAGATTAACACGGCTTGCGTATCCTACAGCACCAGATACCTTCTTGGAGCAGTTGGCGATTCAAACCTTTGTAGACGGCCTCCGAGACAACGAAACGCAGCAGACTCTTCGGTTAGCTAGACCAAAGACATTGGATGACGCTTTGGTGCATGCTTTGGAGTTTGAAGCAGCAAAACAAGCATCGCAACGAGATGGTCATAGACTCTGCTGTGCTGCAGAAGTACCCGCGCAAACACTGGAAAGCATCGAGGAGATAGCGCGACGAATACTTCGGGAAAGAGGAGTGACAGCTTTGAGCTGCGACGAAATAAGCCATGTACGACGGCATCGTACCAAACCTAAGAAGAGGACTAGAAGAGCGCTCGAAAATTTGAAACTAGGCGAGCAAAAGAGACAAAAAGTAAACTCATCTAGTCAAACTCCGGAGATTACAATCCAAATGGCATCGCCTAGAGAGCAATTGCATAGCATTTATCTCGATGGCAAGATCATAGGGAAAAGCGTCCAGTTACTGGTTGACACGGGAGCGACGTCGTCCTGACATGTAATTGGAAAACGAGAAGACATCACCAGTAACAGTACGACTTCGAACGGCGACGGGCGACGAAATACCTACTCACGGACAAGTCAAAGTAACCATTGTTTTGGGAAATGGAGTACTCGACCATCAAGTACTGATAGCCGACATCACGGAAGAAGTTATCGTGGGAATGGACGTGATAAAGAAGTATGGGTTCCATTTGGATATGAAGAACGATGTCCTGAAAATCGATAATGAAGAAATTGCTTTTCATTCGTCAGAGAAGGCAGCCGTGCGAGTCTTATTGAGTGAAGACGTGACCCTGCCTGCAAGGACTGAAAGTGTGGTGATGGCACGCCTGGATGGAAATCTCCGAGAAGGCTACATACGCGCGATTGAACCAATGGAGGGCGGCTTAGTTGAAAAGGGACTACTAGTTGGCAGAACTTTAGTACGAGTAAAGAACACAATGCCAGTAAGGATCTTAAACATCAACTCAGATCCTGTAACGTGGACAAAGAAGACCGTGGTAGGCCAATGCACGCCAGTATCACAAATTGTGAGATGCGTGAAGTCGAACGAAGATACGTCGCCGAAAAAGTGTCCACAACATCTATTGGACATTCTTACCACGAAATGCCAAAACCTCAGCCAAGACTAGTTGGCTAAAGTTAAAGTGTTGATCCAAGAGTACCAAGATGTGTTCGCGCTGGAGAGTAGCTCCAAAGAAAGAACTAACGTGGTGAAACATAAAATTAATACTGGAGACGCTCGGCCGATACGACAACATCCACGCAGACTTCCTTTGGCGAAAAGAGAAGAAGCCGAACAAATAATTACGGATATGGAGAGAGAAGGCGTGATTGAACCTTCAAATAGTCCATGGGCATCCCCAGTGGTACTCGTAAAGAAGAAAGATGGATCAACGAGGTTTTGCGTAGACTACAGGCAGCTAAACGACGTGACCAAAAAGGACAGCTACCCTCTACCCAGAATTGACGATACGCTAGACACTCTGTCAGGATCCCAGTGGTTTTCTACGTTAGATTTAAAGAGTGGATACTGGCAGGTAGAATTAGAACCCAAGGATCGTGAAAAAACAGCTTTTACGATCGGAACTGGTTTGTGGCAGTTCACTGTAATACCCTCCGGCCTATGTAACGCTCCTGCAACGTTCGAGCGTTTGATGGAGACCATCTTGCGCGGATTGTCTTGGAAGACGTGCTTGGTTTACCTGGACGACGTGATCGTGGTTGGAAGGTCGTTTGAAGAACACTTGAACAACTTGAAGGAAGTGTTCCAGCGATTACGTGGGGCTAACTTCAAACTGAGCCCAAAGAAGTGCTACGTATTTAAAAAGGAAGTGCAATACCTTGGCCACGTCGTGTCTAGAGATGGAGTAAAGGCTGACCCAGACAAAATCCGAGTAGTGCAAGCATGGCCAAAACCAATCGACAAACATCAGGTCCGAAGTTTCCTTGGGTTGTGCACGTATTATAGAAGGTTTGTCTCCGGATTTGCCAATATTGCCAAACCATTGACAAAGTTAACCGAAGAAAAAGCAGAATTTAGATGGAATGAAGACTGCGAAAATTCTTTTAATCAACTAAAACAGGCCCTAGTCACTTCGCCGATTTTGAGTTATCCAAGAGAAGATGGAAAGTTTGTTTTGGATACTGACGCAAGCAATTTTGCCATAGGCGCGGTCCTTTCGCAAGTTCAAGATGGACAAGAAAAAGTTATCGCGTATTTTAGCAAGGTTTTGTCCAGGCCAGAAAGGAATTATTGCGTGACTAGGAGGGAGCTGTTAGCAGTCGTTAAGTCCATCGAACATTTCTACAAGTATTTGTATGGACGAAAATTTTTACTGAGAACAGACCACGCCGCTTTAAAGTGGCTTCTGCAGTTCCGTAACCCAGAAGGACAAGTGGCAAGATGGATCGAGAGACTGCAAGAGTATGACTATGACACAGAACACCGTGCCGGAAGCAGTCATCGGAACGCTGATGCCTTGTCCAGAAGACCATGTCCGGCGGACTGCAGCCATTGTTCGCGACTGGAAGAAAAAGTCGAATGTCTCCGGAGAACTGCTATGGTTGATGATGAGTGGGAACCTGAGCAGTTACGTCGCGAACAAGAAGACGATCTTGAAATAAAACAACTCCTCGACTGGAAAGAAAGCGGCCGACGCCCAACCTGGGAAGAAGTGAGTGCTTTGGGTAGAAATATCAAAGCGTACTGGGCGCAGTGGGACTCCTTGATAGTAGAAGACGGTCTTTTTAAGCGATCCCTAGAAAGTGCACGGGATACAGACTACAGCTGGTAGTGCCAAAGAGCAGGGTGACAGAAGTGTTGAAGTATGTCCATGATGGGACATCAGGAAGACACTTTGACATTAAGAAGACGTTGGGTAAAGTGCGAGAACGATTCTACTGGATAAACTGCAAAGAGGACGTCATGAAATGGTGCCGTAAATGCATAGTCTGCGCATCAGGGAATGGTCCAGCGAGAAAGCGCAAAGCACCCATGAAACAATAAAACGTAAGAAGCCCTTTGGAAAGAGTAGTGATTGACATCGCAGGGCCGTTCCCAGAATCCGATTCGGGAAATAAATACATCCTGGTGGCGATTGATTATTTCACGAAATGGACGGAGGCTTACGCCATACCCAATCAGGAAGCAGCTACAGTCGCAGACGTATTAGTAAAGGAGTTTTTCTGCCGGTTTGGAGTTCCGTTGGAATTACACTCCGATCAAGGCCGCAATTTTGAGTCTGGGCTGTTTCAAGAAGTTTGCCGACTATTAGGAATTAAGAAAACTAGGACAACGCCTCTCCATCCTCAATCTGATGGCGTGGTTGAACGGATGAATCGAACAATGGGCAAGTACTTAGCCAAGGTAGTGTCCGAATACCAAAGAGACTGGGATCAGTACTTGCACCTTTTCCTAATGGCATACCGATCATCCGTTCACGAAAGCACAGGCCAAACACCATCCTGTGTAATGCTCGGTCGTGAAATACGATTGCCATGCGACCTTCAATTTGGCCGAAGACCGGAAGAGGAAGTCGCTGGAGAAGATTACGTCAGCAAGCTGGCGAAGAGGCTAGACGAAGTACATGAAGAGGTCCGTAAAAACACACAAATTGCCAGCGACAGGATGAAAACCAGATATGAGGTCAAGGCACAAAATGGTGGGTTTCAACCTGGCGATATGGTCTGGTTATATAACCCTCAAAGAAGACGTGGTTTGTCGCCGAAGCTGCAAAGGCAATGGGAGGGTCCCTATGAAGTCGTGCAGCGTATTAACGACGTCATATACCGCATCCGAAAAACGCCCAGAAGCAAACCAAAAGTAGTCCACGTCGATCGTCTAGCCCCGTTTGCTGGCGATAACCACAATACGCAAGTCCAGGTCCGAACCAGAGTAATAAGTAGCAAAACCAGGAATCCAATCGAAGAAAAGAAGATCGAGAAGTTTATGAACTTATACGGAGGTTCTGGAAAAGCTAGGTTCGGAGTTACCACCAAGGAACAACAAGACCTGTTCCAGACACAAAAAGATTACGCCATCGCACATTGCGTGAGCGTGAGTTAAGAAATTGGCAGTACCTAAGCTTGGTTGTGGCTTAAATCAACTGAATTCGAGGACAGTTCGAAACATGTTGGAGGTCGTTTTCCGAGGAACAGGCATTCAAGTGTTGGTCTGTAGTTACCAACCAAGGAGCATATTGGGTCAGGAAAAGTCCATTGACTGTTACTTTTATGGTCAAGGAAGTTGCAGAAATGGAGGAAGCTGCCGCTATCGCCACGATCCCTTTTTCCGGTGTCGCATCCAGTCTCCTGTTCTGGGACAAAACAGTCCTAAGAAGGGGGCAGTGTAACGTTCGAGAAATTATTTGCAAATGCAAGAGCCTTCTAGAAGCTGTTATCCATCTTCTAGAAGATATACCGAAAAGTAGGGAACGCTCCAGAAGGATTTCCGTATGTGTATATATACCGACGAGATAGATCGTAGGTCAGTTATTGCTGGAATGCGAATACATCAGTGTTAAGAAGATTATCAAGTGGAAATAAATCGTTAGCACGCGTGTGTCTAGATAAATTGACCGAGAATAATCGTGTACGTGATTTTTACTGTAAACAATTGTGAAGCTACCCGCGGACGTTATCTTATCTTCTTGTAAGTGATATAAATTAGTGTAAGTGTTTTCATTAAATATTAATTAGTTCGGTTAATTTAAAAGTGTATATATTTCTAGAATAAGTAAACGTATTTTTAGTCGTTTTAAATAAATTAGTTTTAATAAATAAATACGCAACAATACAAAACAAGTGGGTCAAGCAGTATCCCAGAACGAGGAGAGCTGGGTACATTTTGCGCTATAATATATATAAAGATTAAGGATACTTTTATGAAAGGTGCGCCCACATAAAGTTTTGGATTAGCCAACAAGTTAGGGTCAGGATGGAAGACGTTCATATTATTCTTGGATCTAATTAAACACATACAAAAGCATACGAAATGTACGGAAGATGAACTCACATTAATTGTTTCATGAGTTCCACACCAGCCTTGAATCAATTTTATATTGTAGGGAGAATGGAATTATTTTCGTTATTTACGTTTCCACCACATTGTACGCACCGCCTTCAACCTCTTAACGATGCACTATATAGCCCGATTAAAACCTATTTGAAGCAAGCTTTCAATGATTGGTTGGTAAACCATTCTGGCAAAAGGGCATCCATTTATGAAATTGCAGAACTGACAGCAA
This sequence comes from Aquatica leii, assembly GCA_035610365.1. NCBI lineage: Eukaryota > Metazoa > Arthropoda > Insecta > Coleoptera > Lampyridae > Aquatica > Aquatica leii. Next base: position 80,791,408 of record CM069434.1, read on the forward strand.
AAGCATATCAGAAAGCTTTTACACTTGCCAATATGTTCTGGGTTTAGAAAAAGCGATATTGTGCCTTTTAATAGAGGTATTTTTAACTTCATTACAACCGGCAATCATATCTCTAGACATAATACGGCCCTATCCCAAAGCAGAGAAAAAGAAATAAAATATAAAAGCAAGACAGTTTAAAAAATCGCGAGTTCTAGCAGAGACGCCAGAAAAAGATAGACTGGAAGAAAAAAAGATAACCAAACAAAAGAAGAAGCAAGTAAAATATAACCTGTTTGATAATGCAGACCAACAACTGAACAATACAGATGATTTCGGGGATAAAGTGAGCTACGCTGATAATAAATCTGACAGTTTAAGTGAAATGTACCGTGAATATTCTGAGTAAGAATTCATGCAAGACGTAGAAGCTATCATAGATACTGAATCTAGGATGCTAAATATCAAAATAGGCGACTTTTTGCTGGTAAAGTATTGCACGAAAAAAACCCAAAAGTATTATGTTAGAAGTGGAAGAAATAGTCGACGAAAAATATTTAGCAAATTTTCTCAGAAAGAAATGGGTTTACCTTTTTCCAAGTCACTGATAAGGATCTAATAGAATTGGAACGAGTCGAATTAAAACTACCTAAGCCAAGCATGACTAAAACGACTGCAAGGTCTAGTTCAATAACGCGGTTTCAAGTGTGCCTATAATGTCAACTAAATGAAAATTTTGTGTTTAATAATGTCTTTTTAATTTTTCTTACTTTTATACGGCTTATGTTAGATCGTACCACTGTTATTCACCAAATAAATATGATTTACTTTTTTTTTTGAACAAAACAAATTGTTTTTGCACACATCTGCCCCCGCACTGGCCAAATCTACCTAAGCCAGGAGGTACATAGGACAATTTAGATACTTGAAAAATTTGAAAATCTGATTCATCTATCAGTGCATAAGCGCTAAGCCTATAGTCAGAGATAGTACATTTATCAGTGTCAAGAACATAACATTATATGATCAATATGTTGAAAGCCAAGCTATACACAGCTAATTATGTTTGTAGTATCCCAATGTCCCCTCTCAACCTTAATAATAATTTGACTTTAGTTTACATGATACTGTATTTATATCTGTTGAAATATTGCTTAGCATATTTTAGATTTTACAAAGAACGGACCAACTTTAGAAATTTAGAAGTTTAAACCGGATTCAATCGGCAAGCGTGAGAATGTTTTTATTAGCATAAATACACTTTGCCGGTTTGTGAAATGTACATCACGAAAGCCACCAAAATTCTAAATTCTAATGAAAATAATATTCAAATCTTGATTCGTAAGCTTAGAAAGCAACAAAGTGCAAAAAAGTGTGCAACAAAATCTTTAAAAAATTTAATAACAAAAAGTAACTAAATTATATTGCATTGTTTAATCTTCTATGGATTGTTGGGGCAGCAAACGCCAGCAAATCTGAAAAAATATAGCAATGTTAGATACGCATAACAACACACGTGGTGTAGTTTCTTACTCGTTCCGTAATATGCAGGAATGATCAAAAAAGTCTGTTTGCGATTGCAGCATTGAATGTACTATAGGACATTGATGTAATAGTGAACAGTGACCTTCTTGATTTGAAGGAGTTTTTGGACAAAGCACGTTATCTGATATAGTTTCATTGATACCTAATTTATACGTTCCTAAAAAAACAAGTGTAATGTTTATTTATATCTCATCGTTAGTATTAACCTGATGGCATTTTTATAAATCCATTAGTTAATATGTTTTTTAGCCAAGGAAGAGCGTCAATCAAAATGTCTAATGATGTTGAAAATGGAAGTTCTGTTGTTGGTATGTCAATCTGTATCATGGGACGTGTAGAAAATTGTAAAGTATCGAAAGAAAATGTGGGCATAGCTATAAAGAAAAACTACAAGTAACCGTCGTTTTAGCAGTTGTTTTTGTCTTACGTAATCCTGGAGGTCCCGGCATACCCGCCATAGGAAGCATATATAGCGGTCGTTGTGGTGGAGGAAAATATGAAAGAGGACCTGCTGCAGCGGCAAATTGACCAGAAACTGGATATCCATATCCACCGGCAACTCCTATAAACATAATTATTAACGTGAAATTTACAAACATAAGAATAAAATTACCTTTAGAACTACCATCTGCTGCTTCTACTGTATCCACTGATTTTGTGTCGTTTGGTTTTACAACAACTAAAGAACTTACAGGAGTTACAAAAGAATATTTAAGTGCTAAGTCTAAAGCTTTTTTCTCAGTAACTTTTTTATCGTCATCCGAAGATTCCTTCTTTTCTAGTAATTGAGAAATAGTCAAATACGCCCACAAACGTTCTATGTTTGAGATAGAGTTTGTAATCATTGGTTTAAGAGAGATTTTTCCTAATTTACCAATACCATCTACAATTGGCATTGGCATTTTTTGATCTAAACAATCATAAGTTGATTCAAGATATGATTAATGTGATTATTACTTACCACAATAACCTGCAATTATTATTTCTGAACCACCAAAATGTATAGGGAATTCAGTTTTGGTTAGGCTAGTAACTGAAGGCTCATATTTAAAACTGACGTCAGATAACAAAGGTGATGAGATTTGTTTGTAAAAATCTTGAAGTTGTAAAGAAGCATCTGCTGCTTCATAAATGTGTCTCGAAAATCCAGAGTTGCGCAGAGCCAGTTTTTCTAAGAATTTTTTATCTGCTCCAGCTCCAAACGACAAAGCAAAAATTGGCGATTTTCTTGGTCCTGAGTTAAATTCGCTGGTCTGTAAGTCCGAGTTAGCATATTAAATTAATATAACGGAAAGTAAATTACTTTAGTTGTTATGGCTTCTGTAGATAAATCGGTCGGGTCCCCGTCAGTTAAAAATATGACTATTGGTTGTCGCTTAACGTCGCTGTTTTTGTCTAATCGCTCTATTTCTACCAAATGCAAACCAACTTCTAAAGCTGTGTACATACTTGTTGAACCGTCTGATTTTAGTTCCTCGACTGCTTTTTTTGCTTTTTGGATGTTATCGGCGTTTGCTGGATATGCTCGTGGAAATGTTGCATTCTGGAATTATTAAAATAATTCAAATGGTTAGAAATTACTTATAGACTTACTTCTAGAGTTAGAAACGTATGGTCATCGTCAGAATTATACCAGCGATTGGAGCGAGGAAACCATATACCAGCCGAATGGTCGTTGATGTCCCAAACTTTTGTGTTAGAGTTAAATTCGACTAAATTAAAAGTGTCGTGTTCGTTTAGTTGTTCTAAAATTTTAATCATCGCTTCTTTAAGTTGTTGAATTTTTTGGCCATACATGCTTCCACTGGTATCTAAGATAAATACGACTTGTTTGGGAAGGGGCTTTAAATCTGTCGGTGCAAAAAAGTGAACAAAGTATCCGTCTTGAACTAAAACTTCACCACCCTGTGGATCTCTTTCAACGTCGTATTGAACAACAAATTGTCCGGCAAGACCGTCGTCTTCTTTAGTGCCGAGAATATGTGCCAACTGCTTTTGTCGCTCAATATTAGGATTAAACTGTATTGTAGCGGTAGTGTCGTTGGTGATTTCAATGTCGGCTCGCGGATCCAACTCGGAATTTTCGACGCCTATTTCGTTGCCTGAACGTAGTGGCGGCGCTTTTAAATTGATGATTTTTCTACTTTCGGCGATTAAGACTTCTACGTTTAGATCTTTAACTGGTTGACCGGGGTGAATGTTGATGACTTGCTCGTATCGACCACCTAGTCTATTCAGAAGTTGCTCGTAAGTTAAGTAAAATGCAGCTTTTTTTTGAGGCTCTACGTTGACATTGACTGTGAAACGATTTGAATCGCGGGCACTCACCGCCACATGCGCTGCCGATAACCCACTTGATACGGCCTGCAATACAATAATTCCGGTTTAACACGTAGTGGTACACTATTACTCTTACCGCATCATAAGTACGTTTGGCTTCTTCTTTTTCTTTGACGTACGCAGTGTAATTTTTACCATCAACTTCCATAACAAAACCAGATATAAATGCCGAATCTGGGAGAATAATAGAGAACACAGCTTCTTGAGCTTTATCCGCGAAATTTCTTACTTTGCTTGTAACAGCAGTATGAGCATATCGGTTGCTAATTTTGGATTTAATTGTCATTTGATAGATTTGTAGGACGCCGGGTGCTTTGTCATCTTTCGATCCCTGTTAATTTTACTTGTTAGATAAGTTCGTTGAAGCAGTCGTAATTTACCTCTTTTTCAAATTCTTTTGTTTCTGCCGATCTTACCACTAAAGAGTGATAGTTATTCATTGGTAACGATAAAATTGGCGCAATCAAAATTGCGCCAAGAATAAATAAAATTTTCTTCATTTTTTTTCAACTGTAAAAGAAATATGTATGAAAGTTGTTATCCGAAGCGAAGACGTTGGTGTTTGTAAACAACTAAGAATTCTGTATGTAATTTAATCAACTTACTACTTCAAGGTGATGATGACAATGATGTTCTAGTTAAGGCACAACTGATACTGAAACTTAAAATTAGTGCGTTTTATTTAAAGTGTTAATCTACAAAAGAGCCCCCCACCGAAATTTTTTATTCCAAAAACTTTTATGAAATCGACCTAAACAACGCACAACTACACACATTTTTCTGTTTTTATGAGTTTCTGTTTGTTAGATAATGTTTGAAATAATAATCAACAAAAACGCCAATAAAAAAAACTTTTTCAAATCTGTGATATGCGCAATCGAATAACGCCAACTATTCGTTGATGAAAAATTAAAACAAAACGTTAACAGCTCAAAAGATTACGTTCTTAAAACGCTTATTTTGAAATAACTATTGTTTTTGTCATTAAAATAAGAAATTATTCCTCTTACAATACGACATAAACTCAATACAAAGAATTCAATTTACGCATTTCAAAATTTTACTCATTTTCCAAATTTCTCTAGAAATATGTAAACCTAGATAAAGACATAACATTTCTGATTAATTCAATATTTATTTTAAATAGATTATTAATGAACTTAAAAACACTTCTAATAATAAATGTTTTCTTACGTAACTCTGCCTAATAAACAAGTTTATAAATAATAATTATTCGGGCGCTTTGGTAATGACTGCAAAAGAGTATCCGGATAGGAGTTTTTTGTTCCGTACTTTTGCGTGTCGATTATAATTGTAAATTAATTATACTTTTTTTTGACATGCATAAAATTACTTCATCGCATGCATTGTAACTGATGAGATTGACCCATTTCAATTTTATATTTTTTATTGAGTGTTTTGCAATAATGCCTAATTATGCAAAAGGTTAACGTATAAATAAATTCTAATCTTGTTACTTATTAGTTACAAACATGTTTTTTAGTTATAAGTTCACCAGATCAACAAATTATTACACGAAGATATTTGGGTGTCGATTACAAATCGTCGAAAACTACAATGCCACATATACCTAATATGTCTTGTTTATCTTAAATCCAATGACCTTTCTTCAAATAATAAGTTTTACACATATAAAACCAGTTATGTTAAAAATCATTTCTGTTATAGAATTTCTGTGAAGTTGTACGCTGTATTGCTTACGTCTGTTCCATAAAAGTTTTTGGAATGCCCCATTCTAGTGGGAATCCCATTCTACATTAACACTTTAAATAAAACACACTTATTCCAAATCCCAGAGTCAGTTGTGTGTTGACGAGAGGATCGCGTTAACAAGACCTTGAAACAGTAAGTTGTTTTTAATTACATAACGAGTTCTGTGTTGTTTGCAAACACCAAATTTTATCTGCGAATGTCGATTTTCATACTTCATACTTTTTTACAGTCAAAGAAAATGAAAAAATTAGTATTTATCCTTGGCGCAATTTTAATTGCCCCAATTTTATCGATACCGATGAACGGCCATCACTCTTTAGTGGTGAGGTCAGCAGAATCGTCAGAAGCAAAAGAATCTGACAAAGAGGTAAATACCAATACTTTAGAGTAAATTTATCTAATAAATATAACTAACAGGCATCGGGAAATGATAAAGCACCTAGTGTACCACAAATATACCAAATGACAATTAAATCAAAAATTAGTAACAGATTTGCTCATACTGATGTTACAAGCAAAGTTAGAAATTTTGCCAATAAACCTCAAGAAGCTGTTTTCTCGATTATTTTACCAGATTCGGCTTTTATATCTGGTTTCGTTATGGAGGTTGATGGTAAAAACTACACTGCGTACGTCAAAGAAAAAGAAGAAGCAAAGCGTACTTACGATGAGGTGAAATTAATAGTGTACCATGTCTTTGTGCGTTACACCGGTATTGTTTCAGGCCGTATCCAGTGGGTTATCAGCAGCGCACGTAGCGGTAAGCGCCCGCGATTCAAATCGTTTTACAGTTAATGTCAACATAGAACCTCAGAAAAAAGCCGCGTTTTACTTGAGATACGAGCAACTTCTAAACAGACTAGGGGGTCGATACGAACAAGTCATCAACATTCACCCCGGACAACCTGTTAAAGATCTAAACGTAGAAGTCCTAATCGCCGAAAGTAGAAAAATCGTCAATTTAAAAGCACCGCCGCTACGTTCGGGCAACGAAATAGGCGTCGAAAATTCCGAGTTGGACCCTCGAGCCGACATTGAAATCACCAACGACACTACCGCTACAATACAGTTTAATCCTAATATTGAGCGACAAAAGCAGTTGGCACATATTCTCGGCACTAAAGAAGACGACGGTCTCGCCGGACAATTTGTTGTTCAATACGACGTTGAAAGAGACCCACAGGGTGGTGAAGTTTTAGTCCAAGATGGATACTTTGTTCACTTTTTTGCACCGACCGATTTAAAACCTCTTCCCAAACAAGTCGTATTTATCTTAGATACCAGTGGAAGCATGTGGGGTCAAAAAATTGAACAACTTAAGCAAGCTATGATTAAAATTTTAGAACAACTAAACGAACACGACACTTTTAATTTGGTCGAGTTTAACTCTAACACAAAAGTCTGGGACATCAACAACCATTCGGCTAGTATATGGTTTCCTCGATCCAATCGCTGGTATTATTCCGACGATGACCAGACGTTTTTAACTCTAGAAGTAAGTTTTTAAGTAAATTATAAGCTTTTGTAGGTACTATTTTAATAACTCTAGAATGCAACATTTCCACGAGCCTATCCAGCAAACGCCGATAACATTCAAAAAGCAAAGAAAGCAGTCGAGGAACTGAAATCGGACGGTTCAACCAATATGTACACAGCTTTAGAAGTTGGTTTACACTTGGTAGAAATAGAAGTGTTAGATAAAAAAAGCGACATTAAGCGACAACCAATAGTCATATTTTTAACTGACGGGGACCCGACCGATTTATCTACAGAAGCCATAACAACTAAAGTAATTTACTTTCCGTTATCTTAGATTTAATATTTTAACTCGCACTTACAGACCAGCGAATTTAACTCAGGACCAAGAAAATCGCCAATTTTTGCTTTGTCGTTTGGAGCTGGTGCAGGTAAAACATTCTTAGAAAGACTGGCTTTGCGCAACTCTGGATTCTCGAGACACATTTACGAAGCAGCGGATGCTTCTCTACAACTACAAGATTTCTATAAACAAATCTCATCGCCTTTGTTATCTGATGTTAAATTCAAATACGAACCGTCGGTTACTAGCTTAACCAAAACTGAGTTCCCCATACATTTTGGCGGTTCGGAAATAATAATTGCCGGTTTGTGTGGTATGTAACAAAAACGTTAAACTAATCTTGGATTAACTTATAATTTTTGTAGGTCGAATTATGCCAATGCCCATTGTAGATGGTATTGGCAAATTAGGAAAAATCTCTCTGAAACCGATGATTACAAACTCTATCTCAAACATAGAACGTTTATGGGCGTATTTGACTATTTCTCAATTACTAGAAAAGAAGGAATCTTCCGATGACGAGAAAAAAGTCACGGAAAAGAAAGCTTTAGATTTAGCACTTAAGTACTCTTTCGTAACTCCTGTAAGTTCTTTAGTTGTTGTAAAACCGAACGATACCAAACCAGTCAACACAGTAGAAGCCACTGAAGCCGATTATAGTTCTGACAGTAAGTATATTTATTTCATTGTTAAGAATATGAGTTTAATACATATGTCTACAGGAATTATAGGTGGAATTGGTTATGGAGCAAGTTCTTCGCAATCCTTCCCTGCTGGAGGTCCTCTTGCGTATTACCCTCAAATGGCGCCGCCTCGTTTTGCATCTGCTGGAGGTCTAGTAGGAGGTCTAGCAGGAGGTCAAGGAATAGGTATGGTCTATGTCCGATCATACAAAAATCTTTAATTGTGTTTTTTTGCATAGCATTATCTTCTTATCCTATAAATGCAATTAATACTCGACACAAGATTGCTGCCACTTATAGACCGCCAGCACCCGCACTATCAACCACAACCAGACCATCTACTACAAGAACACCTCTTGACGTTTTATTCGAAAATTTACCTTGGCTAAGAAACATACTTACTGATGGATTTGTAAAAGTGCCATCAGGTTAATATTAAACTAGTACGAGGCGTTTAAACACTACAATTATTTTTTTAGGAACTTACAAATTAGGACTAAATGAAACTATATCAGACAGTGTAATTTGTGCAAAAACTCCTGACAACCAAGAAGGTCACTGTTCATTATTGCACCAATGCCCTATGGTGCATTCAATGCTGCAATCGCAAACAGATTTCTTTGATCACTTCTGTGTGTTGAGAAACGAGTAAGATATTACAAAGTGTGTTATTTTGCATTTAACTTTAAATATTTTTTTAGATTCGCTGGTGTTTGCTGTCCTAATAGTTCATAGTTAACTGTAAAAATTTTATGTAAACTAGTTATTTTTTATTTTATTAAACGTATTAAACATTGGTCACAAAGTTTTTTAAATTATATTTAACGCACAAGCATTTTCTTTACTCATGCTGTTAATGCTTATGCAAAATTGAAGAAATCTGTAAAAGTTCAACTTTGCGGCAACAATATACGACTATACGTGAAAAAAGCGAAATGCATAAATACATAATAATACAACTTTTTGCAATTGTTTGTGTTTTTATGTTGATTGATGTTATTATCCTAATTAAAACGTTGAAGGAATTGCGCCTTGACAATCTAAAACGCGCATTTATATTACGAATAACGTATATTAGTCTTTTCTTGCAAAATCAATTAAAAAAATGAAGCTTTTCATTTTGATAACATTTCAGAAGTAGGATATAAGACTTCGGCAATAAAGTTAAAATTGATAAGTGATTGGGCGCGTTTAGCTAACGCATGATTCTGACTACGTTGTGTCGCTAAACGGCTACGCTGCAAAGTAAGCTACAGTCGAACTCCTATATAGTAATGTTCAAAATTCCCTTCAAAAACATCATTATATAGAAACTTCATTGTATAGAATTTATACTTAAAAAATAAAACACAAATTTAAACGTACATAAGAAATACATATTAATTATAAACACTTTCGTTTCGTCATTTTTAACCTTACACTTAAACAGCTTGAAACGAAAAAATTGCAAATGAAACGTGTTCAATAACATGGCAATGCATTTCAAAACTCGAAGGAAATCCTATAATCCTCTAAACAATTCATGCATTTATGTCATTTACAAATGAACAGAATTTTTAGTACAATTAGTAATAGCCTTTCTGTATTGTAAATTAAGAAGTCTTATAATCCGTTTATCCGTTTAATAATGCGGTATTGTAAAGGTAAAGTAAATTGTACGTGATTTCAAGAAAAATTTAAGTAGTTGGGTAACATTTTTTTTGAAAAAGATCATAATATTATTACGTATTTATTTATTAAAACACTAATTTATTTAAAACGACTAAAACTACGTTTACTTTTATAGAAATATGTATACTTTTAAATTAACGGAACTAATTAAATCTAATAATAAAAACACTTACACTATAATTTATGTATAACCGTTGTATAACACTTAAGATAACTAACACGAGATAAGATAACGTCCTCGGATTTCACACTGTAAGTCGCGTTCACTCGATTTATTTAAAACTCCGCACGTGCTAATCACTTATTTATCTTCACTTGCTTAATCTTCTTAATACTGCATGCATTCACATTCCAGCAATAACTGACCTACGATTTCCATCTTCGGCTTTTATAGACATCGGCGAATTCTTCTCGATCGTTCCTCACTTTTCGCTATATCTTCTAGAAACTAGATAACAGTTCTAGAAGGCTCTTGCATTTGCAACTAATTTCTCGGACGTTTCAATATAGAATTTGAACATCATATTTTAGAGGTGTTTTTACACGCATTTTAACCCGAAGGTCAATACCCTAAAGAAAACATCACTAAATAGAAAAAATTATTAGATAGGAGTTCATTCAATGGAGGTCCGACTGTATTTCAGTCACTGACATTATATGTCAAATAAGACAAAAATAATAATTTAAAAAATAAAGTGAAAAAATATAACTATTTGAAAAACAAATTAAATTGTTTATTATCATTAATGATTTCATTCAGTGATTTATTTGGATAAGTCTTATGCTCTTTAACAAATTTTTTCATTTCTAAAAAAAATATTTCAATTCCTTTATTACAAATGTAAAGAATTTCATAATCTTTATTTAAATCAAAAGAATGATTAAAAGTTAGTATGTGATTAACAAACTAAGATTTAGATAAGTAGTTAAAGATATTATTATTTTTAATGCACGAAAAATGTTTATAGAATCTAGTACAAAATTTACGTCCAGTTTGACCTATATAGAAAGAGTGGCAATTACTACATTTTCATTTGTAAACTCTTAATTTATCAAGAATGTCAATTTTATCTTATTTTTAGATGAAAATATTTTATTAATATTACAACGTTTAAACAAATTTTGAAATTTAAATGAAGAAATTTCTATGTATGGAAAAGAAAAATAAGTTTTAGATTCATTGGAATTGGAAGTTAGAAGCAATACTGCATCTCATACATCCACTATATTTAAAACTGCATTGACTATCTCAAACCAAATTGTCATTAAATTTTCAATTGATAGAAAAATTAGTCATTGTATTTGTATATAACAAACAAAAGACTTTAAACACAAATGCGATGACATAACTTTAGATTTGATATTTTCTGAAAAATTAGCGCTGCTAAATTGCATTTTGCGAATCAGTAAGCGCTAGATAGGTAGTAGATAGTAACCGTTTCATGGTGATTAAACGCTTTTTAAAGGAGCTTTCAACAAGTAGAGAATGCGACTATGGACGATTCAAATTAAGCGATACGCCAACTCGCGGCGACAATTCAAACTACCGTTGCAATGATAGTTCATTGCGTACTTAATTTGTTGTCGTTTCATTTTGAATTTTGTCTCTATTATTAAGAATACGAACGACATCCGATTCAGGTGGTAAAATTAAACCCAACCAACACAAAGATGTCCCAAGGACGTCCCCTGGGACATGATGTTGCGGATCACTGGATGTCCCAAAGCCATCCCATTTTGGTCCTGTGTACGCCCTAGGGACATCCATGGGACGTTCTTTTGTCACAACTGTGTGCATCCCTACGACGTCTTTAAAAGACATCTTTGCGGATCCGCGTAGGATGTCTACGGGACGTCCCTTTTAGATGGCTGTAGGATATGTAGGAGGTAGTTACCCCTCCCCTTTTCTGCAAATATGAATTGGAAAAATATTTATATATAGTAGTAATTACGAGAGCTCGAGTGTGACTCAGTTTTCTGTTGTTTAATTCATATGCTTTTAAGCATCTACTTTGTAGTTTTTTCTATTGTTTTTTTTTATTCAGTCAGGAGACTTAACGTACTCATCTGGGACTTGACGTAATGAATAAAACTAACTTTATCAATTAAAATACAAATTATCATTACATAAAAATATATTTTTAAATGATAATCTTAATTATATTCAATTAAATAAATTTAGAGATTATATCATTTTTTTATCTTTTCGATCCCGGCGTTCTTTGGCCCTCCTGAGCTAGTTTTGTTTACTTTCTTTCCGATTTTTTTTAAGTGGAGCCTGAAACAATGCAACTACATAAGAGATGGTAATCGTCATGTAGAGTCGATAAAAAAGTTAATACAAAAAACTTATTTTGGTATTTCTATATAGTCAGAATTTACATTGTGAACGTTTTCAAGTTTTATCGGTTTCATCGGAATAAAACAATAAGCATGGGAAACAAAACAAAGCACAAAGCACTTCTAGTATCACATGCACTTGCTCACTTATTTTTATTATAAGCTGCATAATGCCATGTAAAAATACGTTTTACAGTTTTATCTGTTTGATTTAGTTCCAAATTTTGAGTAGGCTTTTCGAGCGATTTTATTTCAACCTTTTCCTTATTGATTTATTGAAAAAATAGTAATGCTAATTATTGTGCTTGATACTACGATTTTACTCAGTAAACACATGATTTCCCCAAGGACGTCCGTTTTATGTCAATTACGTTGTGAATAGTTTCTGTAATTTTTTGATATATAGTCGTGATTCACAATTTACAGATACTATATATTGTGTCAATAAGCCACGGATCTGATGGTAATGCATCAAATCGACTTTACAGTATTAACATCACCAATAAGACACACTAGTCTACCTCAGGGGGTACTTGCTTGATACAAATTTCGTGTAAAAACCGTCGGTTGTTGTGCCACCTACAATTGTACAATGGAATTGTGGTCATTTTTTCTTGCAACTTTTTGTATAATTAAGTCACCCACGCGCATTACATGGGCGCATAAATAATGTACATTTCGCACATTTAAAAGTATTTATTAATCAGTTTTGTGATCATTTTTAAAGTTTTTAATAAGTTTGGTTTCTCAAGTTTAAATTAATTTAATAAGTTTTAATAGATGATACAAATTTGTGAATCATTAATGGTTTAATAATGTTTTAGACCAACTGCATTGCCAAAGGATGCCCCTCTCGTTGTTCAAATGGCATTTCAATAAGATCGTCATGATTTGTGGTTGAAAATAGTGCAATATGAAACTTTAATTTAAAAAAATTATAGCTTCTTCTAGAGTGTGTGCTGCATATTTTCTTCCGATTGCATTCTCCATGCTTCACATAGAAATTTACGTCGAAATGCAAATTCTTTATGTTTGGGCTGCAATTATTGGATCCCATACCTATATATGTAGCGATAGTAGAATACATGCAGCTTTACCCCACCACTTTCGCGAATTAAAATAATTCGCGGGGTCAATTAAAGTTATTTCGCGGTTTCGCGTTTTAATCGGCGATTTAATTCGCGTTTTTGTTTTATTCGGCGGTTTAATTCGCGGTTTTGCATATTAATTAGGGATGTAATTAAATTTTACCCGTTTTTATCCGCGGATTCGCTGCTTAATTAGCGATTTGATTAACTTTTACCTGTTTTAATTCGTGATTTTGATTTTAATTATTAGAATAATCTGTTTGATTAAATCAATTTAATTGGAGTTTTAATTCGCGATTTGATTAAATTATATTAATTCGAGTTTTGATTTTAATTTGTAATTCGTGGAATAATCTGCTTCATCAAATCATTTTAATTTGCGTTTTCATTTACGTTTTAATTCTGTTTAATCAATTAAATCTAAAATTAATTTATGCAATTAAATTGATTTAATCGATATCAGATCATGATTTCAGTTAAACTTAGTTTTGATTGTGTGATTCTTCGAAAGTCTAAACTACCTGCAAGTGCTTACCTATTTGAGCTAACCTTGTCCATTTCTTAGAAAATAAAAATTGGAAGAAACTCTTAGAATTTATTGATTAATTTTTGAAACTTTTGCATGTACAAACAAAATCAGAAATAATTATAGCTTTGATAGTACTACTTAATAATTTTCATAACATAATTAATAATCAAAATGACAGACTATAAAATGTGTAATAATTACAATTAGAAATTATTGATCAACACACACTTTTTTCACTTTTACATGTCCAACACATTTTTATAGATGGTGGTGGCTCGTCTAACTATACGTTGGCTTTGTTGTAATGCTTCAAACAGGGTAGACACTTTTGTAGTTTAACGTTTTCTTGATACCTTAGCAGTAAATTTTTTGTACGCAGGTACATTATTAATTTGAATATTGATTGGAAAAAATTTTAGATATCATTTTTCAAACTTTTTTAACCATTTTCCTATATCGTTTGTACGAAAACAATAAGCAATGATCACATCACCAACTTTATCTATAACAGATTCGACAGCTATCTTATGCGGTGCACACAATATTTTAACCCTCAAGTATTTAAAGAGCACAATATGCATCGTGATGACGTCAGCTTCTTTGAAACGTTTTATGCCTGCACCAACTTGTTGAAAGTAAGCTAAATGTATAACAAAATTCATTTTGTTATGATTCATATTTTTATGTACCTATACACTAGCACAGAATACATTGTTGTGACGTCAGTTTGTTTTGAAACCTTTTCTGCCTGCACCAACATGTTGAAAGTGTATTATAAAGTTTATTTATTATGATTCATACTTTTCTGTACAAATTTACCGTTTTCATTAACAAATTAGTGTTTCATAAATTACACCTAATTGAATTATGAATAACGTTATAAAATATAAATAGAATTTTTACTTTGAGATTTAATATATTATATTTTTAAAAAATTGCAAGATAATAAACGCGTAACGTAATAATTAAAACGTTGTAGTATCAATTATATATGTTTATAGTCAATCTAATGTTCTTTACTGTATGCACTTTTGTTATTTTGACCTTAATTTTGTCTGTTTTGAACCATTCCAGTTTTTAAACACATTGCATTTTAAAAATTCAATATTTATATTCTGCCATTTCATTATTGCAACTGACAAAAATTAAATTGCAATCAAGTCAAATTAATTTGTGTGATTTATGTAATTAGTATAAAAATTTTATTATTATTAATAAAATAAGTAAATGAATAATAGTAACTGATATATTTCATTATCTTAATAAATAATCGTAATTTCAATTTTGCAACAAATCAAATCAAGAAACACATCGGTGTATCCTAGCGCTGACGAGTTCCAAAAGAACGAAACAGCTGTCCGCTAGTTCTGATGTTGTTTTTCACAATTATACTGACATTGTTCCTAACCAATTTTATAGTTGGGATTTTGACAGCGTCACTTGTCAATAGATCATTGACTTTCGCTGTCATTCAATCCAATGACAACTTTTCTATTTTCCGTACGAATTTATAGTTTTCTTTATTATCATACGTGGTATTTTTACCACAGGATGGCGTTCCAAAAACATTTTAAATTAAATCAAATTAATGCAATCACTAAACAACCAAATTTGGACGTTAGAACTTGATTTTCTTAGCATTGTAATATATTGTTAATTTTCATAATAGCTTTAATCTAGCTGGGACTCGATTTTGTTTTTGAGATTTTAGTTAATACAGCTGGCCTAAGTAATTTTGATGCTTGTAGATGGCGTGACTGGTGGCGATGTACTTTTGACAGCACATTCAAATTAAAAAGTATTTTGCTGGGAAATTTAAATAATTTATAAATTACTTGGGTAATAATTTTCGAAATATGTTCTTTGAATCAAAAATGTAATAACCGCATTAATGTATAAACTGGTTTAAACTTTAATTTTGCTTATATTTATATTCTTCAAATTTGACGTTACTTCAAAGAAACACTAACTTATTATAATCTTATTAAAATAAACTGTAATTACACATTTCTAAAATTTATTATTTAATGAAACTAGATTAGGCCATTTTCATATAGTTTTGATATTATTTTCACAATGAAATGATTCAGTGTTTACGATAAACAAATCTTCAGATTTGTCGAACAGTTTACCGCTCCTACCTATGGTAAACTTAAGTAATAGACATTAGCAATTGTAGTACTGTGACTTTTTATTTAAAGAGTTGATAATAATATAATTTTTTATTAATCGTATAAAACTTCGAAGTCCCAATTGTTATAAACTACTTAGTTACTTTCCAACTTGTAAGTTAATCGTTGCACATCCCTGCATCAATACCTACAAGTATTTTTTATAAATGCAATTGATTTTCAGTTACAATAACAACTAGTTCCAATATCTTTTTTTTTTTTAATTTTTTTACAGAATAATGTTTTGTTTGTTGAAGAACTCCACAACATGTCCAATAATGCTTTGGAACAAAAAATTTTCTTCAGTTTACTAAATAAGGTAATAAACAACAGTTAAAACAATATATAGTGTTAACAATGCAAAAAACAACATTAACAATAATTTGCAAAACTATCACTGAATAACATGTATAAGATTTAAAATGATGAATACAAAATAGTAATTGTTTTTAGGGTTATGTCGTAGAAGTTGTATTTATAATTAAATGTTTATGTATACATAGTTTGTTCCTAAATAACATTGTTAAAAACCTCTTAATAGACTCTGATTTAATACAGATAAATTTAAAGCAAAATAATAAGAAAACTATGTAAACAAACGAATTTTTCATTGCTGGCAGTAGCTACTCCATTAGTTAGGTGGCATATTTTTCGGGGATCATCATAATTCTATAGTGTTGCGTTTAGTTAAAACCTTAATTGAGAAAATAGTTGAACAACCTACCGGCATATATATTCTGGTTTCCTAAAAAGCCTGGCCCTTATAAATGTTTCTAGTAAAAACAACTATATTATCAAATTCTAAGGGTTGTTAGTCATTACATTTACGCCTGAACAAATCAGTGCATGAATTGTTCTTAAATATCAGCAAAAAAAATGTGTGTATTAATCTTGATGTGTTTAGTAATTATAAATCACGCCTAAAATATTAAAACTCGATTTGAATTAAAAACTATATTGTTTTATATAACTATAAATACTATAATAAAAATTTTGAATAACGCTGGCTGGTATAATCTTTTTAATCAAAGTCTTGGATAACGTTGGAGACGTGACCTGATTTCTTTCGACGACAAAAAAAGGCACAGTATGATAGTATTAAAACACTAATCAATTACCAATACTATGACCAAGACTTGTTCTAAAAAATAAAGATTAACGGCGTATAGTAAGAGATGTGTTAAATATGTTATGATATAAAATAGTTCTTGGTAAAACAAAATTCTTTTAAAAAAACTGTTTGGTTCAATAGATTTCTTGTAAATGTGGTAGAATAAATTAATTAATGCTAATACTAGAAACAATAGTATTTGTCATTTTTCAGCATTTGACGTAAGTCTCCTTGGAGTATTAAATCAATCTTTGTTGCGGATTTTTTATAAAACGTATTTAAAGTAAGCAACATTAACATTTATAAAATAACAAGTATTATAAAACATTATAACATGTAGGTATACTAAACCTCAAGTGTAACTAAACGTTCATATCTTAATAAAAAAATTATTTCAAGCAGTCAACCAAATTAGTTAATTTACGTATTCTACGCTAGTTAGAACTTACTTAATTTATAAACCTGTATTATGATGTATAAAAAGACGAATTTATTAATTGCAATTATTAATTACCATAGAAAAACATTTAGCGTCAAATGTTGCGTTGCAAAATTTAAACATGAATAAATCAATTAAATCAGTTTATACATTAATGCGGTTATTACATTTTTGATGCAAAGAACATATTTCGAAAATTATTACCCAAGTAATTTATAAATTATTTAAATTTCCCACCAAAATACTTTTTACTTTGAATGTGCTGTCAATAGTACGTCGCCACCAGTTACTCCATCTACAAGCATTAAAATTACTTAGGCCAGCTGTATTAACTAGAATCTCAAAAACAAAATCGAGTCCCAGCTAGATTAAAGCTATTATGAAAATTAACAATATATTACAATGCTAAGAAAATCAAGTTCTAACGTTCAAATTTGGTTGTTTAGTGATTGCATTAATCTGATTTGATTTGTTGCAAAAGTTTGAAATTACGATTATTTATTAGGATAATTAAATATATCAGTTACTACTATTCATTTACTTGTTTTATTAATAATAATAAAATTTGTATACTAATTACATAAATCACACAAATTAATTTGACTTGATTACAATTTAATTTTTCTCAGTTGCAATAATGAGATGGCGGAATATAAATATTAAATTTTTAAAATGCAATGTGTTTAAAAACTGAGATGGTTCAAAACAAAGTTATCTATTTTTTGAGTATTTTTACTTTTTACTTTTACTTTTACTTTGTCAATAAACAAAATTAAGGTCAAAATAACAAAAGTGCATACAGTAAAGAACATTAGATTGACTATAAACATATATAATTGATACTACAACGTTTTAATTATTACGTTACGCGTTTATTATCTTGCAATTTTTCTAAAATATAATATATTAAATTTCAAAGTAAACATTCTATTTATATTTTATAACGTTATTCATAATTCAATTGGGTGTAATTTATAAAACACTAATTTGTTAATGAAAACGGTAAATTTGTACAGAAAAGTATGAATCATAATAAATAAATTTTATAATACACTTTCAACATGTTGGTGCAGGCAGAAAAAGTTTCAAAACAAACTGACGTCACAACAATGTATTCTGTGCTGGTGTATAGGTACATAAAAATATGAATCATAACAAAATGAATTTTGTTATACATTTAGCTTACTTTCAACAAGTTGGTGCAGGCATAAAACGTTTCAAAGAAGCTGACGTCATCACGATGCATATTGTGCTCTTTAAATACTTGAGGGTTAAAATATTGTCAGTACCGCATAAGATAGCTGTCGAATCTGTTATAGATAAAGTTGGTGATGTGATCATTGCTTATTGTTTTCGTACAAACGATATAAGAAAATGGTTAAAAAAGTTTGAGAAATGAGATCTAAACTTTTTTCCAATCAATATTCAAATTAATAATGTACCTGCGTACGAATTAAAAAAGTCTGGAAAAATTTACTGCTAAGGTATCAAAAAAACGTTAAACTACAAAACTGTCTACCCTGTTTGAAGCATTACAACAAAGCCAACGTATAGTTAGACCAGCCACCACCATCTATAAAAATGTGTTGGACATGTAAAAGTGAAAAAAGTGTATGTTGATCAATAATTTCTAATTGTAATTATTACACATTTTATAGTCTGTCATTTTGATTATTAATTATGTTATAAAAATTAATAAGTAGTACTATCAAAGCTATAATTATTTCTGATTTGGTTTGTACATGCAAAAGTTTCAAAAATCAATCAATAAATTCTAAGAGTTTCTTCCAATTTTATTTTCTAAGAAATGGACAAGAGTAGCTCAAATAGGTAAGCACTTGCAGGTAGTTTAGACTTTCGAAGAATCACACAATCAAAACTAAGTTTAATTGAAATCATGATCTGATATCGATTAAATCAATTTAATTGCATAAATTAATTTTAGATTTATTTGATTAAACAGAATTAAAACGTAAATCAAAACGCAAATTAAAATGATTTGATGAAGCAGATTAGGTATTCCACGAATTACAAATTAAAATCAAAACTCGAATTAAAATAATTTAATCAAATCGCGAATTAAAACTCCAATTAAATTGATTTAATCAAACAGATTATTCCAAGAATTAAAATCAAAATCACGAATTAAAACAGGTAAAACTAAATCAAATCGCTAATTAAACAGCGAATCCGCGGATGAAAACGAGTAAAATTTAATTACATCGCTAATTAATATGCAAAACCGCGAATTAAACCGCCGATTAAAACGAAAACGCGAATTAAACCGCCGATTAAATTCGAAACCGCAAAATAACTTTAATTGACCCCGCCAATTATTTTAAAGTGGTGGGGGAAAGCTGCATGTATTCTACTAGCGATCATGGTAACGTGACGTCGATATCTCCACTACGAGATTTTCATATGCAGTTTTAACGTGTGAAAGCGCTGGCTTGTTTATAGCCCGCGATGGTTGGGGGTATTTTGGGGAAAATCCCGTATGAGGGCGTACATTAGTTTTGTAGAGTAATGTGGCGTGTTATGATTTATACTAACAAACCAAATTCATATTACCTAAAAACAAATTTTAATATTGTTTGTGGAATTATCAGTAAATGTGTGGAATTTTTGTAGTTTGAGCGAGGAATCGCGACAAACTCAGTTGACAACGCTGTTTTAATTGTAGTTCGTGATGTAAATTTAGTAATCATGAAGCGGTAGAGCTTGTACGACATCTTCTAAGTGAAACGGCGTATTTGTCGTATGTAATTTTCCAGAAATGTAAAAGCACTGTACAATTTTTTTAATGAATTTGTAAGGCTGTCGTTAAAGGAAAAGGTTAAAATAAAATCTCTCGGAAGACTATAAAAATATCGTTGAAGATGAAATTAATATTTTCGAACATTTTCATATATTCAAAGAATATTTTACGTTTGGTCAAATTTTTCAATTATTAAAAAAAAATCGAAATAGGTTTCAAACCTCGAATTTTTAAACTGCAAACCCGGACAATTTTTTAAATTATTATAATGTAAATTCTATCACGGCAAATTTAAATTAAATTATTGAATACAATATACGTCAAAAATGTTCTTAAACAAACAGTTAAAAAGTGTAAGTGTTTATTATTTTTGTATTCATTATTAACAATACACAAAAGTATAAGATGTTACCCACCCTAAACATGGCCTCACGAGCCGACACTGTATTTTAGTATCAATATGGTTTGTTTTTGCTCTTTCGTTTTGTTTCATTTTCTACTATAAGTTTAAATGATTGATTTCTTTAAACTTTTTTCTATTATTTATCAAAACGCTTTCATTAATCCTTTAAGAAAGAATTGTAACCCGTGATTATTATTATTTATTCCACTTTTTATTTTAAATTTCTTCCTTCTTGTGTCTTCAATATCTTCGTTCAGCTTGGTGTTGATTTTTTTCGATCTGTCCTATGTATATTTTTTTACAGGAGCAGGGAATACTGTAGACTCCGGAGTCTTAAAATCACTTCTCAAGTTCTTTGCTTTTCAGAAACAGGGTTAACATCTAATCTTTAGCTTCACCTTCACTTTATTTCTCCTAAACAGTCTTCGTATTTTGTCCGTGCATTATTGAATGTATGGGAGGAATGCTGTTATTTTGGTACTTTCTTGGTTTGGTATCTCCGTCAGTTGTCTTTGGATCGCGCTGAGAATGTTTTTACTGTGTAATTCATTCTGTAAAGCACTTTGTAGATATTCATTTACTACTCTACGAATTCTGGTTCACATATCCCTTTTGCCTTCCTCGCCAAAGTGTAAAGCACTCATAGTTTCTACATCGGATGTTGGTGTAATTACGCGTTTAGATATCTGTCTATGTGTGTTGGTTCTCTGTACACTCGGTGATCAAATGAGCCGTCAGCCTTCCTGGTTATGAAAACATCTACAAATGATATGCGCCTGTTATTATCCACCTCTATGGTAAATTAGATGTTTGAATGTTGAGGTGCACCATGAACACAAAAAATTAATTCAATTTTGACATATTTATTAGAAAAATCATGATTCACGGTGTTTCCGTTTTTTCTCCTTTCTGTTCTTTACTTACAATTCATTTAATTTTAGGTGACAAAAACAGTTTTTTCTTAATTGTTCTTCAGTCTTAGTTTTTCCAAAGTAAATTTTGATCTATTAGGAAAATCAGAATCTACGGTATTTTATTTATTTTATCGCATTACTTTCAGTTTCTACACTTTTTATGTTCAAAAATTGGCACTTATTCAATAGGTCAACTTTTTTACAGTTTTTGTATGAAAATCTTGAAATAAATTAACTACCTATATTTTTTTATTTTTTGTTTTAAGTCGACAAAAATTAAAAAATCTACAAAAAGTTAATTTCATCACGAAAAAACGAGTACAGTTATTTGCGATAACTAAAAGTTTATGGACGACGATAGTCGATAATAAAGCGAGTCATAACGGTTATTAATTTTATAATATTTAGTGGTATTTATGACTGTGTAATTATTTTTTTTGCAATTTCGTTAAATTCATACTTCTGAATAGAATAATTATTTGATTGTTATTAAGTAGTATTAGACAATATGCTTAAAATAGAAAAAATGAAAGTACAGTCAATTTAATTATACGATTAAAAAAGTTATTAAAGGTAATCTACGGTTAAGTGGAAATTATATAAAAATACCAAAAAAAATTAAAAAAAACGTAGTTTATAAATACTCTATTATCAAATTTTAATTAAGTACGTAGTAGTAAATTTATAATAAACTTAAAGGATTTTTAAAAATGTATTGTTGTAATCGAAGGTTCAACCCCATTTACACTGCTATATGCTTGTACTTAGAAGCTGGTAATGTCCCGTTTTTTCTTTTCTTGAGTGTACTTCGATTTCTCGGGAAGTAAATTTAAGGAAACACATTATTTGAAGTTTGTAGAAAAAAAGGATTAAAATGAGTACTTACATAACAATACAAAAAATATATTTTTAATATAGTACTTACATTAAAAAAAGTAAATACACACTTACGCAAGATTACGTTAAGTACAAATTAAGACTAGAAAGAAATAGTTCCCCTTGCAGAATATTATTATCTAATCAACAGCCTTTTTAGTCGTAGAGTCTTTTTTAAATACAATGTTACGAATATTTTGAAAAGGCGTCTCGAACAACACTGTAAGAACAATAGAGAAGAAAATTATCCATAACCATTCGGCAATGTTGAACTAAAATTGATACACGGGTACAAAACGAATTCTTTGAAAATTGATACTTACGGTTTTGCTTATGAAATTGTAATTCTCAGGCGTTCTTGTCACTCCAACATTGTAAAAGAAAATTGGAAACTGTGTTAAATAAATTGCGTAAGATAATCTAGTTGTTACTAAAAATAGTTTATTTGATAGTATTTTGCCCATTATTCCTAAATACAAAGTTATTGTATATGTATGATTACGCCAACAATGTATAATGTACCTGCTTGTTTGATGTGACTGGTGAATATAATCCACGCAAACGTGAAACACCAAAAAATAGGTGCAAAAGCTGCGTACCAAGCTG
This sequence comes from Aquatica leii, assembly GCA_035610365.1. Lineage (NCBI taxonomy): Eukaryota > Metazoa > Arthropoda > Insecta > Coleoptera > Lampyridae > Aquatica > Aquatica leii. Next base: position 80,814,414 of record CM069434.1, read on the forward strand.
CATCGACTGGATTGTACGTATAATTTATGCTACCCATAAATGAAGGTCCAAAAAACGCAACGCAAAAACTAAACAACGCAAGCGCATCTCCAACACGTAGTTGCATCTAAAACTCAAATTTAAAAAGGTTAAAGATAATATAGCAACATACCTTGCTAAACTGAATCTGTTTGTATTCTAAAAGTAAATACGCCAATAACATTCCCATGATGTAAACGGTAACTCGATGTATAGGCAATATATACATATTATCAGCAGTGTCAAAAAGCTGCTCTATCCTAAAAATTATCAGTTTGCTTGAGATTAATAAAAACCTGCTACTTACGAAGTACCAAAATGTATATAATTAGACAAATTTTTAGAATACGTCACGTGGTATCGTAACCCTGTCGAAAAAACAGCCACCGCGGTTAAAACAGAAAATGTTTTTCTGGGCCATTTCCATAAAAATGGTACTGTTAAAACAGACGCAAAAAACAATTGCGTATCAATGCCGACGTGATGGGTATGAGTGAGACACTAAAACTCTACAAATTAAATAGTTTTCCAGCACAATAAATTCTTACCATATTTTTGAATCCGAAATAGTTATGTATAAAAAGTAAATTTCTCCACCAGTATTTTTTGCAATTATCAGCATGTTGGGTAACAACTAGATTCCAGTTGGGCCCCGTACTTAATAAAGGCAAAATAAAAGTACAAAACAGTATTAAGGCACCTAACGTAGGTATGATTCTAAATAATCGTGACGCGTATTCGTGCAGCACGTTAATTTTATCTTGTTTCCGAAGCTTTTTAAGCAAATAGTAAGTTGTTAAGGTGCCAGAAATCATTATGAACGGATCTGTATATAAACTCGCCGCTCTCCCAAACACTGTCCATGGCTTGCCCATAATCTAAAAATTAAAACGTAATAGACGTATCAAAAGGACTCTCAAATTGCCCTTCGTCACTTAATAGCCAGCATCTTTTCCTAACTTTTAAACAAAAACGTTATAAAACATTGAACTTGTAAATTTCTATTAGAATTCGTCGATTTTAAGATCGTAAACACATGTAACACAAACGCATACTGGAAAATTATAGCGTGTCATTACTAAATTCTATCAAAAAACTAGATTTGATAGAATGATAAAATAATTTTAGGAAAAGTAAAAAAAGTGAGACGTTTTTCATGCATACAAATCGTACACTACTGATCTTTCGCAATAGTACTATACGAGAACAATTGTAAAAGAATCAATAACATCAAAATAAAATGCAACGTCTTTTACAAGCTCTGGTTTTAGGGGCCAGAAAAGACTGTTGCTTCCAAACTACTTGAAATTTTAACAAGATTTTTTTGCTTATAGATAAAGGTTTGTTTTAGCGCTTGGCTTCCTTTTTTTTACTTAAAGTTAAAGAAAAAGTAACTTAGGCTCTGAAGCTGTGTATTGTAAACCTAATGTAGGTCGTAATAATGACTTTTGTAACTATGTTAATAAGTAATTGTGTACAAGACACTTCTTTATATTTGAAGTATGCCGAAACAAATTTTAATAAAAATAGAAACATGGTTATACACCGAGTATAATGTAAAGAAGCATTTTATCCATTGGGTTTTTATAACAAACGTTCGCATCCAAATCGGTTCCTTAAGGATTCGTTATAACCAAGTTCGACTGTACATATACAATTAATACGAATAATTCATTCTCATAAACGTGAGCGTTAAAACAAAAAAAAACAAGAAAAAGCAAGAAAATAAACATATTGAAACGTTCTCGAAGCAATTGTCAACTTCCAGACAATAACCGAAGGATATAGAACATTTCGACAGAGATAACAGAAATATATAAAAGGTGTTTAGAAAAAGTTGGAGTCAATTTTTCAAATTGAATCGCAAAAAGACTTTGTCGGTTTAAATAAATTAAGTGTTTAACGCGTGTGCTAAGATAAATAAGTGTACGCGCTTTTAATATAAACAAATACCGGTTTAGATAAACATAATTTATCCGCGGACATTATTTTTCGAGTGATAGTAATATAAAAATTATTGTGTTTTTTTAAATACCGTAATTATAATAAATCGTGTAAATTAATATTTAGTTTATAAATAAATTCGTAACACTGGTGATAAAGTGTGCGATAATCTAAACCTGTTGATAAAACGTCGATATCGTGTAAATAAACAACTGTTAAGTTCGCGCGTGTTTGTTTACAATTATAGTTGTTCCAGTTTGTTAAACTGATGTATTTAATAATAAAGAATCGGGCGTTATTAAAAATTTAGTGTTATTAAATATTTTATTCGTGTTATAATTTATGCCGCTAACGCGTTATCAAGTGAAAATAAATGCGAAACTATTTGAATTTCTGGAATCAATCAAAAATGATCAAGAATCGATGAATAAAAATATGGAATAAAATGCAAGAATAATTGAAGAAAATTCTAGAAAAATTTAAAAAAAGTTAAAGAAAAATTATTTAAAAATTGTTGGAAAATTCTAGAAGTTTAAAAGAAAAAATACGAACAAACATAAAAAACCAAATTAAAATTGTTCAAGAGAAAACTTAAGCAAATATGTTAAATTTAAAAGAAGAAATATGCGAAGTTCTAGAAAACAAAATAGAAGCGATAGAGGACAAATTAGAAGACAGGTTACAGAGAGAATGAACCAAATGAATTGCCAAGTAGAAAGAAGTGTCACGAGCGAAGAGTTATTAATAGATCATCGAAAAGAAACCACTAAGAAGTTTAAAGTTGTACCTCCAAATTTTGATGGTAAAGTTCCATGATCAACCTACCACAAACAATTTGAAGCCGCAGCTATAACTAATGGTTGGAGCAACCAACAGAAAGCATCGTCTTTAATAGTGGCTTTACGTGGAGAAGCGCTCGGAATTTTGAAGACTGTTCCTGACCACCTGCACGAACTCTCACGTTTAAAAATGAGATATAGAGATGCTCATCTTCAACAGGTGTACCAAACCCAAATAAAAAGTCGTGCTGAGGAAGCTGCGGAAAGTCATCAAGAGTTCAAGACTGACATCGCTAAATTGATACGGCTGGCGTACCATACAGCACCAGATAAATTTTTAGAGCAATTGACTATTCAAACCTTTGTGGACAGTCTCCGAGACAGCAAACTTTAGAGTTCGTGGCGCGAAACAGGCGTCGCACTGAGGCAGAAGTTTTTTTGAGAATGGACGTTATAGAGTAGTATGGGTTCCATTTGGATATAAAGAAGGATGTCCTGAAGATCGACAGTTAAAAAATTCTTTTTCATTCGTCAGAAAAGCAGTGTTGTAAATTATCTATCCTATAGATAAATTAATCTAAATTGATATTTTTTCTCTATTTGTATGTATCTAGATAGTATTAAAAAATATAAAAGTTATATGTATCTTCATATAAAATAATTTTTTATTTATACTATTTAAATAATATATATAAAAAATCCAGTGTACCGTAAAATTTAGATTTTGTATATTACAACAATTATATAATTTTTTCAGTAGATACCCGTATTCCGTAGTAGTTCTTCAAATAAACTCCATCCATCGTTATTACTATCTAGATCATTTCATATCATCTATTATTTGTTATCTATATAAAATTTGAATTGTTTATCTATTATCTGATACTAGATAATTTTTTAAAGAAAAAAAAATTAAGCTATATCTATATAGTTTAAAAATTATCTATTTACAGCACTGCAGAGAAGGCAGCCGTGCGAGTTGTATTGAGTATGAACGTAAAACACTACATTCGCGCTGTTGAACCAATGGAGAGCCACTTAGATGAAAAAAGACTAATCGTTGGCAGAACTTTAGAACGAGTGAAAAACATGATGTCAGTAAGGGTCTTAAATGTCAACTTAGATCCAGTACCGTGGAAAAAGAAGACCGTGGTAGGCCAATGCACGCCAGTATCTCAAATTGTGAGTCGCGTAAATTGTAGTAAAGATACGTTGTCGAAGAAGTGACCACAACATCTATTGTACATTCTTACCTCCAAATGTCAAAATCTCAGCCAAGATCAGCTAGCTAAAGTTAAAATGTTGATCCAGCAGTATCAAAATGTGTTCGCGCTGAATAGTAGTTCCAAAAGAAGAACTAACGTGTGTGGATATGGAGAGAGAAGGTGTGATTGAACCTTGAACAATGAGCGTCCCCAATCGTACTCGTAAAGAAGAAATATAGATCAACAAAGTTTTGCGTAGACTACCGACATCTTAACGACGTGACCAAAAAGAACAGCTATCCTTTACTAAAAATTGGCAATACGTTAGACACCCTTCAAGATTCCAGTGATTTTCCACGTTTGATTTAAACAGTGGTTACTGGCAGGTAGAATTAGAAAGATTGTGAAAAAACAGCTTTTACGATTAGAACTGGTTTGTGGCAGTTTACTGTGGTGCTCTTGGGCCTGTGTAACGCTCCTGCAACGTTCGAGCGTTTAATGAAAACCATTTTGCAAAGATTGTTTTGGTTTATCTAAACAATATTATTGTGGTTAGAAGGTCGTTTGAAGAACACTTTAACAACTTGAAAGAAGTGCTCCAACGACTACGTAGGCAAGTCTACATATCGTATCTCGAAATCAAGTAAAGCTGGCTCAGACAAACTCAGAGCAGTGCAATCATGGCCAAGACCGATCGACAAGCATCAGGTTTGCAGTTTTCTTGGGCTGTGCACCTATTATAAACGATTTGTACCTAGATTTGCAAACATTGCCAGTCTTTTGACAAAATTGACGAAGAAAGATTAGAGATAGAATGAAGACTTCGAAAACAGGCCGTAGTAGCAACATGGATAGAGAAACTGCAAATGTATGACTAAGACACAGAACACTGCGCCGGAAGCAGTAATGGGAACCCTGATGCTTTGTCCAGAAGACCATGTCCAGCAAACTGCAGCTATTGTTCGCGACCTGAAGAAAAGGTCAAATCTGCTATGGTTAATGACGAGTGGGAACCTGAGCAGTTGTGTCGCGAACAAGAAAACGATCCCAACATAAAGAGTACTCTTGAACTGAAAAGCAAACGGCCGACGACAAACCTGGGAAGAAGTGAGTGTTTTGGGTAAAAACATCAAAGCATACTAGGCGCAGTGGGGCTGTTTGAGAGTATTAGACCGTCTTCGTAAACAATCCTTAGAGAGTGCCGAAGGCACGACAAACATACTACAATTGGTAGTGCCAAAGAGCCGGGTGTCAAAAATGTTGAAGCATCTGCACATTGGTGCCAGAAAGATACTTTGGCGTAAAAACATTGGAGAAAGTTCTAGTAAGATTCTACTGGGTGAACTGAAAAAAAGACGTTATGAAATGGTGCTGTAAGTGCACGATCTGTGCATCATGAAATGATCCAGCAAAAAAGCTCAAAGTACCGATGAAGTAGTACAACGTAGGAAGCCCTTTAAAAAGAGTAGCGATTAACATCGCAGGGTCGTTCCCAGAATCTTATTCGAGAAACAAATACATCCGGGTGGCGATGGATTGTTTCACGAAATGAACATGAACAGATACTTTCGCCATACCCTGTGTCGTGCTCGGTCGCAAAATACGACTGCCATGCGACCTCCAATTTGGTCGAAGACCGGAAGAAGAAGTTGCCAGAGTAAACTAAGTCAGCTAGCTGAATAAGAAGCTAGACGCTAGAAGCTAGAAGTACATGAGGCAGTCCGTAAAAACACACAAATTACCAGCGACAGAATGAAGACCAGATATGACGTCAAGGTACAAAATGATGGATTTCAACCTGACGACATGGTGTGGTTTGTCGCCGAAGCTGCAGAGGCAATGTGAGGGCTCTTATGAAGTCGCACAACGTATTAATGACATCATATATCGCATTTGAAAACCACCCAAATGCAAGCCAAACGTGGTCCACTTCGATCGTCTAGTCCCGTTTGCTGGCGATAAGAACGTTACTGAAGTTCAGGTCCGAACCAGAGTAATAACTAGCAGAACCAGAAATCAAGTCGAAAGAATAGACTTCGATAAATTTATGAGCATATACGGATGTTCTGGAAAAGCTAGGTTCAGAGTTACAACCGAGAAACAACAAGACCTGTTCCAAACACGAAAGAATACGCCATCGCACATTGCGTGAGCGAGGATCTTGACATTTATAGAGGGGTTGCAATCGTATTTAAAAAGAAGTTATGACGGCTAGGTGAACTACGAAAACAGCAACCGGCGGTCAGAATAGTTTTAAAACTACTTAATGACCAACGTTTCATTTTCTATCTGGTCACCAAGAAGAACTGACGTGCCAAGCCGTTATACAAAAATCTGTAGCGTGCATTATGGAATCTCAAGAGAAATGAAGTTCCACAATATTAAGAAATTAGCAGTACCCTTGCTCGGTTGTGGCTTAGATCAACTAAATTGGAGAACAGTTTTAAATATGTTGGAGGTCTTCTGAGAAACAGACGTTCAAGTGTTGGTCTGCACTTAAAATCCACGTAAAATATCGGGTCAAGAAAAGTCCATTGACTGCTACTTTTATCCTCAAGAAAGTTGCCGAAATGGAAAAAGCTGCCGCTATCGCCTAAACCCCAGAACAGTCTTAAGAAGGAGGCAGTGAAACGTTCTCAAAGTTATTGTCAACTTTGAGTTGCACATTCTAGACACAGATAACAGAAATATATAAAAACTATTCAAAAAAAACTGGGGTAAATTTTTCGAATTCAATCGCAAGAAGACTGTCGGTTTTAATAAATTAAGTGTTTAACGCGTGTGCTAAGATAAATATAACGACGTGTAAGTGTATGTGCTTTTAATATAAACAACTACCGGTTTAGATAAACAGAAGTTATCCGCGAACATTATTTTTCCAGTGATAGGTATTTAAATACCGTTGCATTTTATTAGTGTAAGTTAAAAATAATTATAATAACTCGTGTACATATTTAGTTTATAAATACATTAATTTTAAAACTCGTAGCAATATTTGTCAAAGAGCACATTTAAAAGTTTAGGAAAGAAATGTGTGAGATAAGAAAAGAAAAACTATATTGTTAAATGCTCGACCGATCAAAGAAAACCACGAAAAAGGAATAATCAAAATACAAAAACAAAAAAAACGATTTATTGTAAGGTTAATTTTCGAAAAAAATCCGAGTCATTACTTTTATATGATTTTTAAAGGTTTGCGTACTGTTCTTTGAGAAATAATTCTGAAAAAAGTACATTTCTAAATCTACTTCTCAATCAGAATACGTAATGTAGCGTAAACTGAAAAATATCTTCGAAAATCCTCAAATCTGTTGGAACACCATACTTCCAAAGATTGTTATTCATCAACAAGTTAAATGAAGAAAAAGGAACGCTGAACACTGTAGCGTTAAATATATACATATATACTAAAAGTATCAGTTCGCTGAGGATGACAACATAACTGTCTATACTTGTACAACAAGTATTCAAATTATTGTAGTTGCTTGGTCAATATTACTGAAGTTGGAAAGCACAATTTGCACGAATAATCTTTTGTGTACGAAATCTCCATTTTCGGCTACGTTATGTTCAAAGAAATGTAATTCAATTATATAACAACGTACATCATTCCCCACGTTTCCTTACAATCTAATTGTCTATCAATTAGTTTAAGAATATTAAATTTAGTATGCACGTTTTGAACGAAATGATCCTGTTTTCCGCTATTTTACTATTTATCTACAACCGAGATAACAAAAAAATGACGTAAAAAGTCCAAAGATAATAAATATCTTGAACAAAAATAAGTCAAATTTAGATTGTTTTTAATAACACTTTGTATAGTGAAACCATAAAATTTAAGAAATATTACGTGTTCGTTTATTTTAAAAAAATATCCAAAAGACTGCTGCCCTATAAAATAATTACATTACCAAATATTTGTTTAAATGAAACTTAATAATTAAATTCATTCATAAAAACAAAAATAACATTTAGTTGAATATGAAATTGTTTTGTTTCTTATAGGCAACCCACTTTACTAACTTTACTAAAGTAATCGATAATACGCGGCATAATATAAAACCTACACGTACATTATAATCTCCTGATGAAAAGTAGGAAAATTTCCCTCGAAATCGTCGTTCAAATTTTTTAAAAATTATTATAGAATCCCAAAATATATTTCAGCGATCTCCAATTATCTTATACGTTCCGAATAGAAATTGGGGAATTTTGCGTCCGAAGCGCCAACTTGACGAGGTCTTTCATCTTTAAAAGACACAATTTTTCCAATAACGTATAAGGAGCACAGATGATACATTTTCAATTAGTCTAAAGCAGTGGTTACAGATACAATCGGCACTTCGCGTAACATGTTTTCCTGGTGCCAAAGCGAGCAAAATCGTCTCAAACGCGTTGATTTAATCCCTCGGGGAGCGATTGATCCTACCTAATGCAAACAACGCACTACCCGTAAACGAGCCGATTCAATGCTTATACATCAAAAATTCAATTAACCAATACCCGTTTATGTTATCCTGATCTCGCGACGAGAACTGACTGTAACTGTGTCCGAAAGGTCCTTACTTACCTCGCTCATGTTTGTGCGGTTCATGTAAGGAATGAAAAACAATGCCATAGATTTGTGAGATATGACTAGCATAAAAGCATTAATAAAGCGTATTCCGTGTACACTTTCGATATCATTCGTCGTTCTTTCAGTCGAGAACAATGCCGAAACGTTTTTACGTAAGGAAAAAGCTACAAGTATGTCCCCTGCGGAAAGATTTTTCAATGCAAGAAATTTAATAAATTAACTTACTTTTATCGTCAGTATAAAGATCGTAAACAGTAGAGGCTACGGCCAATAAAATGATCACAAGGAAAAGTGCGCTGAAACAGAAAACGTTTCTTAAATTCATGAGTCCCTGTCACCGAATGTACTGAGTTATGTCATCAACTTTATATGTTGTTGCTTATCCAACCCATTGCATTGCATACTTACAATTAATTCTTCCTTGGAACTTAAGAACTTCCAGTTTTTTTTAAATAATTAATCGATATTACGAAAACACCTTGACCCACACCAGGTTATGAGAAATTTTACTGATTTACCTTAACCACATGTTTTATTAAATGCATTCAATGTCAGTGTTAATTAAAGTTTAAAGAAAAAATTTAAAATTGGGTAATAATCGTTTAGACCTTATAAGACTCGTGACTTACCAAGCGACGTATGTGGCAATGGATATTTCTTTTATTTCGCCGGTTTGACACATAATCGGATCCACCGCAACTTCAACTTGTAAATTAGTTCCATTAACGATGTCGTCTATAATTGAGCGTACACCTAATTCGACGTCTTTGGCATTGCACGAACTTGGAACGCACAACGCCCAATTAATGCTAGAAAAACGAGGAACACGATGACCCGGCTACAAAGACTTTTTTACTATAAAACAAAAGATTTCTAAGACCTACGTCGTGTAAGTTGCTTTTTAACATATAGTGCGAGTGCAACAATCTGTGTAGCTTTTTAAGATATTGGTCTTTAGGAACGTGAACTTGCAACGATGCCAAACAATATTGGCCTGTTATTGCTAATGCATCTTCTCGCACCGATAAACACATGTCAAAATCTCCTAGTTGGTTTACGTTTCCATTAAGCAGACCAGAAGGTATTTTAGCACTAGCGTCGTGCACTAAAATTATGGGGTCAGAGCTTTAGAAGAAAAGTATCCTAAATGCCTTACTCTTCAAGGCCCACAGTTCAAATCTACCAAGGCCATCGGCGTATTGCATACTATGTAATTTGCACATAGTACTTGCATCCCGCATTGCGCTTAAATCCAAATTATAGTGCGACCGAACGTTTGTAATTAGCCTTGTTAGGGTTTGCTCGAACGTAGCAGTACCTGAAATTTAAAAACGTTCAGTGCACGAACGAAGTGGGTCAGCACTTCTTTAACATTATGCTATCCTGTTAAAACTAGAGCACTTTAGACACCCTTTTCGCTTTTTAACATAGTCGGTATATGGATGGGTATGGCACGTAAACACGCATTCCCTAGTTTCATTCATTATTTTTAGACTCGACCTTGAAATTCACTTTCTTTATTAAATCCTAGCACGTGAAAGACCTCCAGTTAAGGACGGCTTAAGAAATAATTGTTAAAGGGTCAGTGTTCGTTTTATAACGGCATTAACTTTGACATTGCAACAGTCGCGTCGCTGGTTTTTTCTCGCTTTAATGTAAATTCGTTAAGTACAACTTTTACTCTTCAGTCGAGAGGCTATTTTGGACTAAATAATTAATAATCGAACTAGGTACTTTTTGGCAAATGTAATCGCGAGAAATGTCGTATATGCACATGTATGGAATTAAAACGTGTTTTTTACAATTCACTGTTCGTTAAGCGTTTCGTGTGTTGAATATCAATTTTAGACTACATAGTTATGGTGCAAATTTCTGGTACAAATAAGTCGACAAAATTACAAATCAGTGTTGCAACTCACCTTCTTCGTGCGCAAAAGTGCAAGTGGCGTTTTTCGTGCAGAAATCTTGCACTATTCCAAAAACGCTGCTGGTATTATTTAATCTAATTTTTCTTCCATCAATAACCGCGTTAAGCACCATAGAGGATTTTGAAGTGTTTTGGAACCCACTTGCCACATTTTCAATTAATATAATTACGACCAAACAATATATCGATGGACTATGCATCGTTAATTTTTGACGCAACTTTATACGTGCACGCCTAATATGGGAGTCAATTTACTAATTGATACACTTGTTCGTCTAACAAATAACAACTGAAGATATTTATTATTTGCTGCGGAAGGGTTACCAAGTCGATACCATAAATCGGTAACTTAAGGTTATTCCCCACCTTTTGTTTTTATTGGAAAGGGAAAACATTTTTTTGTCTAAAGCATATATATTGTTCTTGATTCATTTTTTTTGTGAATCAAATCGTTGATCCTCTTTTGGCGTTGTAAAACATTACTTATTTATTGTTAAGGTTAATGGTATTGCGGAAGTCATTTCAATAATTTATTGACACAAAGATTAATTTTTTTATTCTTATTTTGTCCGATTGATGTTGGTGATGAATCATGCTTACTTTGTAAACAAAGACGCTTTTGTTGGAGTAATTTTGCTTCTGTTTGAGTTGAAAACTAAAAGCATCGAAAGCCGCTTAAGCAATTTGTGCCATTTATTAAAAAATAAAACGTCACTGGGAATGTTAATTCACTCAAAAATAAGCCGATACAATAAAATATGACCAATCCAGCGTGTGGTCAAGTGTGGCATCAAAATTTTAAAAAATCGAGTTGTCATTTTGCACAACCTCTAAATATATTGTTACGTTTTTATTTATTAAAAACTAATTTATTTAAAACGACTAAAACTACGTATACTTATTCTAGAAATATGTACACTTTTAAATTAACCGAACTAATAAAATCTAATAATAAAAACACTTATACTATAATTTATATCACTTACAAGAAGATAAGATAACGTCCTCGGATATCACACTTGTTTACACTAATTATCACGTTCACGATTATTCTCGGTTTATTTATGTAGACACACGCGTGCTAACGATTTATTTCCACTTGATAATCTTCTTAACACATTCGCATTCCAGCAATAACTGACCTACGATCTGTCTCGTCGCTATATATAGACATACGGAAATCCTTCTAGAAAGTTCCCTACTTTTCGCTATAACTTCTAGAAAATAGATAACAGCTTCTAGAAGGCTCTTGCATTTGCAAGTAATTTCTCGAACGTTTTACTGTCCCCTTCTTAGGACTGTTCTGTCCCAGAACAGGAAACTGGATGCGACACCGGTAAAAGGGATCGTGGCGATAGCGGCAGCTTCCTCCATTTCGGCAACTTCCTTGACCATAAAAGTAACAGTCAATGGACTTTTCCTGACCCAATACTCTCCTCGGTTGGTAACTACAGACCAACACTTGAATGCCTGTTCCTCGGAAGACGACCTCCAACATGTTTCGAACTGTCCTCCAATTCAGTTGATCTAAGCCACAACCAAGCTTGGGTACTGCCAATTTCTTAACATGATGGAACTCCATTTGTCTCTTGAGACTCCATAATGTTCTCCACAGATCTTTGTATAACGGCTTGACACGTGAGTATTTCTTGGTGACCAGATAGAAAACGAAGCGTCCGTCACCACGTAGTCCTAAAACCTTTCCGACTGCCGGTTGCTGTCTTCGTAATTCATCTAGTTGCCCAAACTTCTTTTTAAACACGACTGCAACCCCTTTGGACATGTCAAGGTCCTCGCTCACGCAATCTGCGATGGCGTAATCTTTTTGTGTCTGGAACAGGTTTTGTTGTTCCTCGGTGGTAACTCCGAACCTAGCTTTTCCAGAACCTCCGTATAAGTTCATAAACGTTTCGAACTCCATTTCTTCGATTGGATTCCTGGTTCTGCTACTTATTACTTTGGTTCGGACCTGAACTTGCGGATTGTGGTTATCGCCAGCAAACGGGGCTAGACGATCGACGTGGACCACTTTTGGCTTGCCTCTAGGCGGTTTTCGGATGCGGTATATAACGTCGTTAATACGCTGCACGACTTCATAGGGGCCCTCCCATTGCCTTTGCAGCTTCGGCGTCAAACCACGTCTCCTTTGAGGGTTATACAACCAGACCATATCGCCAGGTTGAAACCCACCATTTTGCGCCTTGACGTCATATCTTGTTTTCATCCTGTTGCTGGCAATTTGTGTGTTTTTACGAACCTCTTCATGTACTTCGTCTAGCCTCTTTGCCAGCTTGCTGACGTAATCTTCTCCAGCGACTTCCTCTTCCGGTCTTCGGCCAAATTGAAGGTCGCATGGCAATCGTATTTCACTACCGAGCATTACACAGGATGGTGTTTGGCCTGTGCTTTCGTGAACGGATGATCGGTATGCTATTAGGAAAAGGTGCAAGTACTAATCCCAGTCTCTTTGGTGTTCGGACACTACCTTGGCTAAGTACTTGCCCATTGTTCGATTCATCCGTTCAACCATGCCGTCAGATTGAGGATGAAGAGGCGTTGTCCTAGTCTCCTTAATTCCTAACAGTCGGCAAACTTCTTGAAACAGCCCAGACTCAAAATTGCGGCCTTGATCGGAGTGTAATTCCAACGGAACTCCAAACCGGCAGAAAAACTCCTTTACTAATACGTCTGCGACTGTAGCTGCTTCCTGATTGAGTATGGCGTAAGCCTCCGTCAATTTCGTGAAATAATCCATCGCCACCAGGATGTATTTATTTCCCGAATCGAATTCTGGGAACGGCCCTGCGATGTCAATCGCTACTCTTTCCAAAGGGCTTCCTAAGTTGTATTGTTTCATTGGTGCTTTGCGCTTTCTCGCTGGACCATTTCCTGAAGCGCAGACTATGCATTTACGGCACCATTTCATGACGTCGTCTTTGCAGTTCATCCAGTAGAATCGTTCCCGCACTTTACCCAACGTCTTCTTAATGCCAGAGTGTCCTCCTGATGTCCCATCGTGGAGATGCTTCAACACTTCTGTCACCCTGCTCTTTGGCACTACCAGCTGTAGTCTGTTTCCCGTGCCCACGGCACTTTCTAGGGATCGCTTAAGAAGACCGTCTTCTACTATCAAGGAGTCCCACTGCGCTCAGTACGCTTTGATATTTCTGCCCAAAGCACTCACTTCTTCCCAGGTTGGTCGTCGGCCGCTTTCTTTCCAGTCGAGGAGTTGTCTTATTTCAGGATCGTCTTCTTGTTCGCGACGTAACTGCTCAGGTTCCCACTCATCATCAACCATAGCAGTTCTCCGGAGACATTCGACTTTTTCTTCCAGTCGCGAACAATGGCTGCAGTCCGCCGGACATGGTCTTCTGGACAAGGCATCAGCGTTCCGATGACTGCTTCCGGCACGGTGTTCTGTGTCATAGTCATACTCTTGCAGTCTCTCGATCCATCTTGCCACTTGTCCTTCTGGGTTACGGAACTGCAGAAGCCACTTTAAAGCGGCGTGGTCTGTTCTCAGTAAAAATTTTCGTCCATACAAATACTTGTAGAAATGTTCGATGGACTTAACGACTGCTAACAGCTCCCTCCTAGTCACGCAATAATTCCTTTCTGGCCTGGACAAAACTTTGCTAAAACACGCGATAACTTTTTCTTGTCCATCTTGAACTTGCGAAAGGACCGCGCCTATGGCCAAATTGCTTGCGTCAGTATCCAAAACAAACTTTCCATCTTCTCTTGGATAACTCAAAATCGGCGAAGTGACTAGGGCCTGTTTTAGTTGATCAAAAGAATTTTCGCAGTCTTCATTCCATCTAAATTCTGCATTTTCTTTGGTTAACTTTGTCAATGGTTTGGCAATATTGGCAAATCCGGAGACAAATCTTCTATAATACGTGCACAACCCAAGGAAACTTCGGACCTGATGTTTGTCGATTGGTCTTGGTCATGCTTGCACTGCTCGGATTTTGTCTGGGTCAGCCTTTACTCCATCTCTAGATACGACGTGGCCAAGGTATTGCACTTCCTTCTTAAATACGTGGCACTTCTTTGGGCTCAGTTTGAGGTTAGCCCCACGTAATCGCTGGAACACTTCCTTCAAGTTGTTCAAGTGTTCTTCAAACGACCTTCCAACCACGATCACGTCTTCCAGGTAAACCAAGCACGTCTTCCAAGACAATCCGCGCAAGATGGTCTCCATCAAACGCTCGAACGTTGCAGGAGCGTTACACAGGCCGGAGGGCATTACAGTGAACTGCCACAAACCAGTTCCGATCGTAAAAGCTGTTTTTTCACGATCCTTGGGTTCTAATTCTACCTGCCAGTATCCACTCTTTAAATCTAACGTAGAAAACCACTGGGATCCTGACAGGGTGTCTAGCGTATCGTCAATTCTGGGTAAAGGGTAGCTGTCCTTTTTGGTCACGTCGTTTAGCTGCCTGTAGTCTACGCAAAACCTCGTTGATCTATCCTTCTTCTTTACGAGTACCACTGGGGATGCCCACGGGCTACTTGAAGGTTCAATCACGCCTTCCCTCTCCATTTCCGTAATTATTTGTTCCTTTGGAGCCACTCTCCAGCGCGAACACATCTTGGTACTCTTGGATCAACACTTTAACTTTAGCCAGCTGGTCTTGGCTGAGGTTTTGGCATTTGGTGGTAAGAATGTCCAATAGATGTTGTGGACACTTCTTCGGCGACGTATCTTCGTTCGACTTCACGCATCTCACAATTTGTGATACTGGCGTACATTGGCCTACCACGGTCTTCTTTTTCAACGTTACAGGATCTGAGTTGATGTTTAAGATCCTTACTGGCATCGTGTTCTTTACTCGTACTAAGGTTCTGCCAACGAGTAGTTCCATTTTCAACTAAGCCGCCTTCCATTGGTTCAATCGCGCGTATGTAGCCTTCCCGGAGATTTCCATCCAGGCGTGCAATCACCACACAGTCCTTGCAGGCAGAATCACGTCTTCACTCAATAAGACTCGCACGGCTGCCTTCTCTGACGAATGAAAAGGAATTTCTTCATTGTCGATCTTCAGGACATCGTTCTTCATATCCAAATGGAACCCATACTTCTTTATCACGTCCATTCCCAGGATAACTTCTTCCGTGATGTCGGCTACCAGTACTTGATGGTCGAGTACTCCATTTCCCAAACCAATGGTTACTTTGACTTGTCCGTGAGTAGGTATTTCGTCGCCCGTCGCCGTTCGAAGTCGTACTGTTACTGGTGATGTCTTCTCGTTTTCCAATAACATGTCAGGACGAATGATGGTCTTCGTCGCTCCCGTGTCAACAGGCACGGAACCAGGGGTAAAAAATGAGGTGGGCCACCTTTGGGCCCACAATTTCTTGGGTGGGCCCTTATAAAATAATAATAATAATAAAAATAATAATAATAATAACAATGATAATACATTAGTTTAGTAGAAATTCTAGTATGTATCTGTAATGTATAGTCAATATTAAAGCATATACTTCACAAATCAGTAAGATAGAAATCTCATCCTCAATGTAGACAAATAGGTATTATAATTTATAACAATATAAATCACCTAATGTAACAAAATTCTTCGACTGTTGTGAAGCATGTCGAATTGGGTTACCACCTTCGATAAGTCAATATTTTTTGCACTAGCTCGTTCTATATTAATAATCGTCAGGTGATCAAGTCTTTCATCGGTCATTTTATTCCTAAGATAAGTTTTTAGTCTTTTTAAACACGAAAATGTACGTTCACAAGATGCACTAGATACCGGAATTGTAACACATGTTACAGCAAGTTTGTAAGTTTCTTGAAAAACAAGTTTATATATTTCCAAAAATTCAATAAACTGCACTATATATTTTATTTGTCCGTTCTTCTCATTTTTATACTGACTCAGAGTTTTTGGTAAAAGATTAAGTTCATTTGTCAAAGACTGAAGATCGGTGCTACAATTTTCTGCCAAAGGTAATATCCTGTCATACTTTAAAAACAAAGGATCATCAGGATTTAATGCGCTGGCACCGTTAATAATATTGGCCGATTCAAGAAATCGATCGCTCAGTTCATTAAGAACAAGGTCAATGGATTAAAAAAATATTTTTTAAGCTTATTTTCTGAATGAGACAAATCTGATTCTAAATTAAGCTTTTCGGTAATGTAGTAATTTTCAAATTATTTTGGAATTTTCTTAAGTCTCTTTGTTTCAGGTTGTTCCACTTCTATATTATTGTCCTCGCATATTTTATTTTTTTCTTCCAAAATTAGCCCAAACTCTTTGTCATTTCTTAAATTTTTAAAAGTCTCAATTGTTGTTTGTAGTAGTATATTTGCCTCTACTAAATTTGCTGTAATTTTTTGAAAATAATCACTAGCTCCTTTAAAAATAATTAAAATTTTGGAGTACATACACAGATTAAAGACAAAAATGAAATCCATTTGGTGTAACAAACCGATAGCTTCTGGTGCCCTATCATTTTTTTCAGATTTTTAATTTATTTAAAAAAATTAAAACTTCACTGAGTAACTTCTTCACAGCTAAGCATGCAAAAACTTGGGCTGTCCAACGCGTATATGAAATTTTTTTTAATTCAAATGGCGGTTTATCGGGATTAACTTGTCTCTGAGTCTCGATAAATTTTAAATGCATGACTGATCCGGATACGAAAACATATCGAGATTCCAAAATGTCAAAAAATAATTTTCTATTTGGTAAAAGTTTACACACATCAACTACTATTAAATTTAATCGGTGATTGTAGCAATGGGTATAAAGAGCTTGAGGCACTTCGTCTTTGAATAGGTTTTGAACTCCTTTTAATCGTCCACTCATTACATTTGCACCATCGTATGTTTGCGCTACACATTTACTTACATCAATTTCACACCTTGCCAAAAGTTCCTTAATATATGACAATAACGAAGTTGCCTTCAAATTTTGAGTCGGTTTGTAACCAATGAAACGTTCATACACAGTTCCTTCCAAATAATATCGTAGCACTACCGACACTTGTTCAGTTTTTCTAATATCTTTAGTTTCGTCACAAATAATCGCAAAACTAACACTTTTTTTAACTTCTGCGCTTATTTCTTTCAAAATGAGTTTCGAAAAAAGGAATAATATTTCTTATCATCAATTTTTCGTTTTACAATTTCGTTGTACTTTGAAATTAAAGTTAATAGTTCTAGAAAATTGCCTCGATTTGTGCTGTCTGCACTTTCTTTGTCACCACGTTGGGCGATATTTTGTGTAGCTGTGAATAACAAAGTATCAGCAATAATACTTAAATATGTCCTATTTTCTTTAACTAATGCTAAATGAGCTTCACTAATTTGGGCCGCAACAGAAGAACATTCGCCAGTATTAATTTTAGAAAAATGTGAATATTTAACTACACAATTTTTATGTTCAGCACTAATAGAGTGTTTTTTTAAACCTGAATCACTTTCAAGAGCGCGTTTCTAGTTTTTAAATCCAATTCCCACAAACACTACTTCCGAATTTTTCCCAATTGAGAAATGTCTACACATAAAACAATAAGCCGAATCTGTAATTACACTATATTCTAACCATTTAGGATACAAAGCAAACCAATTACTATTAAATTGCCTCAAACGATTACCGAAAACAGTTTTTCGGTCAAATTTTAGTTTTGGTTGCTTAGGACCATTTACCGGATTTTGTGAAAGATCGACCGGACCTGGAGCTTTTTTTGCAACCTCTGGTTTAGATTGTTTTTTCTCTCGATTGAACCAATCTTGAAATTTCACACCAGGCTCATCCTCGGACTCATCATATTCTATATCAGTGTCTTCTTGTTCATTGTCGGAAGCTTCTCATATTTCCTCCTCAGAAAAAGATTGCACAGCTATTTGTGAAATTTTACTACTAGTTGACTGAGCTGAAGTTGAGGGAACAGATGTGTCACTGTCACCAACTTTACATTTTTTTACAAAAAAAAGTGGGCCAGACGTATTTTGGGTGGGCCTGGGCCCACCTGGGCCCACCCCTGGGTCCGTGCCTGTTTGTTGCAGATACGTTAAATGATTCTTCAAATGAATATAGAAACCAGCCAATTCTTTCAGAGACAAGGAGTCTTCCTTTTAAATTTTTGAACAACATTATCGCAAATAACATAATAAATATTTATTTTGAAAGTATCGAAATAACATCTTCATTTTGAACTTTATCTATATTTCTGTTTTGCTTCATGTTTGTTTTAATTTCCTCTTAATACTCGTGATCTGATTTTTTGACTCATTTGATTTGACTCATATTCTATTGTACCAAACTCATTTTGTACATCTTAGATAACATTTATCAAACTCTCTAATAAACATACTTACTGCTGTCTGAATACCCACTTCAGCTTTTCCAAAACTTTGCTAATAGCGTTTGCTCTTTCTAAGAGTTTATTCAAAACTACCATCAAAATGAATGTTTCTACATTTCTCATTTTCTAATAGAGTGTCTTGGATTCTACTCTAGTAATAGATTTTGCATTTCCACGTTACTAATATTCCTTAACATGGACTTAATTTCTATAAAATTTAATTCGCTAAGACTGCATGTACCCGAGCGGACCAATGAGTATCAGATGTGTCTTAATAGTAATTCGAATTGTTGCTTTCAGTAAGTCATTTCAACGATAAGTAGAAGAGAAAAAGTTATAAATTTGTTGTAAAAATGAAAAAAATCTGCTACTTCGATACAAGATGTGTGTTTGCAAACCAGTGTATACTATGCCAGCCCTATTTACCGCATTGTCGTATGTTTGTCCACGACAATATTTTCATTACAATATTAAATAAATAAACATTTCTATTATTTTTATACATATATTGTATAATTAATAATTGATCAAAATCATTAATTTCAACATCAAGCCGATCAAGCCATGTAGACTGGTTTTAGTTACATTGTTTTTAATTTGTTGATTATTCTCAAGTATTCTACATTATCTTGAGTCGCTACCTTCCTATACGTCATGTTTCTCATTCAAAAATCGCACTTTAACTTTTAAAAAATATTACATAGTTATTGGAATATTAACGTGATTTAATTAATTTTTAACAAAAATAACTGACGAATATTAAAGAAGAGACGACATAAAGAACATCGGCCATGAGAAAACGTTGCAACTATATATTGAGTCATCAAAACAAAGTAGAAATTTTGAAACGAGTTGCAACGCGACAATTACGCAATTTATCAATTGCAAAATAACATAAAAATGACACAATTTTTTAAAAATTAACTCTAATTCTTTAGTACTTTCCGTAATTTTATTTAGAATACCATTGGGTGTTTGTGTCACCAAGTGTTAATGATTTTTCCCATATTTCCATTAAGAGATTCTTTTTAACTTTTTGTCTTCTATACAATGTGTGTAATAACGTCATTCAAGGCGTTAAAAGACTTTTAATTAACAATCTTAATAAACTAACATCTTTGTGTGCATACTAATGTATCTTTAAACAATTAATGCGGATATAGTGTAAAATAATAAATGATAATGTATTGATGAGTAAACCAATATTCAGTATTCGTGTTAAATTATTAAATGTTAGTCCATATGTAATTGGTTTGTTTTATTAATTGACAAAAAAAAATTTTTCTGCTATTTTTTATATTAATTTAAATGAAAAAGCCAATTAAAGTTGGCGAAACGTGAAAGCGTTCAACTTGTTTTATTTATAATTTAGCTGAAAAAAATTCTTCCTACACCAATTAAAATACATGATCACAGCTAAAACTAATGTTTTTATTTAAACTATAATTAGATTAAAATTACGAAAACTGCACTGTTTATATATACAATATAAAATGCGATAATTTATGTACGCTGTTTAAAGTTAAAATCGTCAAAAAGTCCTTGAATATAATCATCGTCCACTTAGTTGATCCTTTGTTAGATTTAAAAAAAAAGATTACTCGCCAATTGCATTAAAGTTTTTATTCAAATAAACATTAAATCCATCACTTTATTCAAGGTTGAATTTGTTTATTGAAACAATTAATACCTTTTTTTGCTATATCCGTGGAGTATTTTTTTTAACTTAAGAAAAAATCCCGTCTAAAAATAACACCCATTATATAGGTATGCGTATTTGATTAGTATTGAAATGGAATCTTTGAATTATTCATTAACTACTGTTTTGGCGCACAGCAAGAAATCAAACGAATGTAATTAATATTCTACAAGTGTAATAACGGTTATATAATATTAAGTTTGAAAGTTTTGTTGCTTAAATATAGGCATTACTACATTGAGATGTTTTAAATTTAAAAGCTATTTTGATATGTGCAACCACCCATACAGTTTTTAAGAATTTACCACAGATACATCTAAAAAATTGAAATACTTCATATATAAAACGGAATTTTCCAAAACTGATTAAAAATGAATTAATGAATGAAAAAAACTTTTAATTATTTTTATACATTAGACGCTTTTTTTCAAGAGTGCATTTTTTAACCCGAGTAAACGAGAGTTTAAAAAGTCCTCGAGGGAAAAAACGGCCAATTTAGACAGTAACGAGTTGAATACACATTTTATTGCTCGAACAGAGACTAGGAGGCACCGAAAGTCTCAAAATCTCTCAAAAATAGTTTGACGTTTATGTTGACAAGTGTGCAAAAACTGTCAAAGACTGTTTACAATAGCGAAAAATTAAAATTTATGACAGTTAAGACAGTTCTTCCGTATTTGTTTTTTTTCTCCCACATCTTCAAGATGTTCTTCTCCGTCAGTCTCGTCAATCCAGCAGACATCAAGTTCAGTTCCTGGTCTACCTATGATTTGTAGCACTTCCATAACAGGTAGATTTTAATTTTGAAATTGTTTAATATATGAAAAATATTATTTTTCTCTTGATAGATTCAAATCCTGTTCGTTTTGGACAATTGCAACTGACTATAGCTGCAATGTCAAAAGAAATTATGATCCTAAATAACAAAATAGATATTTTATTGGCTAACCAACAAAGGCAATAAATATACTACAGAACAATTGAAATTTTAAAGGAGTTGAAGAAGAACGCCAATAATGTTAACTTCATCACTCAATTCGTAAGTGAATTTTTGAAAAATAACCTCATTTGATTCTTTACTTTTTGTAGGTAAAAATTTTAGCACGTACTGGTGGTAAAGATTTACGAATTACAAATATGATGCGACGTCTAATAAATGATTCATTAGCAGAGAAATGTTCGGGGGAAGTTATAAATGAAAATTTAAAAAATTCTTTTGGTAATACCAAGATTTGCTAGTGCATACACGGTAAATTTTTTATTGAATACAAAATTGTTTATAATGTTCCTCCTACAACTGTTGTTTATATAAGTTTTGGTAAAATGTTATTTCCACAATCTTATCTTTCTTTTAAAGTAAATTTGTTTATTTTGTTTTGTAGCAGCTGCTAGAAAAATTTTTAGGGATGAGGCAACTGATGAAAAGATTTTAGGTACCTTTTCCTGTTGGTTACAACAGGCAAAATCACGACGTACCAGAAAGTACAAAATTTAAATTTTTATTATAACTTATATAACTATAAATATATTTACTCTTGTACAACTCAGTTTTTTTACGTTCTGTCATCGAGTAAGCGCACTGTCAGGTTTTTTTTTACTTACAATGTATTATGGTTGGTTGTGTTTTCCTATCAGATATTATTGCTCTCTTGGTATTTATAAGCTTGTGGTAGTGGTAACTAGTAACATTGCTAGTAAGCTTGAATTATAAGCTTGATATAAGTTTCCAGACAAGTTTGTTTCCAGTCTACATGATTGTTAAAACAAGTTTGTTTTAACCTTGTATCAAACTGACTGTGCTATCTGGAATTATTAGCGACAAGAATTCACACATTTTAAATTCTTACAACGACAACAAAAGTTCGTTTGGTTATACAGGGTGGTCTAGTTAAGCCGTTTCCGTCCGTAGCTCCTGAATTAATTATTTTAGAGAAAAATGTTTTTTATTAAAGTTTAATAAATTTCTATAAGGAGTCTTCAGAAATTATTTTGGTATATACAGTGTGGCTCATGTTCCCCAGAAGCTAATCAACTTTGTTTTGTTAAACAAAACACCCTATATATTATAGCAGATTTGTATTTCTTGCTAAATTTAAAGACCAGTTTATTAACTATAAATAAAGTCTTAGCAAAGAGTATATAATACTCTTTGGTCTTAGGTAAATGGTTTGAGAGTTAGTAGGCATTCTTTCAAGAAAGTGACACTTGCAGCACTTTAAGAAATCGTAAATTCTCAATTAAAGAAGATAGAGATGTGCGGTTTTTTGCGGATCGTTGAACATTCGCATTATTATTAATTTTACTAAAGATAGGAAAGCTTGCAGTTTAAACCTTTCATGTGTAAATGGCGCGATTTTCAAAATTTCAATTGGGTATAAGTTAGTTTTTTTAATGGAACAGTACACATACGATGCGATGTCATATGCGACATTACAAATTTAGGTGTTTATCAATTCATATTTCTAATATAATTATACAATCATATATAGGATAGTTAAATATATACTATCAATAATTTTTGATTAGTTTTTCTTTTGTTATGACTAATATTTTGAAGATGCTGATATGCACTTTTTGTGTAATTCACCACAAGTCCAACAGCAGGTACTTACTTCCACCTCACCGATAATCGGTTTTCGCACATAGAAAAAACGAATACAAACTTATAAAAGTGCGCGTGCCCACTTTCCTTCTTGTTATCTGATGGCCACTCCGTGTTTGTTCTCGTTGGTGTTCTGTTAATTTTAATATTCTTTCTTCTTTGTTTTATTATGTAACATTTTTCAGGGGGTACTGACTTGATACAAATTTAGTGTAAATACCATAGATTGTTATGCTACCTACAATTTTACAATACAATTGCAGTCATTTTAGTTTATAACTCCCTGTATAATTAAATCACCCACGCGCATTGCATAATGTAGAAGCATATTTCATTATATCGTGAACTGTTACCTTAAGTCAAAAAATTAGAAATTAAGTCTACGTAAATCTCAAAAACGTTAGTCTACTTAAAAGGTATTCACGTCAATAAAAATTAAAAATAAATACATATTTGTATAGTAAATAAAAAGAAGTTTATTTGTAATAATACGTAAAGACTTAATAATAACAAATACGACAAAAACAAAAGGAAAAATGTACCGGCGAATGTTTGTAAGACGGATGATAACATTTTGATATATACGGATTACAATGCCAAAGTTCACGAGATCCTGAAATACGTTTGCAATTTGCACTTTTGAAAGTGTGTATTAATCAGTTTTGTGACCAATTTTAAAGTTTTTCGATCGCTGAGACGGTAAGTTTTAATAGACTTTAATGGAAAAGAGCTACAACTTCTTAAAAAAATATGTGCTACCTATTTACTCAGATTGAAAAAAAAAGAAAAACTTTTCCAATGTACTCATATCGGAGACAGTAATATGTAAGTCATAATTGCTTAGTTTTCTATCTTTAGACAAACATTCCCATTAAATAAATTTTGTTTTCACCAAACTTTTCTGATGAAATGTAAATGCGAAGCATGTAAAAATTCTTAATGTATTTGCAAACTGACGTGTTCGCACAATAACATTTTTTTAAAAACGATTAAGTATCGATTTATCAATTCTTTATTTTAGATAAATTTAAATTCTGACAACTATGTAGAAATACCAGAAATAACCCAGTAAACACACGACGTCCCAGGGACGTTCGTTTTATGTCCAAATGATCTCTTTACATCCCGGGATTTAAAACGGACCTTTATAGGATGTCTTTAATAGGACGTCCTCAGGATGTCAATGAAGAACGTACGATGGGATATCCTATGCGGGAAAAAACAAATGCAAACTTAGTGCGCGTGCCCATTTTCCTTCTTGTTCTCTGGTACCTACTCAACACCTGTACGCTCCTTTGGTATATCAAAGTGGTACACTCTGTTTGCACCGTTTATCTGTTTTTGTTGGAGCTCTGGCTACTTTATTTATCTGTACTTTTTATTATCTAACGTTTTTTGGGTGTTCTAGTGCATAAACAAATTTATTTGGTAAGTTTTTGGTAGCTTGTATTTATTTATAATGTATAAAAATCATCATTTATAATTATTATTTTGAATTACTAAAAATTAATAAAAGTTTATTGAAATTAAAAGATCACAATAGGTAAGCAATTTACAATTTTTCTTTTAGAAAAACGTTTCAGCGGCTTTAGAAAAGATTAAGAGAATCCGGATCTATCAAAAAACGAACTCAATACTCCGTCGTCAAAGAAACGTTATTCCTTTTTTAGAGACAGAATATTAAATTGGATAAACATCATCCTAATGACAGTACGAGACGAATTTCTCTAAGGTTCAATGTTTCTCAATCACGAGTGGTTCGTCTTCTAAAACTTTTTATTTATTTAAGCAAAACGATGCGTTTAATCAAAGCTTTATAGAGACAAAAAGTTTTCAAATAAAATTGCGTATCAGACACAATTTTTAAATGAAAAAAAACCTTCAAGATTAAAAAGTTCCAGAGGATTTAACAGTAGAGGTACTCTAAAAATCCATCTACTTATTTAATATTCATTAAATTTTCACGTTTTTTTTTGTTTTTAAGTACTCATTAACAACTACAAAAAATAGTACATTACATTTAATTAGTTTAGAAGTTATCAATAAAAAAGTAATTTTTTTGCTAACTGTGAAAATCTAAGAACTTTTTACCTGTGCATGCTAGGATATACGTTTATTTAAATAATCGTCTTTATTGTATGCCTATTATTTATAGTTTTTGTACTTCCCACATATTCTGATTCACCCTGTACATTAATTTTTTTAATATTCATATCATTTCGCGTTGGTTTAGTATACACATGTAAAAGTTAGGCAACCAAACTGTCTTCTCTATACTGAACTCGGTTTAATTTCAAAATACTGACATGTTATTGGTTGCTGGTTTTGCGCAAACCAATAACATAACAGTTTTAAAATTAATCCAAGTTTAGTTAAACCAAAGTTTAAATTCCAATTATACAAGTGACCATTAGTTTGGCAACTGAAACCATAAATTATATTGTCAACTCCAATTACGTATGTTATAATTTAATCACTATCCTCAAAGTTAATTCTATATTAATACATACTAATATTACAATTTTTCGTAAAGTAATTTTTTCAATTATATTAGAAAACATTAGCCTCTAGGTGCTTAGCTGCATCCATACATCCGTGGCTGTATGTATTGGTGAATTATTTTGTACCAACAAGCCTTTTAGGATAAATGACTAGTACGAGTGGTAACATACGGTTTCTCAAATTGATATGTAGACTTGTGAAGTTAGCCACCCCTCTATAGATATTAATGCTCCGGGTCCAGCATTATTTATTCATAATTCTTAAATCAAGCGTTGCGTGACCTCTAAAGAACTTTCTGACATCATTCTTTGGACGCGCAAAACGTTTTTTCATAGGAAAAATTACTTCTAATCGAAATTTTTTCGGCGAATTGCAACCTACTCAAGTGCGTTTTCAGCAATGATGCAGGTCGGTATCGGTAACGGCTTATTCCTTTGTCATTCAGATAATTTCTAATAGAGATCATGCATTAAAATGTTGTTTTTCTGTCCGTATTAACGAGTGCCTTCCACTTTTCTAACGGACGTCTCTTATCAGCCTCATCTTATTATTCTCGACGAATCCAATGATAGACCGCGCTTTTTAACGTATCTTATAACTTTTACACTCAAATAAATAGTAAAATAAGTGGACTTCAATTGCTCCTTCCTTATATACCACATCTTCCTCTAATTGATATTTTCCAAAAGAATAGTAATTTGGTGGCATACATTAGTATGAATCTTCTAGGACATCGGTTGAAACGGAAAGATGTAGTCACTTACACTTTTGTAATAAACCTCATTAAATAAATTGAACAAACGACTTTCCATGTAAAAGACGGTCATACATCTGTCCTGGCAAAATATCTGTTCTCGTCCTATCACACAATGATATTGTCCAAACTCCTCTCTCAAGCCATTAAACACGATATGTTTATACAGATGTAATTTTCTATAAAAGTATATCACTTGGCACAAACATAGCTAAAAACCAAAAAATTAGAATTAATTAATTAATTCTAAACTAAAAGAAGTGTTCCATCAAGAACCATACTTCTCAAACACCGTAAAATAAGGACGCGCTCGGAAATTATATTGTGTTAAAATAGTAACCAACGTTTCACCAATTTTCGTAAGCCCGAGCCGCATAAGCTGTAGATACTATAAACTAAAGCACTGTTCCCAGTATGAAATCACAAACTCGGAGAGAGCTTCTGTACTAAAAAATGTTATAATCTATCATTAGTGAGTCTACCGCAAAGATGTTTTCTGTTTCCAATACTGTGCCTAACTTTACATCCTTATTCCTAAAGTTCTCAAAAATGCAATTCGTCTTTTTGCGTTAACCAATTCAAGAATAAGTATAAACCTATCCTGATGTGGTAGTAAATGGATTAAATACTATGCAAATAAGGTATAAAAATTATGAACCTTTTACAGCATTTGTTTTTAGAAGTCATGTCTAGTGTTACAGTGGTAGGTTAGTATACTGAAGCAATTTTTGTATGGTCTTAAAAATCAGCTTCAACAAAGTGTTTTCTACATTGAGACTTCTTTACTTTAATTTACATAAAACAGTCGAAAAAGCAAGAATAAAAATAATCCTATTTTTAATAAAAAATATGAACCACCACTGATTACAATTATAAAATAATATATGACTAAAATCATGGATTTAAATCGGGCAAACCCTGATTCAGTATGCTAACAGATTGTTTTTGTTAAACAGCAAATTTAGCTTAGTAACTTAAACCAAAACAACATTTAAGGAAGCATGGATTATTCAATGAAAAGTAAATCTGAATATGCAAAGTTTTATTTTTAGCACACACATAATTTCCATTTTAGAAATTATAAGTGATACCTATGCCACATTACAATAAATCTATCAGTTTCAAACAAAGTCATTATTAATATTAAATTCGACATATTTAACATTTAATATTAATACGTGACACACACATGGACTTAGAAGCAAAGTAACATCCCTGATTGCCACATGATTGTAACAGCAACAAGTACAAGCAAACACAAAGATACGTTGTACTTTATAGCATATAGAATAAAACTGCACTATTTTTTATCCATACCTAACACTTTCCTTAAAAAATATAAAAAATCAATATTATATTACCAAATACAGATGGGGAACTGCCGTGCGACTTAGTACATTTTTACCACTTCTCGATTTTAAAATATCTTCGTTTCTGAAATGATTTTCACATACTAACGGTTGTACCAAATACATTTTGGAGGGATCTGAAAATTTTATGTTAAAAAATACAAATCAGTATATTTAATAAGTCGCACCAACAAATCGTGCTAATATGTCTAACCAAATTTGACGTCGTTTTGGGTCGCACGGAATTTCAAAGAAAGAACCTTGTTTATTGGCACAATCTTTGACCCAACAGGATTTTTTCCTTCTCATTGCAGCTGTAAACAAAGAAAATGTATAAAACAGTAAAAACTACTTTAACGTGTACTGTAACAATGTGCTTACAAACTCGTTACAAGCCGCTTTTAAAGTTTTTATAAACAATTACACGCTAAAATCTGGGTTTTGTGTAGAAATTACCAACAATAACAACTGCGACATTTAAATTTTTATTGACCAAACCTGGTCCAATATGCCAACCTAATAGTAAACATAAAAAATTACTATAAAAACAATTTATTGTAATAATGATTATAAACGTTTGCTAGAAATTAAACTTTCGAGAAAAGTTGAAAGTAAGAATTTGATGGCACAATTAAATGCAAAAAATGCATAATAATTTGAGCTTATTCCGTATTACACATATGATATCTATAGCGTATTCAAAAACTAGTGGAAAACTACTTTACGAATTTAGTGTTGGTGAACCTGCTTGATGAAATATAAACAATGTTTAAATTATAAATACAATGAATACAATTTGCAGGACTTGTTTAAGCTTCAACGCAACTATTAAAATAGACAATACCATAGCACAACAGATAATTAGTTGCACTTCTGTACAGGTAATATTGATAATTTTTTTAATGAAATAATATCTACTAGTAACAGGTAGCTAAAGATGATGGTTTACCACAAACCATTTGTCAAACTTGCATATGTGATCTACAGTACTGTTTAAAATTTAGAGAAAAATGTGAAAACTCGTTCAAACAATTAACTGAAAAGTATACTACTTTTGAATGTTATACGTGTACAAAAACCTATCCAAAGAAAAGTAACTTAGCGATACATATTAGAAAAGAACATTCCCAAATAAGATGCTCCTATTCTAATTCAGAATTTAATACAAAAGATGCTGCTTTAATGCGTATAAGAAAAGTTCATGGAAAACACCAATGTCATGTTTGTGGATTAATTTTTAATTACCAAACTGAACTATATAGGCATTTATCTTCGCACACTGGAGTTAAACAATATAAATGCAATCAGTGTGATAAGGAGTTTGTCTCAAAAAGTGCTGTAACTAAACACTTAATTAAACATGGTGGGATTAAAAGGTATGACTGTTACTTATGCCCAAAAAGCTTTACTCATACCAGTAATCTGCAAGTGCATTTAAAAGTACATAGAAATGAGAGAAACTATTCTTGTAACATATGTTCAAAAAAGTTTAAAGCAAATCGAACTTTGCAGTTGCATTATAAAATCCACACAAACGAACGCGATTTTCCTTGCACACTGTGTGATAAAGCATTTATTAATAAATATGACTTATTGAGGCATTTAAAGCTGCACGAAAAAAAGAAACAAATTCAGGAAGGTACTTACGATCCCACCGAGGATGTAGTTAATAAAAGTAAAAATTTAAGACAGTGTGAGCAATGTGGTAAAATATTTTTCGGTGCTGGAGATTTAAAGAAGCATCTTCGGGTACATTCAGAAGATCGACCTTATAGTTGCAAGCAATGTAGTAAAACATTCAAAAGTAATAGTACATTACATTGTCATGAACGAATACATTCTGAGGTTTGTTTCCAACTCAAGACTGTTTTTGATTTAATTAGATGTTTTAGAGTCGACCTTTTGTATGTAAAAGTTGTGGACGTGGATTTACTCAGTCATCAAATTTACGTACGCATGAGTTGTTGCACTCGGGTATTAGGCCATTTTATTGCTTGTTGTGCAACAGAAGCTTTAATCGTAAACGAGATTTGAATAATCACGAACAGAAGCATGTTGTTACTTGTGACAATAAAAATGAAAATCTTTTTTTAGAAGATAGCAGATAAACGTAAGTACATACAGTTGTTCGTATACAAAACATACTACTTCTATTTTTTTGGTTAAATAAATGGGCAAATAGAAAATTTGTCTTGCGGTATATTTGGTAAATGGATAACTTTTGTCTTTATCATTTTTGAGGAATCGATTTTTTTGCTTACTGAACATTGTGTATTTATATAAATTACTAATTGCATTGCAATCTTATTGGTAATTGTGTAAGAGTTCTGTAAAAATTTAAATTTTAATCTGAATTATACTATAACCAGCTAAAAAGAGGATCGATGCAAGAACGCATTTATGTCAAATACCGCCCCTTTAACCGCGATTAGACGACAGTAGCGTACGATCGTGCATTTCAGTTTCTTAATAATACTTTTTTAAGGTGCGATTGTTTATTTAAAAAAGTTAGTAACTACTCTTGAAAAGTAATAAATTTGCGGTGAAAGTACATTCTTAGATAATTTGTAAACAGGTTTGTTCAAAACATCTTTTTACCTAAATCGCCACTTCTATCTTTTTTTTAAACATATCGCATATTTAGTAGATAAGATAAGCACTTGCCTCATCACAAATTTGTTCCGACAAACAACATGTTTATGTTACAAAAAAACTTCTTATTAAAAAAAATAATAACCGAATCATTCATATTTATTTATTTAATTTTTAAATGTTTCGGATTTATGATTTTAATTTAATTCAATTTGGATTTTAAGTTGCAACCAATTCATAAGTAATCTCCTTTTGAGATAAAAGTTAACCAATACAATTTTAGTTTTATATATAATTTAACACTCCTTTTACAATGCGGTTCACTATAATTATCAAACGTGTGGTTTTCAATACATTTTATTTCGATAAGTATGTTACATCGCTAACAAAAATGTTGGTACTACATTAGATGCGCGAAAAAGGATTGACGTTCTCAATTTTACGTGACAGTAAGTTGTAGTAGGGTAGAGATACCAGTAGTCGACCAGTTAGAACTAACAATGGAATCTGCTATATTTCCTATGTTTATCAAGATTATTATGTGAAACAGATCTTTGTATATTTATATTTAAAATGTAAGTAGTTATTTGGGCGATAAGGGACTTTTTTAATCCAAATATATTCAGAGATCACAATTAGTCAGAGCGTAGTCTGACAATAAATGCACCATCAGGTATTCGACCTTACTCATTTTTTCTTGCGTGTTTTTGGAGTTTGGATTTGTTTTATTTTTAAATGAAAAAAATTATCTAAAATATTAATGCAAAACAGTAGAAAACATATTTTCAATCTAAAGAATATATTATTTTCGTTGTAAATTCGAGAATAAAATTACAAACGCAGGATAACAACAAAATTGCGATTATTTACAGTGTCTTGGATATTGATGCAGGAGGATTACCTTTTTGCTCAATGTTACCTATAAGAGGACGTTTTGATTTTGATAACTCCTCAAAAATTATGTGGACGGCAACTTCCCGTTCTTCCAAAGTAAGTACTTTGAAGATACTGAATTTTGTGTTCCGTAATCTCATAGTTGGCGATGGATAAAATGTTTGAATCCTTTATAACTTGAAGCATCGTATTTGTTTCTTCCAAATTTTCCAACGCATTCTGAACACATTTAGTGTAATCAACAGCGACATCAGCACTTCTTCGCACATTTGCCATTCTCTTACTGTATCTTGCCATTGCTTGAACTGAACGCACTTAACTCATGGTTAAGTGGGTTTTGTGATCATTCATCAACTTAACTCGCCTTCACTACCGGTTACAACAATGTCATATTCTTGAACGCTTGGTAAGTGCAGTGCACGGTGTTGACAAGTATGCAAGTGTCAATAAACTTACGAAACGTGTTAAAGTTCGTAAACCAAAAGAAAAAAAATGTGGAGACGAGGTAATTTAAAAAATTCAAATTTTTAAAAATTGATTACACATTTTACGTAATAATATTATAAACAACAATAGAAGAACAAAACTTAATAATTACTTAAAAATGTTTTAAAAGTAAAATAACATACACAAAAAAATTTTAAAAAATTGTATTCCTTAGTTAAAAATAAGAAACAAAATAAAATAATTGAATTGTTACCGCAGAATAATCTTGTAGCTCTTTTTCTGATTCTTCTATTTATTTCGCTTCTCTTACAGCTAAATTCCTGAACCACGACTTAATCTCGTCTTCTACTCCTATGTTGGTTTAATTTTTTGGTAATGGATCTCATCAAACACCTTTAAATTATAATAATAATTTAAAATATGTCTTATCCAAATTTGTATTTATAAAAACTAACTACAATTATTGTTTCGACTGTATAATCGTAATTGGCAGTCAGCATCAGGTAATAAATTGCAACCATTTAAATCTACCTTAAAGCTTTTAAATTAATTATTGTTATAATCAGCATATAATTTTTGTAATAAACTTAAAAAATGCAGCTAATCCCTATTGAATCTTAATAGTGACGTTTCTGACTTCGATTATAACTACTTTTCTAGGTTTGATCCAAATTTAAGTGCAAATGTGAATATTAGATATAGTATTATTAGCGGGTAATACACCTTGACTATAAAAATTTTGTTCTTATCTATAGTGTCAATTTCACAGGGTCTTCCGACTACACAAATTTAATTTCTAAAGAATTCTTTTCCTTGTATCATTAAACTTCTTTCTGCAGCTTATTTAAAAAAAAGCCCTGTAAACAAGAAATTACATGTTACATATGAAAAAAATAGTCAGAGAAAGTGCAAAGTAAGGTTAACCGAATAAGAAGCAATCTTTATGCAATTATGCTTATAATTTACCACTAACATATAAACATGACGATGATATTTAACTGTCATCAAATATACTGCTGACAATTGTAATGGTGCATGTACTTTCTGTATGTCGATTAGATGGTAACTTTTATGTAACGATTAAGCATATGATTATATTGCCGCCACCAGATAACGGCCGTTACTATTATTTTCTAGGTAATCTGTATTTTTTAAATATGAAACATCATAGAGAGTGCATGTTTGCACGTACGCATCAACAGGTTGTTGAATTGCAATTCTTATTTTTGTTGTTTTAAACATCACTGTTCAGGAACACTTGCTTCCATAAATCACTTTAGTTTGAACGACTACCATGCTTTTAATCACTAATTTAATTTTAAGTCTGAAGAATCAAAACTGATGAAAATATTGTAAACGTAACTTTGCATACGTATTATCTGCGTATTATGGCGCAGGTAAGGGTGCAGAAAAATAGCATTAGCGTTTACGGATGTTACAAATGTCCTACAAAGAACATCCATTGGACATAAATAATATTTTGTCCAATGTACGTTTTGCAAAAAACGTTTCATGGACATCCGTTAAAGGTCCATGGACGTATTCACACCTTTATTGGACTTCAACTGGACGTCCAATGGACTTTGTGTGCTATTAGGGTTATTACAGAGTTCCAGCTTGGAACACTTATCGACCAGTTTCAATGCTGCTTTTTAGTGAAATATAAAGTAAGAAAACAAAATCAACAAAACAAATTTTAAGCTTACTAACCTTTATGGGAGTTCGTTTTCTCTTAGGTTAAAGGAGGGAACCTTAGAATTTTCATTGGAAAAGTTCTCAGTCATATTTTTCAAGAATACATTTACCGTTTTAAAATGAATTACGTTCAACTTTTGGAGAAGTTCTGCTCTTAGAAATTCAAGAATATAAACTGTGTGCAAGAGGATTATTAAGGACAACGGCCATACCACGTTGAAAGCACCAGTTCTCGTCCATTCGCGATCGAGTAGCGGTAGCGGTCGGACGTGCTCTCTAGTGCTAACAATAAACAAACAAACTTTTATCGAATTTAATAATTTACCGCGATCTTTCCCCATCGGGGGTCAAGAATTCGAATAAAATTAGTGTTTCAATAAAAGAACAATTTATTTAAATAATACTTATATGTGCATTTATAAACAATTTCTCGTGTGTGCCGTCCCGGGAATAGTGGTGTAGTACCTGTAAAAATTACTTATTAATTTTAGTTAGTAATAATATAAAATAATATAACATAGTTTAAAATAATAATAATAGTGACAAGTTAGTGCATAGTGTGTGTAGTGTTAGTCCATATGGGTTCCACGGCCCAAACGTACGAACCAGTATTACGTGAAAAAACGAACAGAAATGCAAAAAACGCCGGAAACAAGATAAAAATGATAAACACGACGCCGTCTATGACTGAAAACGAAATCGACACGGTAAGCCCAACACTAGAAAATTTAGAAATCGTCAAAACGGCCGTTTACGCAACAACGAGCGAAAAAAAGAAACCACAACAAAGAAAACTCTCCCTTACAAAAAACAATGGAGGTGAGTCAAATAACAAATATATCTGCAACGACGTAACAATGGAAGCGTTACACAACGCCGATAACTGCATGAGTCAAGTACCTGTAGCGACTACCAACACGTTTAATCAGCCGACAACAATAGAAGCGATAAACGCTAATCGACAATCTTATGCAACGCTAAAAACTAATACATTCTTTGCGAAAAAAAGAAGGCGAGTCATAGATTCAACGAACCCAGGTGTGTCACACCCGATTACGAAACGTGCGGCCAAAGAACAAAGACGCGAGGAAACAATATCCATTAAAAATAAATACAACGCCCTTTCTGAAAACGATAGCGACATGGAAATAGAAACAATCGACAGCGACGACGATAGAGAAGTAAACTACGCACAGATTGAACCAAACGCAATAGGACAAAGACAAAACAACAATTCTACCACGGTCGCAACGACAAACAACGATAATAGCACAAACAAGAACAACAAACAAGAAAAAAATCCGCCAATAATAATTCACTCAGACATCACAAACCACGAGCAATTCCTTGAATACGTACAACTAAACGTGCCAAAAAGATTTGAAATTAAATACACGAAGAACAACGTAATTGTATATGTCAGCGACGAAAAAGACTGGTCAAACCTAAACAAAACATTACAAAAGGACAAAATAGAGTATCACACATACACTCACAAAAATCAAAAAACGCACGCATTCGTACTGAGGGGCCTCGATCACAACCCCGAGCCGACAGACGTAAAACACGAAATTGAAGAAGACTACGGTATTAAAACAAAAGAAGTATACCGTATGAGGGGTACTAAAAGACCAGCATTCCTCGTGATTACTGAACAAGGCATTAAATTAAGACCGTTACAAACGCAGGTACGAATAATAAACCACGTCAAAGTTGATTGGGAAAGGCACATCAACAAGAAAAAAATCACACAATGCCACCGTTGCCAAACGTGGGGTCACGCAACGTCCAACTGCCATGCAAGTCCACTTTGCGTCAAATGCGGCGAAGAACACTGGTCGGTTGCATGCGATAAAAGCAGAAGCACGCCGGCTAAATGCGCCAACTGTAGCGGTGAGCACACGGCCAACAGCGTCGAATGTGTCGCCTATAAACGGGCTCTCGAGAGAGGAGAACAAAACAAGAAAAAAATCTCAAACGACAACGAGCCGAGGTACAAACCGGCGCCACCACCGACAACAAACGTATGGGAACAAAGAAGACAAACGGCAACGTTGACAAATAACACCGACGACATCAGGATCTCCACCATCGGAACACAACCAACAAGCAGAACGTACCGAAACAACAACGCAACACCATCTTCGACAAACTTCAACAACAACAACAACACGGGTGTGTTCCAACAACTGACGTCCGAAATAAATAAACTGTCCGAGAAGGTAAACCTACACGAAATGCTCGAACTAGTAAAAAAACTAAACGAAGTATTGGCCGAGTGCACCACAAAAAAAGAAAAAACGATAGCTTTCATAACTTTCATCAACGATATCGATGGATAATATAACTAAAATATCGTTCTGGAATGCAAACTCTATATCGAACAAAAAACACGAACTCATAGAATACCTAAAAAGAGAAAAGATCGACTTAATGCTACTGGCCGAAACGAACTTGAACGCCAAACAAAAACTAAAAATAAGAGGCTACCAAACCTTCAGGAACGACAGAAACGGCAACCGAGGTGGCACCGCAATACTCGTAAAAAATGACATCGCCTTCAAAGAAATCAACATACAAAATACGACAATAGAAAACACCTGCGTGCAACTAAGTAATGGTACCATTGTTATAGCGGCATACAACAAGCCAACGAACAAATTCACAGAAAGATGCCTCGACGAGCTCTTCGAGAAAGGAACGAAAGTGGTGGCGTTTGGAGATTTCAACGCAAGACACGTAGCCTGGAATTGTCACAGAAACAATGCAAACGGTAACCGACTATTCGATTACGTCAATCGAAGAAACGAGCTGACGATACAATACCCCGATGCACCCACCCACTACCCGAGTAATGGCACCACGCCCACCACCATCGACATAATCATAAACAAAAACGCAAGAAGTTTACGAGACCCGGTGTCGACATGCGAGCTAAACTCCGATCACAATCCTATCATCGCGCAGATGGAAGGAAACAAAAAGGAAAACAGAACGAAACACATAAGGTCGTACAGAGACACGGACTGGAAGAAAGTCAGAAAAGAAATCAACGAATCGTTAACCATAAACAACGCCATCGAAACGCCACAACAAATCGAACGCGAAGTCGAGACGCTCACCGAAATATTGAGACGAATAAAAAATAAATACTCGAAAACCATTAGGATCGACAAAACGAGAGAAAAACTGCCTCCCGAAATAACACAAAAAATAAACGACAGAAATAGGGCAAGACGGACGTGGCAAAGAACGCTGAACGAAGACGCGAAAAGAAAAACGAAACAGCTCACTAAGCAAATAAGAGAAGAAATAAGTGAACACGCAAACACAAAATGGACAACAAAATTAGAAAAGGCCAAGGTAGGAGATAACACGCTATGGAAACTCACCAAAATGCTAAAAAAAGAATACTCGCAAATCCCAGCACTAACAAAAAACAAAGAAACACACGTTACCGACCAACAAAAAGCAGAAACGCTTGCCGAGACGTTCGAAGAGGCGCACAACAACTACGATCCCGAAAACGAAGAACAACACGAAATCGCCAAAGCAGTCGATAAATTCCTCAAAACAAAAAACAAACTACAAAACAGAAAATCGCGCGACGCCGAGTATGAAAAAATGATGACCACGCCCGAAGAAATAAAAAACCTTATAAAAAAACTACCCAACGACAAAGCACCCGGCGAAGACGAAATCGACAACAGAATGATTAAAAACCTACCGACAAAAGCGATCGTTCAAATCTCTTACATTGTCAACGCAATTCTAAAAATAAAGCACTACCCGAACATGTGGAAATCAGCCGTGGTTGTAGCGATCCCAAAACCCGGAAAAAACCATAAAATCCCAGAAGGATACAGACCAATAAGCCTGCTTTCGACGCTAGGGAAACTCACCGAAAAAGTTATACTCGACAGGTTAGAAAGAGCGGAAAGAAAATTAAAGATAAATGATCACTGCCAATTCGGCTTCAAAAAAGGACACAACACGACACAACAAGTAGCAAGGATAGTGACAGACATAAAATTAAATTTTAACAAAAAACGAAACACCGTAATGCTGCTGCTCGACGTAGAAAGAGCATTCGACACCGTGTGGACCAAAGGACTATTATACAAAATGATACAACAAAAATATCCACGAAACTTAATTGAGCTAATCAACGATTACCTAACCGGAAGAATGTTCCACGTGAAAATCAACAACGCGCGTTCGGAAAACAAATCAGTAACCGCCGGCGTGCCACAAGGATCGGTTCTAGGACCGCGCCTCTTTAACATATACATACGAGATATGCCCGAAACGAAAAACTGCCAAAACGCTATTTACGCAGACGACACGGCAATATACGTTCACGAACACAGTGCACAAGCCGCAAACATGTTGATTAAACAACAAGCGCACAGGCTACAAACATACTACGCCAAATGGAAAATCAAAATTAACGAAAAGAAAACTGAAGCGTGCGTGTTTACAAAAAAATTCACAGAAAACAAAATCTTAACACCGACGATCATCAACGGAAAGAAAATAGATACGAAAGAAGAAGTTAAATACCTAGGCGTACACCTGGATAAAAGACTCACGTTCAAAACGCAAGTTAAAAAGGCTCTACAAAAAGCGTACGCGGTGAACAAGAAAATGTATCCGTTACTAAGCGGGACATCCAAAATGAACGAAAAGAATAAAAAATTAATATATACGGCGATACTCCGACCAATAATAACGTACGCGGCACCAGTATGGAACGTAACATCGAAAACAAACAAAAGGCCACTCCAAGCATTTCAAAATAAAATAATGCGATTAATAACGGGTGCAGATAGATACACAAGAATAGACGAGCTACACACGAAGACCGGCCTCGAACCCATCGAAACACACCTCGACCGGCTGTCGATCGAATTCTACCAAAAACAGAAAACCAGTAAGAACCCACTCATAAAAAACATAACGAAAACGAGAGAACACAACGTACAAATGAAAATGAAACATAAACTCCCCTACCAAAATCTCCCCATATACAGGGAAATAAACTAAAAGTGACGAAAAGAAGAAAAGAATTTACTTGAAGCAGGTTTTTCAAAGTTCTCTGCACTCGCCTACACGTGTACCAGTGGAGACCTTTTTTCCTGCAAAAGAAATGAAACAAATTAAAACAGATCGAAAACAGCAACCGTAACCGAACTGCCAACAAAAAAAATAAATACGAAAACTGCGAATAAAAACTAATGTTTAGGAGCCGCATAAAATGTATATAGCCAATTGTAATTCCTTATTTGTCAGCGGTAAAGCCCTCCTACCGAGAACGCTTCGCCACTAACAAATTAGGAAATAATCTATATTAGATATGTAAATATTGTAAATAAATTTGTTGAGTTGAGTTGAGTTCTCGTCCGATCACTGAAGTTAAGCAACGTCGGGCGCGGTCAGTACTTGGATGGGTGACCGCTTGGGAACACCGCGTGCTGTTGTCACAATTTTTTTCAACCTATTTTAATCATTCTGCGTCATTCATATTATAATTACATATCCGATACTACATTTTTTTTTACCTGAATGCGCAAACACGGATAGGAAATATTAAAATAAATAACATGATAATATATTATAAATTCTTATTGTTACTAATATTGTTAATATGAATCTTTTGTTTTTGATTATGTTATATTCATTTCCTGTAATAAACAATCGTTTCATAAATAAATATAGGTATTCTATAAAAATTGTTTCGATGTTTCACATCTGCCAGACGTCTCTTTAATTATTTTACTTAAAATCTTAAATCCATGTTTTTAATGACTAAATCACGAATGCATTATAGGTGAACAATTTTTAAAATAAAAACGTTTTATGAAGTCTCTTAGAGGGATATGGAGAGATTGAGTACAAAGAAAATCAGACCAAAAATGTAACCACATACTGCGAAGAAAAAATATTGGGAGTACAGAACTAATATAAACGCTTTTTTTTAATTAATTGTAATAAATTTTATTATTGTACACTTTTAGAGTAATAAACAGTTATTAGTTCACGCATTTTAATAAGTGTGCTTAACGTTACGTGATATCCTATACAGTTTTTGGTGTGGACCACAACAAAAGGTAATTCTTTTTTTAGAAAGGGCTACTAAAATGGCCACTGATTTATAAGGATGTTGCTGACGGGCAAGAGAAGATGACGAAAAAGCAAAAATATTTTATGCACGCCTGTCAAATATTTTCCAATCACACCTAGCTGATAATGGTAATAGCAAAGAGCATATAATAGTAAAGAGATTCAACGTCCTTTTAAATTGGCGTAACAGTGAAAGTTGTGTCGCCGCTACGAACGCTGTGATCGTCCCTCTATTGAAGACATAACAAAGTAATGTAGTTTCGAATAGAACCACTTTTCTTGCACCTTTCAAAAGCTTTCCTGCTTTACCACTAACACTGTTGTCATATTTAACACGGTTTTCAAGTAATAGACTTTATTATGATATTGGTCCGTGATTGAGAATAGATTTAACGTGACATTTGTAATCCCTTTTTATGTGATGTAACATTAGTTAAAAAAACATTATTGAAGAAATCATATTTTTTTAACAGTATTTTAAATTGTTCATTAGTAGTAATGTCATTATTAATCTATAACTTGTTCAATAATTATTAATTAAATGTTGCTCATATACATAAGTTGTGATCCGAGATATTATATTTTCTCTTTGCAAACTGCGTATTACTGTAATATATTTCTTTATTTTGATTTAAAAAAAGATAAGTGTTACAATTTTCTTTTAGTGCATGTCTTGCGTCCAAAGTAACTAAAATGAGTAATAAACTATAGGTGATCCAAACCACTTGCAAGAAATAGTATAATAAATATGTGATTAAAGGATTGATTGACCGATTGACGTATTGTAAAATCGTTAAAATATTATACAAAAAATACATTTTTCTTCTGTTAAATTCTAAATAGATGCAAAAGAAATGCCGCTGTCAGCTGTCATCAAATATTTAAATTCTACTCACACCGTAAGATTCTAATCCTCTTTAAAACCTTTTTGTCAAACAATTACTATACTCCTAAGAAAAACTGCTTGTTACCGACTTGAGGACACGTTCACATTGTACCTACCGTCTTTGTCTTTCGCCTAAAGTAAAGTATCCCTTTTGCAATTACGTATTCTAATTGCCTGTACATGAAAATAAATAACTATAGGTACTAAAAAATTTACAATCACACTTTCGTAAATTTGCCGCAGTTTTATGTTTCTTCAGGACAAAGTCGTTACATTAATTTCTTATTGTTGTTCTGTTAGTGATATTGTTTTTTGTTTTGTTAGTGGCTACACTTATTTTTATGTATCTTATGTACCGTATAATTTATTATGTAGTACATACTATATGTTACTGCATTTATAAAAAACAGTAAATTTTAATAAATTTTATTTTGTATAATGGTATGATTTTTGTTAACAAGAATTGTTTACTAACAAATCCAATTACTTCTGTGATTGGATTTCGCCAATGGTCAATGTTTAATTGTAATCTTAGGACCAGATTATGTAGGAGTTAAATTGTACAGACTACATATTTGAAAAAGTATATACATTTCATTTTCTTTTGTTTGCGTGCAGTGTAAAAGTGCATCTAGGTACCTGTCATCTCTTCCTTGAAACCTTTTTTGACCGTACTTAAAGGATTAATCATCAGAGCAATCCGGTCCGAAACTGTAGTGGTAGAAACTTCTTTACAAATATACTTGGCAACTCTGTTAAATAAAAACAGGTTAAACAGCTTACTGTCTCTCTATTGTGATTTTACATCCTTCTCTTTCATTATCTAAGAAATTTACTTTTCTGGTTAGACTATCGAAAAATGCAAAAATGTGTAATATTTTCGCGTAGGCAACACACCGTACGCGCTACGTATTTCTTCGTTACGTTGAATCTCTTTACTATTATATGCTCTTTGGTAATAGGCAGGATAGCTTAAGCAATTTATAACTTAGTGGAGATTTTTGTTACTCGTTTCAATATAATAGCAAAAGCACAAACTCAATCGACAACAAATCCATATAGTACAAAGACACTTCATAGTTGTTCACAGGATTTACGTTAACCGTACTAGACCAACCAACATAAAGATGTCCCAAGGACGTCCCTGGGTCATGGTGTTGCGGATCACTGAAAGTCTCAAAGTCATCCCATTTTGGTCTTGTGTACGTCCTAGGGACATTCATTTTTGTCGCAATTTTTTTTTGTATAAAATAATTTTTTTCAATTTACCGCATAGGTATGCGCGCGATGGGGTTTTAAATCACTATTATTAATTGTGATCTTTTAATTTCGATAAATTTTTTATTAATTTTTAGTAATTCAAAATAATAATTATAAATTATGATTTTTATACATTATAAATAAATACAAGGTACCAAAAACTTACCAAATAAATTTGTTTATTCACTAAAACACCCAAAAAACGTTAGATAATAAAATAAAGAACAGATAAATAAAGTAGTCAGAAGTGCAGAGTGCAAACAGAGAGTGTACCACTTTGATATACCAAAGGAATGTACGGGTAGGAACCAGAGAACAAGAAGGAAAGTGGGCACGCGCACTATGTTTGCATTTGTCTCTGTGCGAAAACCGATCGGTTTGGTTGAAGTGAATCACACACATCAACATCTTGAAAATATTTTTTTTTTCAAAAGAAAGATTAACCAGAGTAACCGAAATTGATGGATGGATATCATTAATTAATTTATATTTATATATAATGAATGTATAATCCTGTTCTAATTTTATTTGATAAGTAATTCTAAATAAACATTCGCATTAGGTAAATGAAAACTCTTCTTTTCAATTTTTTAAAAATTTCATTACAAATATGAATTGACAAACGCCAAAATTTGTTTTCCCGCATAGAACATCCCATCGTACGTTCTTCATTGAGATCCTGAGGACGTCCTATTAAAGACATCCTAAAGAAGTCTGTTTTAAATCCCGGGATGTAAAGACATTATTTGGATAAAAAACGAACGTCCCTGGGACGTCGTGTGTTTACTGGGAGTACATCCGCTGGACGTGCATTACTGGACCTGTAACATCCTACGATTGTCCTTTTTTCTGAAACATTTGGTGGACGCCGCGTACGGGCATCCGCTCGATGTCCATTATTCACGTACGTGTTGTCTGTGGACATGGATTGCACGTCTACCGGATGTAATCTAACGGTTATGCATAACACGTACATTCAACATTAACGTTCGTTATGCTACTCCTTACTTTTGACTCTTGTTACGTAAACTACTACTACTTTATAATCTTAAATCCATGTTTTTAACGTTTAATGACTAAATCTGTACTACACTAATGCATTATAGGTGACAGATTTTCAAAATAAAAACTTTTTATGAAGTCTCTTAAAGGGATATAGAGAGATTGAGTACAAAGAAAAGCAGACCAAGAATGTAACCACATACTGCGAAGAAAAGAAATGAGAAGTACAGAAATAATATAAGCGGTTTTTTAAACTTAATTGTTATAAAATGTTATTCTTGTACACCTTTAGAATAATAAACAGTTATAGTCCACGTATTTTAATAAGCGTACTTTACGTTACCTGATCACCGATATAGTTTTGGTGTAGCTTAATCAACAAGGAACCATTTTTGAAATTTTTTTTTCAACGTTTTACAAAAGGTATATTTGCATTTTTATATTATTATTTATTCATAATATTATTTATATATCTTTATATTTTACAAATATGTTACATTAATGTATAAAAAAATGTATAATCAACGCTTTTTAAATATTGCGTTATACTTGCTTTAATTTTGAAATACTGACATATTTGGCTGTTACTTTTATTTATACTAACTAAGATTACAATTTCAAACATTATTCATATAATTACTTTATATTAATTGAAATAATTATAATAATCCTCACAAAAGTTTCCGCTTAATCAAAAGTTTTTCTATTTTGTGGATAGGACCCTATGGAGTGGAGGAACGGCAACAATAAAGACAACCTTTATCTGTTGTTAAGGCCAGAACAATAAAGGTTGTTTTTATTGTTGCCGTTTCTCCACACCGAAGGATCCTATCTATAAAATAAGAAAACTTTTGACTAATTATGCATGTACCTCTTTGTGTATAAAACGAAAACCAGAACAACTAACAATACAAGATTTTGAAACTTTGTACACAGAAAATAATACGGCATAAATATAAAAAAAAAATTACATACCAAGATTTGGCCAACATCTTATCAATTTGATAACCTTAAAACATCACAAAGAATGAAAATAATTAAGTACATAAAATGAAAGTTTTGGTGTATCATGTGATGTAACCCACTCGCGTTTGAAATTTAAAATCCGCGAACAAACAAAAGCAACGACATCTCGCTGTGGCTGTGATCGTCAAGCTACCCCCTTCTCTCTGCCTACGTTGTATTAAGTTCGTTATACACTGCTTACTCTCTATATGTAGGAAGGCTATAGTAGGTTTAATAAAACACACAATAAAAAGAATGAATCGTGATTTTTATTGGAGTTCAATTTTGACCGAAATTTTGCCTGTTCGGTGGGACCCGCCGTAGGAGGGGAAGAACAGAGCGAAGAAACCCCTCCGGTCATCTAACTGAATGTAAATGCAAGATCATTACATAATTTAGGTTGATAAAGGAATCGGTTTGTAATCAAAACTATTAACACACGTCGTAAAGCAAGGACATTTCAAATTACAGTAAATTAAACAAATAAACAGACCTGATAACAGATTTAAATACCAACACATATAAACACGTGCACAAACATCATCATTTTAAACTGAAGACGTGTTATATAATCGGCGCCCCCGTCAATGGGTACTGGGGTCCTGGTTACGCATCAACCCAGCTAAAGTTGAAAGTTTGGAACAACAAGTAAGGCCAAAAACATGTATATTTATATATAAAATCAATAATACAAATTATACATAAAACAAGTAAACAAAAATGTAGGGTCCCATAACATTCCACATTTGTGTGGTTTCTAGTAGCGGTAGGTTGCTTCCATATTATGTACATTTTCGTTTATTTCTTTATGTATAACTTTTATTATTTGTATTACTGATTTTATATATACATATACATGTTTTTGGTCTTACTTGTTGTTCCAAACTTTCAACTTTAGCTGAGTTGATTCGTAACCAGGACCCCAGTACCCATTGGCGTCTTCAGTTTAAAATGATGATGTTTGTGCACGTGTTTGTATGTGTTGGTATTTAAATCTGTTATCAGGTCTATTTATTTGT
Source organism: Aquatica leii (assembly GCA_035610365.1). NCBI lineage: Eukaryota > Metazoa > Arthropoda > Insecta > Coleoptera > Lampyridae > Aquatica > Aquatica leii. The sequence goes on from CM069434.1 coordinate 80,859,023, forward strand.
CTTATTTACTGTAATTTGAGATGTCCTTGCTTTACGACGTGTGTTAATAGTTCTGATTACAAGCAGATTGCTTTATCAACCTAAATTATATAATGATCTTGCATTTACATTCAGTTAGAAGACCGAAGGGGTTTCTTCGCTCTGTTCTTCCCCTTCTACTGCGGGTTCCACCGAACAGGCAAAATTTCGGTCAAAATATCTCGAATAAAAATCACGGTTCATTCTTTTTATTGTGTGTTTTATTTAACCTACTCTTCTCAAATATCGAGAGTAAGCAGTGTATAACAAACTTAATACAACGTAGATAAAGGGAAGGTGGGTAGCTTGACGATCACAGCCACAGCGAGATGTTGTTGCTTTTGTTTGTTCGCGGGTTTTAAATTTCAAACGCGAGTGGGTTACATCACATGGTACACTAAAACGTTCATTCTATGTACTTAATGGTTTCCATTCTTTGTAATGTTTTAAGGTTATCAAATTGATATGATGTTGGCCAAATGGGAGATTTGAACGTTCACAATAACCAATAAACTTGGTATGTAATTTTTTTTATATTGATGCCGCATTATTTTGTGTTTACAAAGTTTCAAAATCTTGGATTGTTAGTTGTTCTGGTTTTCGTTTTATACACAAAGAGGTACATGCATAATTAGTCAAAAGTTTTCTTATTTTATGGATAGCATCCTTCGGTGTGGAGGAACGGCAACAATAAAAACAACCTTTATTGTTCAGGCCTTAACAACAGATAAAGGTTGTCTTTATTGTTGCCGTTCCTCCACTCCATAGGATTCTATCCACAAAATAGAAAAACTTTTGATTAATTGGAAACTTTTGTGAGGATTATTATTATAATTATTTCAATTAATATAAAGTAATTACATGAATAATTTGGTAAAGGTTCTTTCTCCTCCTCTGTATATATGCACTAATTAATTTGGAATTCTTCGTTTAGGAGGGGCATGTAAAACCACTTTAATTTATTTTTGTGGCAAAGTTTCGTGCTAAAAGCGAGCACTTCATCAGGCCAACTGTAATTTATTAAACTCGTAAGTCAACAACATAGCAACAACAGAATGAATTAACAGATAATTTTTAACACATAAAACTTACAGAATACGATCAAGTGGATCAATCCACCGACCACGGACATAGGCAACTTTACGAGATTGTATTTACTAAATAATAAATACAACATTAAACATAAAATGGCCAATAATTAAATTTTTTTTAAAAACGCAGGAGATAAACGTTTAACAAACAATTGACAAATAGTGTATAAAAAAATTACAGTTGGTCTGTTGAAGTGCCCGCTTTTAGCACGAAACATTGCCACAAAAATAGATTAAAGTGGTTTTACATGCCCCTCCTAAACGAAGAATTCCAAATTAATTAGTACATGAATAATGTTTGTTTTACTTTTATGTTAATTTTTGTTATAGGCACTAAATGAGTTTGCAGCCTCATGAAATTGAAGTATTTTGAGTACACAAATATTGTATTATCTATCTTTTGTAAGCATTTTAGGGCTAGTTCTATAATAATGGTATAAATGTCAGTTAAGTTATACCATTGAGTAATAATTTAAGAAGAGGCGCAACTAGTGTGTTAAAAATCGTACTGTAGTTTTATCTCTCTTGTTTCTCTTTTTTTTTACCCGTCTGTACCCCCTCTTTTCATAAACTAAGACCTGCTGCCATCTGCAAAATCGTGGTTTCTATTTTGCGAACTTACTTATTTCTTATGAAGTACCAGTTAGAACCTTTTGTTATATTTGTGTTTACTTTACCGTTTACCTGTTCAAAACAGGTTAATATCATAAACAATAGCTTGTATTGTTATGACACAACTCAATGTCAAATAAACTTAAACAATATCATGCTTTATATTTAAGAAAACAAAAAAATATGTATATTCAAATATTTATTTATTTTTGTAAAATATAAATCGAAAACATAGAAATAACTAAAACAATGGAAATTAAATTAAAAGAAAATTGTTATGGGGATTTATTGTTATTATTCGTCAATTTTTAAAATTATTCAAATTACCAGTCCACCAATAATAAATTATAAAACTTATAAAAAGTTAAGATTACAAAAGTTTTTAACTTACATTTTCGAACAATCTCAAATCTAAAAATTTGTAACTAGATAATTAAAAATGTAAGTTTTACAAAATGTTAAATGTTAATTATTTTAAAGAGGAGGATGGTGCAATTTAGAAACAAATATAAAAAAATTTAAGTTTAAAATCGTAATTGAAATTGGTTTGCTAGTTCAACAAAAAATGATTTGATATTTTAATATAAATGAACTGTAGTAATTGAAGAATTTCCCAGTGAGCAAATTGCAGCTAAAACCGGCTTTTTATAACTACTTTAGCTTTTAAAGTTACTCTTTAGAACACTTTTAAGTGGTTTGTGAAAAACTAAAACCTCCATGAAGCGTTTAAGTAGCTAAAAATTCCTCAGTTATGTTGCTGTTAGGTAGCTCCTTTAATGCATTAAAATCGGGCTTATACAGCTCTTTGTGGTACTAGCAAAGTTTTAAAGAAGCTCTAAAGGAACTGTAAACCACCTTTCAGAAACAACTATACAGCTTAAATAGCTTTATTTTTACTACCTTTAAGTAGCTTAAAAATTAAATAAATATTTCATTAGAAAAAGAAATCTTGAAATCGTTACCTTTACTTAATTTCTTAAAAAAATTGAGAAAAGTGATAAAGGAGAACCCATTGAAAAACCTAAATTTTGTTTAAAAAATTGATTATCAAATTTATCACTTATTTTTACTGAAATCTTCTTAAACAATTTAGAAAGTAAATATATTTCTGAACACCAAATTTTCTTACAAAAAATAATATTTTGGAAAAGATATGTTGATGACATTTTTGTATTTAAAAAGTTGTAAACATTTTTTGTAGATTTTCTGAAGATGAGCATCATTATTTTAAAGCTCGAAACATATGTAAACGAATTTGTTATTAGTGGACTCGTAATTTAAATAATTTTAAATTAAAATTAATGTTAAATTTCTGAAAGAATAATTGACCAATTAATCCTTTAAAAGGATTTTTCACGGAGAATCCATTTGTATCACTATGTTGCGTAGTTTAGTCAAAACTTAACGGCTTGACGAATTTGAGAACACACTGTGGTCGTTCCGATATCTTCAAAATATTATAGGACGTATCTTCAACTATAAAACATATATTAAAAAAAATACGTATTATTGCTTGTCTACTTATACCTTCGTTTAGTGAACTGGAGCTGTAGAAAGAATAAATTTATTCGTCTTCACGATCGTCATCAATAAATAACAATCGACGTTTTCTTCCATATGTTTGAGAAACTACTACATTTGTGTATCTTAGGTTGATGTTCATATCAACAATTACAGCTTCTGTAAAAATTATACTAAATAAGCCCAAAAAGTAAAAAAATTAAGTTGTTAGTATTTTAAAAATAAAGTTCTGAAAATGCAATTAGTATTAGTATTTTCAAAATTTTTGCGATTTTTTAAACAATTGTAAAAATATTTTATGTATTGTTGGATTTGTATTGAAGTGCTTTCAGCATGCTAAAATAAACATAAAAAATTTTGTTTATAATTTTTTTATTTTTAAAAACTAAGTATTTATTAGACAAGGTGCTACAGAAATGCTGCCCTAACATTTACAAAAACGATATTTTTATTCGACATGCCAACATCAACAAAAAACATTTAAAGCAATGGCCAGAGCGATTATGCAATTACGATGAATCGATCATTATGCAAAATAATGATCGCGATATCGAGCGTCTGTACAATAACGATCGCAATCATTGATCGCTTATAAAATAACAATTGCGGTTGTGGAAAAGAAATTAATACTTTTAATTGTCGCATAAACAAATAAGACTAATATAACACTATAATATTTACTTTAATAAATGTATAATAAACTTTAAGTATGCAGGTAGTTCACGGAAAATCGTAAAATTTTGTAGGTAAATAACCCCTTTGCTCTTTTCCTCGTAAGAATTTTAAACCACATACAGATTTTTTAATAAAAAAGTAACATGAATTTAAATCATTGAATTATATTTTTTTTGTTTACAGAAATTTAACAATGCATTCTTTTCAAAGAGAATTAGAAAAGTCTTCTAGGAAAGAACGTTTGTAAAATTTGTGTCACACATTCAGCATTTAGGGAAAAACCTAGCTTTATATAAACACCAAGGTAAATCATAAAAACACAGGAAGTTAAAAACAATAAGCATTAACTACAAATGACAATACGTATTTGAAAAGAATTGCAAATTTATTTTTAATTCATAAATCTTATGTTTGAGACAAATATCAACACGAGTTGTGACTAATTACTCAACAATCTTTTCAGGGTCAATTTCAAATAGAAACATTTAATTTACGAAAGAACGACACTTATTTTTTAATATGTTGTTTATTAATGCTTTAAACTATTTGTTCGTAAGTTTGCATCAGAATTCAAATAGCACGTCATGTCGAAAAAAAACATCACAGTATAGTATCTATTTTCTGTGAATTTTTGTAAATATGTATTTTTTTTTAATCTAAATATGAATAAATTTTAATTAATTTATTGTTTAGAAACAATATTAAAAAATACTTAGATATGTTGATTTTCAATACTCCAAACGTTATTGTATCCCGGAAAACGAAAATCGAATGTTTATGGCTAGATTTATGACTAACATTACACGAGCGACTTTTTAGCAACAGTCAATTACTAATTAATTCTAAATACCATGATTGCGATCATTGATCGTAGAAAATAATAGCGATCTCAGCTACTGATTTACAGTAATTATTTTAAGTTATTGTACAATTAAGTGCAACAAGAAGAAGAAGAATCCGGACAAGGAAATTCTCCGATGCTAATTTAAACCATTTTTAAACGTTTGGTAGAAAAAAAATTTAAAAATATTTACCTGATTGAAGGTGTAGAACAAGAACTGCAGTGTGTTTAAAATTTCCTTTTGTTGTTATACATTATCTACGAAGATGCTTCTCACAAATCTTCTTTTGTTTTAAATCTTCCAAGTCCATTGTGGCAATGTTTATATTTCCACAGTTTTTCTAACATTCTTTAGCACGCACTTTATCACTAATAAAAAACTTAAGAAAACTAGTACCTTTGTTTTCGGTATTATTATTTTAACAATTAATATAAACACAACCGTGATCTGTAACTTTTCCCATTTTAAAAATAAATCAATAATATATTTACACTTAAACTAAACAAAAGTTCAAACAAACATTACTACTACCAGAATTTCAAAAATCGTATCGCAATGTTAACCCAAGAAAAACTTTCAATTCAATTCCGAAGTTTACAAGTCGACAGACACGCAAGAACTGAAAAATCTCGATCCAATACGAACGTAGCGACCTCTATATCTCGATCCAAGCAGTCGATTCGATATCGCCCCTTAAGTTGCATTTCTTCTTACATTTATTATTCAATGGTTATACTTAGTTTGATTGTAAAATGTTGTCGTTATTGGCTGTGTTATTGGTTACTATAAATAAAAGTAGCAGCCAAATATGTCAGTATTTTAAAATTAAAGCAAGTATAACTAAACTTACATTTATACTATGATTGTAGAACTGCCCTTAAGCATATATTGCAATATTAAGAAAAAAGCGTTGATTAAACATTTTGTAGACATTAATGTAACATTTGTAAAATATTATAAATATATCTAAATAATATTTTTTAAACGTTTTTAGAATGTTTTTCTAATACTGATTTTGCAACGCAATATATCTTTTGTAAAACATTTCAAAAATGTTTCCTTGTTGATTGGGGAATTGTTTCTTTCGTAATATCATAGTAGGCGATGGATGGAGTGTTTGAATCGGTTATAACTTGAAGCGTCGTATTTGTCTCTTCTAAATTTTCCAACACGTTCTGAACACATTTAATTTTTTTTTCAGAAGTGGATATAACTTTTATATAGATAAAATTTGGTTTGCGTTTTCTTCCCACATTTGTCATTCTGTTACTGTAACTTGCCATTGTGTTTTAAGTATTATATGGGTGGCGTTAGATGGTAGAGTATATAAAATAATAACATTGAACAAAACGCAATTAACTTATGGTTATGTGGCTTTTATATACAATGGGACCTAGATCCTTCTAGCTTGCGTGTTTTCTTCAACAACTTTATTAAGGACAACGGCCATACCACGTTGAAAGCACCAGTTCTCGTCCGATCACTGAAGTTAAGCAACGTCGGGCGCGGTCAGTACTTGGATGGGTGACCGCTTGGGAACACCGCGTGCTTTTGTCACATTTTTTACCTACGTTTGATCAATACGGACGCAAATTCTCCTCGAGCTAACAACGATACGTTGGATCGGAAATATTAAAATAAATAGATTACTAATAATATAAATACTTTGTTTTTAATTATGTCATATTTAGTTCCTGTAATGAACCATCCTTGTCTAAATAAAATATATTCTATAAAAAATTGTTTCGACGTTTCATATCTGCCAGACATTATTTTATTTAAAACCTTAAATCAGTTTTTAACGTTCGCAATGACTATGAATTATAGGTGATCGATTTTCAAAAGAAAAACGTTTTATGAAGTCTCTTAAAGGGATATAGAGATTGAGTACAAAGAAAGTCAGACCAAAAATGTAACCATACATACTGCAAAAAAAAATATTGGGAATACAGAAATAATATAAGTGGTTTTTTAAAATCAATTGTAATAAGATTTTGTTCTTGTACAACTGTAGAATAATTATGTCCAAGCATTTTAATAAACATACTTCGGTTACCTGATATCCGATAGTAATACCAAAAAGTATTAGTTTGTGTCAAATCTTTTTTTAGAAAGAGCGACTATAATGGCCACCCATTTATTAAGGATGATGCTGATGGGAGATGAAGTTAAAGTGTGATAGCCCAAACAATTTCTGACTTACTGAATATTTTTCTTACTAGTTTCAATATAATCACAAAAGCACTAACTCATTGAACAACAAATCCACATAGCAAAAGGGCCGCATACGGGCGTCTACTGGATATCCATTATTAACTTTATATACATTATTAAATATTATTATTAATTATATTTCGTTTATCATAGTTGTCAAAAGATAACATTTGAATTATAAAAAAAATGTTCATTATAATTAAAATCTAATTATATCTTTACGGTCAATCTTCAAATTTTATGCGTGGAGGAACAAAAATTCTTACTATCACAGTCTTCTTTTGATTTATACCAAACAGTTGCGGTTGATTATGTCGAATAATCTTGTAGAATGCCATTAAAAGTTTAATTCTTGAAAACGTCGCATTTACTAAGGATTTACAATACAAAAACCTATAAAGAAAAAAATGAATATTACAAACACAAAAATGTACATGTATTATTTAACTTACTTTAGTGTGTTTATTAATACTGCGAGTTTCAAAAGGAATAATCAATTTAATAATAAAAACGAATTATTTTTAAAATTTATTATAATAAAATTTTTACGTTTAAACAACACTGAAGAATAACAACATTAGTTAGTAAAGCCAAATTAGAACAATGGTTAAACCCACCAAGCTCATTTATATTTCAGAGAACTTCGCTAAAAGTGGCCGCATCAGCATTAACTTCACGTTAAAAAAATTGACATCAAAGGCACAGCTTCGGAATTAAGTTTGAGATACATTCACGACTCGGTTTCAGGTTGCAGATCAAACCAGAAGGTATTCGATTGTGTCAGGTTTAATTTACCCAATTCAATGAGGACCTGAAAATAATTCCGTAACTTAAGGTTATTTGTACAAAACGTTTTTACTTGTCCTATTGTATTGCTTCCTGAGAACAGTTGCTTTTGAGTTGCAACAGTGACTTCTAATTGTTGAATATTTAGTTCGCCTTGCGAGAGAACGTACTCAAATGTAGCATCAAAAACAGGATTGCAGTTGTCTTTAACAACCTATTTAAAAATAATGTTCACAATTTGTTTAACCTATAATCTATAAATATTTTTTTAATAACCGTCTGTTTCTAATTTATCAATTAAAATTAAAAACATTTACATCTTTTGATTCAAGGTTAGACTTATGAGCTTATGGACAACTTAAAAATGTTATACTTTAGTTTTGGTCGTGGGTTTTTGGGCAAAAACAATATAAACTATATCATTATTAAAAACTACTTACAGCAGTCTTCCTCTTTGATTCTTTAGATCGCCCAGGCAATAAATATAATTTTACATAAGGATCCGGTATGTTAGAAGGATCTTTCATGGGTAGAGGTAGATTACTAAAAAAAACAACGTTAACCACCAACAATCCTTGCTAGTAAACTCTTAACTTACGCGATTTTATGTATGACAACAATTAATCGTTGTCGTTGTACACTATAACGTAAAGTCAATTGAATTCGCCCAAGACCGGCTTCCCCAGCAGATCTAAAGAGCACATTTTAAAAACTGTTATTAATAATACCGTAACTTACGATGTTGCACTCAGTGTTCTATGATGTAGTCCTGTTGGCGATGAAGATAATGGAGGAGTTGAAGACTGCAAATTTGCAGTCGTTTTTTCTATAGACTCGGGCACTTCTTGTACGTTTACTAATTGTTCCGATTCACTTTTGGTAGAACTTTCGCGTGAAAGTGGTTGTTTCATTTGTGCGGCACTTCCAGTCGAAGACGCCGAGTCCTGGCGATTTAATTGACGTACTTCTTCCTCCACTTCTGGTATAAAATGCTTTAAAATCTACAAAAAAAAACCGGAGATATAAAAAATTGCATGAGGTTTTATAATTTATTCTACCTTAAGATGCATGGAAAAAGAAAGTTTTCCGTGCGGTCCACTTTTGAGTAATCCCCACGGTTGTAGATTAACAGTAAGGTCAGGTTTATCAGCTAAGGCGCTTAAATTATAAGTGAGTTCTCCTAAACCGGAACCAGTTTTGTGATCTATCATATTGAAATATAACGTATCAGAATCTGGATTGGTTACTAAAAAGGTAAACCCGTGTTCCCAAACTGGGTCCGATGTTTTCTTTTTTACGGAAGTCTGTTGACTTTCTTTGCCAACAGTGATTAATAAATATGGATCGGGTTTACTTTGAGGACGCGCTTGCTAAAATTCCCAGCGTGGTTACTTTTTTCTTAATGCGATACAAACTTACTGGCAATCCCTTGGCTGAATCAACGTATACTATGAGTAAAGCTGTACTCATTGCGGTTACTTGAAGCATTTGAGTTTCGTGAAGTGTCTAATGAAGGTTATTATATAGAGACTACTACTGAAAGTACTAAAACTTACCGCTTTTAAATCAGAGTAGTTTGTGGTTAGTATAAACCAGGTGAAACGCACATGGACCATGCCGTGTTTGGCTTGTTCCAACGTAATCCACTGAAACGTGTTGTTTAAATAAATTTATTTACAAACAATTATAGCATACCATATCATCTTCTCCTTTTTTAGCAACTGTACCTATATCTATGGTAGCTCTAAAAGGTTGGAAAGTTTACGTTATTTTATAAATACAAGCTTCACACAATTAATCAAAATCATAAGTGACTACAATTTATCAACTTCAAAATGCATGGTTAGCTACACCAAAGTATAATGCTCCAAGCGTACTAGAAATCTACATTTAAGGAGGTGTGCAGTTCAAGCGCTAAATTAGGAAAGGAAGGTATAAAAACAGCACTACTAAAAAAGAACTAGGTGTTTGGCAATCTTACTAATACATATGTAGAAATTGTAACATATTATTTACTTTCGTATACGTTTTGAAGCATTCTAAAACATCGTAAGCTTATTTAGTAAGTTATTGTTTTATTGATTAGTTATAATTTTCTAAGTTGTGTTTTAGTTAAATAATCGTGTAAAATAGTTCAAACAAATTAAATTTTAATTTGTTAGTTTTTACTTTTACGATAAATGCGAGTCATCTTTATAATTTTTTGTTTTACATAAGATGTAAATAAATAACCGTGTGAAACAGGATCATGGTACATCCCCTGTTTCACATTCAAGTGATTTTTTTTTGGTATCGTCGGAAGTGACAATAATATTCGATTTTTAAATGGAATACCTTGTATGTTATTGTGTTTGTGAAATCTGCATAATTTCAATATATATTCTAATTTAATTTTTAGTTTTTCATATAAGTGTGCCATGACGTTTCCGATTTATTCTAATTGACTCCTTTAGTGCTAGAAAAAAACAAATCTCGTCAAAAAAATTAAATTACGTGATTTATGAGCAAATAAAGTTCATCATCAAAATGCTGAATTGAATCCCGTAAGAAGCTCCAACATATTTTTAAGCGTTTCAGGTAAGAATCTGTATACCTTTTATCCTATCCAGCTTTTCTCGTCATCAATCGAAATACACCGGTATCTTCAAAACAATACCCATTTTTGTCAGATTGGAGCGGAGTACGCGTTATACGCCGACGACACCGCGGTAATGGTAAGCTCGAGATCCCTCAAACAGATCGTCGTTCGGTTGCAGGTCGACATGGATCACCTGTCGAGTTGATACGCCGAATAGAGGATCACCGCAAACCCGACGAAGAGCACTGCAGGAAAATCATACCAGGACGTCGAGTCAACCTGATAGGTGACTACATACCGTGGAAGAACCAAACAAAGTACTTAGACCTCATTCTAGACACACAACTATGGAGTATCTAACTATGAACCTCTCAAAAGTTAGGTAATCAACTTGTGAATCAAGCCAGAATCTAAACTCCATAGCATTGACTTAAGAAGTAGTCTCCATATATAAAGAAGTATCGTCACAGCTAGTTAAGCTCCTCTCTGAATGGATTACGGTTAAAAAGGGGCGTGTTTTCGATAAAGGATTAATGACCGGGAACAAAAGAGGGAATCGCTCGAAACCATGATCACAAAGTTATTGGGTGTTTAATGATTTCTATGCTCTCTCGGATTTTCCTATTGAAGAAGAATGAAGATTTTGCAATCACCGAAACGTTATCAATAGCAGCACCAGAGACTTGTTCGTAAAACTTCGTTATTAAATAGAAAGTAAGTTTGTCGGCTGGAAGAACAATAATATCAGGATTCTTACGAACACTTTTTAAGGTTAACTTTAGATTCAAAGATTTTGCCAGTGTGAATACCAATGGGATCTGAAATGTAGCGAGCAAGATGTCTTATAAATTATTCTACAGCACATAAAATATCTTCTTTAGGAATACGTTTTAGAGCAACAGCAAAATTCAAACCCTTAGGTAGCTCCGACGACGACCGTCTTCTCAAAGAGTTAGTAGTGGATGAACCTTTATGATTCTTGGATTACAATAATTGAAACTTTTTGAGATGACCTTCAGTTATTAGTCGTAGAGTGGTATCAGACTGCTGGTAAGTAATGTTGTTAAAGAGATTCCAATCATCCAGGGATAGTGTTGACAATTCAAGATGAATATAAGAGAGTGGTGTCTAACTCTCGTCTGCTTTGTTTAATCCGTTCGCTATCAATGCTAGACTAGATAGTTTTTAAAAGAACGTATCTGGATGTAAAACTTGATTTTGAGGAATGCAGGAATGATGTTGTGGTCACGACAGTGACTAAGAAAAGTTAAAGAGCCCAAAAGTTTGACGAGTTTGTGGCGAAGTTTTGAAAATACGGAGGTTTTAGAAGAAATATTCTCCCCGTAGAGATTCTGAATAAAATTGACGATACTTCTTTATATACGAAGACTACTTCTTCTTAAGTCACTTATATGGAGGTTCTTAGTTAGATTTCGGTTGCTTATTTGAGTTCTTTGATTTCTCTTACGCTCTGATGAAGCTCCTTACGAAAGTGGGCGAAACGGTGGCAACTTCGGTTACAACAATGACACGGTCCAAGCTCGGAAGACGTTCACATCTTAGTAAATACCTATTTGACAAGCTAAAAAAAACAATGTCCTTGTTTTCAAAGCCAAGCTTAACATTTAATCAGAACAAAATGCAGAGACGGATCCAGGGGAGGGAGGAGGCAATGGCATTTTTTTATTTTCTTTTTAGCTGTAATCTGGATTGTATATAATTTCCTAATTAATAGTGTTATGTTTATGCTTATATTTGTAATAATGAACAGTTATCATTCTACATTCGTCGTGAAAGGTGTTTATCTCCCCGACTACGTAAATGTTAATTCAAAGTTGTTACATTGGCGACGAGTTGAACCCATATAATTTATTATAATTAAGTGTAACGTTAAATTGTGTTAAAATTAATTAACATGTCGGTCGGTAAAATTAGTGAGTTCCAATTAGGTGCTAAAAATTGGTCTACATATATTGCCCGTCTTGAACAATATTTTATAACAAATAAAATTGAAGAAGATATGAAAGTGCCAACGTTGTTAACAGTAGTTGGTGACGATACCTACGAATTAATGGTAGATTTATGCAGCCCCGATAATACAGCTGATAAAAGTTACAGTGCTTTAGTGAAAATTGTTAAAAAACATTTACAACCAGAACCATCGGCGATAGCTGAACGATATAAGTTTAGGCAGCGTCGACAGGAAATGAACGAATCGGTGGCACAATATGTAGCGGCTTTGAAGAATCTCGCAAAATCATGTGATTTTAAAGATGCTTTAGAAGAAAATTTGCGGGATCAGTTAGTATATGGTTTACGTAACGACATAATTAAACAACGTTTATTTTCCGAAAAGCAATTGTCATATGCAAAAGCATATGAACTATCAGTTAATATGGAAGCAGCCGAAAAAGATGTTAGTTTAACGGAAGCTAGTACACCTATACAGCAGTCTTCGATTCATCAACTGCAGCAAGCAGTTGGCCGTCGCACCAGTTCAAAACCTGGAAGATATTCAGCGTCTACTGGTCGTGATCAGCCTACAACTTCAAAGGAAATACGTGCCTGTCAATGTTGTGGTCGCAATAATCACGTAACGGCTACTTGTTTTTTTAAAAATGCAAAATGTAATTTGTGCGGTAAGTTAGGCCACGTTCAATATGTTTGTTCTCATACAAACACAAATAAAAAAATTAATCCGCATAAAAATTTTTACGTTGAAACTGCAAGTTCGGACTCTGACGAAGCAAGCCTATTTAATTTAATTAATGATAATAGTAAACCATTTGTTATTTCACTAAATATCGAAAATGTTGCGTGCGATATGGAAATTGATACGGGCTCTGCAATTTCCGTCATATCAGAATCAACATACGTTGAAAAGTTCAACGATTTTAATATTTTTCAAACCAACATGAAATTAAAATCTTACGATGGAAATACAATTATTCTTAGCGGTTTTATTAAAGTTAACGTAAAATATAAAAATGTAATTGAAAATCTTAAATTGTATATTGTACCTAATGGAGGTCCACCTTTATTAGGCCGTCAGTGGTTAAGAAAATTAGGTATCGATGTTATAGTAAACTCTAACTTGAATAATTTAACAATTAATAATATAACTAACGATACAAATGTTGTAAAAATAATTAAAGAATTTCCTCATGTATTTACTGATAAGCTCGGAGTTTTTAACGGAGGTAAAGCAAAATTAGTTTTAAAAGATAATGCAATACCAATATTTTGTAAAGCTAGGCCTTTGCCGTTTTCTTTAAAATCGAAAGTTGAAAATGAATTGAATAATTTAGTAAAGAATGGAATTTTGTCACCGGTAGAACATGCCGAATGGGGAACTCCAATAGTACCGGTAATCAAAAAAGACGGAAATTTGCGCATTTGCGGTGATTTTAAAATTTCTGTTAATCCAATACTACACGTAGATAAATAACCGATCCCATTAATCGAACATTTGTTTGCTGGTCTTAAGGATGGTAAAATTTTTAGTAAAATTGATTTATCTCAGGCTTATGCTCAAATAGAATTAGACGAAAGTTCACAAAACATTGTTACAATTAATACGCACAAAGGTTTATTTAAGTTCCTCCGATTGCCTTATGGCATAGCTTCTGCGCCTAGTATTTTTCAGCGCATTATGGAACAAGTTTTCTCTGATGTTGAAGGCGTCGTGGTATTTTTTGATGACATTTTAGTTAGTGGTAGCAATGAAATACAGCATTTAAATAGATTAAAGCAAGTTTTGGCTAAACTTCAACAATACGGATTTACTATTAAAGCGAACAAATGTCAATTTTTTCAAAAACAAATTTCTTATCTCGGTTATCGCATAGATGCTGAAGGATTACACACTAGCGACGATAAAGTAGAAGCTATCAGTAAAGTAAAAACTCCCCAAAGCGTGACAGAATTAAAAGCGTTTATCGGACTTGTTAATTATTATGGAAAATTCGTTCGTAATTTAAGTACAATAATGTACCCTTTATATAATTTATTACGTAAAAATGTTAAATGGTTTTGGGATAACACTTGTGAAAACGCATTTCGGGTAATAAAAAACAAATTAATCTCGACTGAAGTGCTCGTTCATTATGATCCAATGATACCAGTGACTTTAGCTTGTGATGCTTCACCATTCGGTGTTGGAGCGGTAATTTCACATGTGTTTCCCAATGGTGATTCGAAACCAATTGCGTTTGCATCGCGCACTCTTTCGCAAAGTGAAAGAGGCTATTCGCAAATAGACAAGGAGGGTTTAGCAATTATTTTTGGTATAAAAAAATTTAATATTTATTTATACGGACGTTTTTTTACGATTATCACCGATCATAAACCACTTTTATCGATTTTTGGTAACAAAAAAGGAATACCATTGTTAGCAGCTAGTAGGCTACAGCGATGGTCAGTGTTGTTATCTAATTACATGTACGACATAAAATTTGTCAATTCAGAAAGTAATTGCAACGCAGATGCACTTTCACGTTTACCATTGAATTCGATTAGCAATAAACTCTCAGATTTTGGTCATATTTATCATTTTGAAGAATATCAATTAATTTGCCATAAAGATATTTCTCGTGAAACGCGCTCTGATCCAGTTTTAAATCGAATTTATGGATTTTGTTTACACGGTTGGCCATCTGAACAACCGGAAATTGAACAATATAAACCATTTTATTATAGACGAGATCAGTTGCATTTGGAACATGGTTGCATTGTATGGGGTTACCGTGTTGTAGTTCCCACTAAATTACGAAATCAAGTATTGAACGAAATTCACGCTAGTCATTTAGGAATTAATAAGTGCAAATCGATTGCCCGATCTTATATATGGTGGCCTTCGATTGATGCGGACATCGACAATCTATGTAAAAATTGTTCAGCATGTCGATCTGTATTACCAGATCCTCCTAAATCAATGTCACAACCATGGCCTAGACCCACTGTACCGTGGTCAAGGCTTCACATAGATTTTTTAGGTCCTTTATTTGACTCAAAATATTTAATTGTTACTGACGCATTTTCGAAATGGCTAGAAATTTTTAAAATGAAATCAACAACGGCTTCAAATACCATTAACGTTCTGCGATCGCTTTTTGCACGTTTTGGCTTACCGAATGCCATTGTTAGCGATAACGGACCTCCCTTTTTATCAACCGAATTTTCTGATTACTTAGCAAGTAATGGTATAAAGCATTTCTTAACTGCCCCTTACCACCCTGCAAGTAATGAATTAGCAGAAAATGCTGTAAAAAATTTTAAGCTCTTAATTTTAAAAGCTCATTCGGAAAATAAAAATTTAGATCAAGCAATGTATCGTTACCTTTTTGATTACCGAAACAGCGATCACTTCACAACAGGAGTTAGTCCTGCTAAGTTAATGCTTGGTCGTCAGTTACAGTCTAGGCTAGATTTGATAGTACCCAAAACCGAACGTTTAATTGAAAATAAAATTGTTAATCAGATTGAAAACGCGGGAGGAAATTGTAAAACTTTAAATATTGGCGATTCGGTTTTGGTTAGAGATTATAAAAATCCTACTAGGCCAAGTTGGATGACAGGTCAAATTACATCCAAAATTGGCAGCACGACTTACGATGTAAAGGTAAACGAAAACCGAGAAGTCAAACGACATTCAGACCAAATTAGATCACTAAATTGTAAGAAACAAAGACCTTCATTGGCTTTTCCTTTACCTGATGAATCCGATAATTGTAAACAGATAGCTAATGAAAACTGTCAATCACCAATCAACACGGAAGTTGAGGAAATTAATGATTGCAATAATAAAAATGAAAATTCTGAAATTTCAAGCAGCCCTCGATATAATTTACGAAATAGAATTAAGTAATTAATGTTATAATTATCATACAGAAATTTTTATATTTAGTTTTTATTAGGGGTTAAGAATTGTTATGTTTATGCTTATATTTGTAATAATAAACAGTTATCATTCTACATTCGTCGTGAAAGGTGTTTATCTCCCCGACTACGTAAATGTTAATTCAAAGTTGTTACAAATAGTACTAATAAATGGTACTAAACATGGATCTATTTAAAAAATTGAGTTTCACCCGAAAAACCATTTTGTTACACTTTACTATTTGCTCATAAAATCATGTAATTTAGTATTTTTGACGGGATTTCGTTTCATTCTAGCACTGAACGGGCCAATTAGAATGAATCGCAACTGTTATGGAACTCTTAAATGCAAAACTAAAAATTAAATCATAATATTGACGTTTGAAATTTCACTTATGTGGTATCATTGGAATCCAAAAATTATGCAGATATCACAAATACAATAACATACAAGTTATTTCATTTAAAAATCGAACGCGAAACCGGAAGTAAAAAAAATCACTTGAATGTCAAACAGTACCGTATATGAGGTATCACAAATTTCAATCAATGATTGTACACGGGGGGTGTACCGTGATCCTGTTATACACGGTATATCAACGAATTAACACACCAAAACTTAAAACCCAATAAATCAAGTGTTTAGGTTTTTCATATATCAAGTAACATATCTATTTTTATCAGCTCTGTTGCATTACATAGAGGCGTTTCATTGTCGTGAACTGTGACCTTGAGTTCACAATCGGAATTAATAAACTAGTGAATCTCAAAAACGTTACTCCATTTAAAAGGCAAACACGCCAACAAAAAAAATAATTTACTAATAATTAGATATTTCTATTTTAAATAAAAATAAGTAATAATAAAGACTTGTTAATACAAATACGACAAAAGCAATGATATGTTAAGAAAAATGTTCTGCTAAACGTTTGTAAGACAGATGATAGCAACATTTTGACATATTCTAATTACAGCGCCACAGTTCACGTGATCCTGAAAGACTTTTACATTTCGAATTCGAAGAAAAACTTAAATAAATATATATAAAAATACTTCACCTTAAATCGAATGCAACAGAGAAAAATGTAATGATTACGATTATTACCGTATATATATTTTTTTACTTTGCCAATCGAAGGATCTTTATCCCTACTACTAATCTGCTGAATTGCTGACTCGAATATTAGCTGTATATAAACAAGTGAAGTCAATAACGGCCGTTTGTAAGGTAGGCAGAATTTATTAGTGGCCAGTTCTGGGTATCCACGATTCACAGCAGTTCTGTATTTTCAAATTCAAGTTTCCCTTGCTTTCCATGACCTTTTTTTATTATCCTGCTTCTCGAGCTTTTAGACTTTGAAATTCAGCGACATTTCCAGATTGCTGTGAACCCTGGTAGCTCACAAACTACATATGTATAGTATTCTTTAATAGTAGTTTCTAAGGTACCCACAAGATGGTAACCATTATTATATGTCGCTAACTAATCACATAACAATATTTTGCCTACCTAGCAAATGGCCGATTTTAGCTTCACTTTTAATAGTTTTAATTCATTAGTTAGCTATCCTGTATAGAAGGGATTAAGAATAAACATCCTGTTAAAAAAATCATAATCACATCCAACTATTTTAAAGTATTTGGGTCATTTAATAACTATGGATTGAAAGTGACATTTTAAACCGCCAAAGTAGAAATCAAAATAGTACATTTAGTAACGAAATGCGAAAAATTCATTTGTTCTCCACATATCTATGTACCCCTAAGAACGAAAATTTTCATGTTAAAAATAGTTCAATGTTTATTGCCAATATTATTGTAAACAATTGAGTAGTACACTCCTGCTAAATTTGAATAAAGCAGCAATTTAAGCGCAAGCATCTCAGCTCAATTGTTTTTAGCGTATGCTCATTAAATAAGAGAAAGATACCTTCCAAGCAAGTCATCATTTTGAGAGCCTGGAAATCCTGGATCCCAGTCCCATACATGTATAGCAACAATCTGTCCATTTTTTGAGCTCACCATAGCCTAATATTTGTGATATACAGGTTTATCAAACAAGTTCTAGCAGTCATCGGCGTTTGAAAAAAAACATGCAATCATGCACCATGCACCTTTATTAAAAAGCTAATGATTGCCAATGCGTTAAAATTCACGAAAAACAAAGCGTACCAATAAATTCCGCAATCTTTACCATATCAACTTAATATTACCTGCCAAGGTCATCATCCTTTGTTCCGTCATCATAATCGAAAAGATGTAGAAAGAGTTGTTGACCATTTGTATCCATAATTGGAAACTAACACAAATACGTCAAAAGAAATTTTTTTTTAAACCAAAATAAGTGTATGTGTCCCGTATTTTCGTGCATTAAGAAAAAATCCAACTTAAAATCATTCAAAAAAAAAAACTTTGAAGTACAAAATTTAAAACCATAGACAACGTGCAAAAATAGTTATAAAAAAGCGAAAATGTCTTTTGTTAGTGAATCAGAACATAATTGAGTACCTCGCACCAGTAATCCCATTTTGGGTCGGTCGTATTATCGATTGTTTTTGTTCTATATTCTTGAGCGCCAATGTTAAGCACGGCATATGGATCGGATTTTCCTTTGCCCAATATTCCTATGTCTTTCTTCATTAAGTTTTTACCTTCGACAACGTGAATTCTCAAGACGCCCTTTAAACAGGTAACTGTTTTAAGTTGTAAAAAAAAATAAATAAATACCTCAGGTTCGGGAACTTGCAATATTTCCGCCTCCAAATGCTTGC
Source organism: Aquatica leii (assembly GCA_035610365.1). NCBI lineage: Eukaryota > Metazoa > Arthropoda > Insecta > Coleoptera > Lampyridae > Aquatica > Aquatica leii. Next base: position 80,878,008 of record CM069434.1, read on the forward strand.
TTAATTTTATTGGAAGTTTATTTGGCAATACCATCATTGATGAAACTTGCTCCAGTATCAATTGTCTCAATAAATCACTGAAAAGGTAGCGTTATAAAATACATTAGCTAGTAATTTTACAGTACCTAAACCCGGGTAAGTCTAAAATATCAACAAAGCCGACTAAGTTGAAATCGATGGTAGGATTGTTCAAGAAATACAATTGTATACCACCGATTAATGGCATCCTTGCCAAAAGAGGCTTCAGCACTACTCTTAGCATACCTTGTAACTAAAATAACTAAGCACAAGGAAGTAGGGTGCGCATTTGTAACAACTTACTTGAAAATCCTTAATGCCTCCTTTAATTCCAGCTCCTAAAGTGAAACTTAAATTACAATCGCCAGCATAACTGTAACAAAAAACAATCTCAACCTCGCGCTTGTATTTATTCGATTGTTCTTTTTATCAATCATTCAGTTTAGAATATTTCACATCTGACCAATAATGTACCATAATCTGTAATCTTAAATTACATCATTTATAATTTTCAATTTCTGGTGACCGGTTAAGAGTAACAGAGAACAGTCACCTTCTTGCAATTGTATGTAGGCTTTCGCGGGCGTTGACCATTAAAGTAATTTCTTCTGGTTTATACCGTTATCGCCGGGTTTTTCTTAACGTTTTGCTGCCAGGTTGATTATGAAGACAACATCAATCTTCGAACTTTTGAGAAACCCAATAGCACAATCTACAAAACGTTAAGAAAAATCCATATAGAGTTTCGTGAAAAAATATGCATTGAATAATATCGCACAAGGAGGTATTTATATTAAAAAGTTAGTTTGAAATAGATTTTCTTATTTAACAAATAGAGATTGGGAAAAGCAGTGCAATCATTTTGTGAAGAAATGTGGAAAGCAGATGGTTTAGTTGATAAGGTTGTGCAAAGTTTGACTTTTGCAGTGAATAATGGCGATTTAGACAAGGATGAACGGACAACTGAAGAAAATTAATCTTTAAGTAACGATGATTAATTAATTTATTGACCTTAGTCATATTGTATGTCATTTAATAATGAATAAATACAATTTGTTGTATTTTGTATCAAAATGAGTATATTTTCACTTTTGTAAATTTTTCAATAAAATATTTGTTGTGGTTACCATAATTGTGTTTAATGATTAAATTCAAACGAGATATTGGTACAGTGATCAATATTGTTCATACGTTATATAAAAACATATTTTGACATTTAATTTTTTCATTAATAAATAAAAATTTATAAAAAATCAACAACCTGAAATGATATTAGTTTTAGTTAAAATCTAATCTTTTTAGTAATAACAAACGACAAACAAGTTTTACTTCAATCGCGCGTAAACTTTACACGCACTTAATTTTTTTTATAATCTATTCTTTCGCAGTCTTTGTAGATGAGACTAAATTAACGAAATCGGTTCTAGTTTTTCATTCCTTTTACTGAATACACAATTAGTAAAAAATGCTAGTCTACTACGTTGTTTCTACCATAACAACGCTTTAATGAGGATGGGTATTAAAGTTGTTTTAGTTAGTACATACCAAGAATGTTTATCCCTACTACTAATACATTGGATCACTAACTCCAAGATCAGCTGCATATAAAACAAGTGAAGCCAAAATCGATAATTTGTAAGAAAGGCAAAATGTTATTATTGGTTAGTACAATTAGCGACATTACCATCTTATGATTATCTCATGAACTATTAAAAAATAGCAAACTAGGGATGAAACGTTTATATTACTACTAGCTTTTGTTTACGGAACGTAGCAACTAGTTGAGAAAGCGCAAGTAAAACTTACTAGTACAGCGACAACCAATCGCGAAAGCGTTAATTAAACATGCGCATGGGCAGTAAAGTACGTTGCTATGAAAACATATATGGTCAAGTATTATTTATTAACATTAATTGTTGATTTTTTTTGTGATTAATTTCGTTGGTATCGATTTACTCCATCAATCGCAATAATTTAAAAAAGCTTTTTTTAACTTGCAAATGTATGTTAGTTTCTTTAGAACCAATCTTGCAAACTGAATTAGAACCACTTCTTATCCTACCGAATTAAATTTTTATATGGTGCTGCAGTTAAATGAAGAACCACTTCCTTTTATACTACGGAGTTGAATTTCTACAAGGTAGTTCAGTTCCGATGACGATACATTTTTATAATAAACATGACCTGAATCGACGTCCAGGATTAGCTCTAGATAAAAGAACTCTTCGATGGTCAACAACACAGAACACGAAAATTCCTGTACGCATTTAATTAGTATAGCCGGTTTTAAATAATAAAATGAACAGACTTAGAAACATGTCCAGCTTTGAAAGTCAAATAGAAGTGTGTCTGGTAGAAAATTTGTTTAAAAGTTCTAATGTTTTCTAAAAAACAAACAAAAACCTTTTAAAATTCCATAAATTCAAATGTTAAAGAGTATTATATATTTGCTGCATTTTATTTTTATACAAAATACTTTTGTGTATAAATAAAATTGATTGCAACGCTGAACTATTTATTCATTTGTTCGTCAATGGATTTTTGCGCCCTTAGCCTTTTTCTGCATGTTTTAGTTTAACAAGTTTTTTAGATAAAGTTAATACAATAAATTTTCTATTTGCGATACTAGTAGAAAAATTAGACATTTATTTCATTGAATTTATACGTTTTTTCATCATAAGAATAAATAAATCAAACTTAATGTGACATTGCATTTTCACGTTACGTTCTTTTAAGGCCGGGGGAAGCACCATCACTAGTATGTTAAACAAAAATTTGTATTTTCCCTGTCACCCATAACCTGCTTTACTATAAGACGATAAATAATCGTTCTTATTGTATTTTTCAGGAATGTCAATTAAGAACAATAAAGTATTTTACATTTATATTCATTTACTATTTTTAGTTTTTAAGTCGTTATTTATTATACGTGAATTGTGAATGTAAATTACCGCCACCTTTAATTATTGTAAGAGTAATTGTAGTTTTTATTTTAATTTATGATTTAGTAAAAATATAGCAGTAAATTAACAAGTTTCTGTAGAAAGCTATTTGTTGTTGATAATGCCTGCACATAGGATTTTTGATTTGAAGCCTCAAACCATCGCGGAGTTAGCACGCGATCTTAACCCCGGTTGCATAAAGCGTTGTTAACTGCAACGACCAATGACGTTAACAACGGCATCAGCTAATCACATAGTTAACTGTGTTCTATGCAACCGGGCATTAGTGTCCGATCAATTGATAGAATGTTTATGATTTCACCGGGTATTATGGGACGTATCTGAGTTAAGCGGTATCGCGAGCACACGATAAACAGGACCATCTAGAGTGGCAGACGAAGTATCTACGGTGGCCCAAGACCCAGCGTTAGTAGCATATGTTACTCAAAAGCCGACGCACAGAAGAACAACAGACCGTCAAAGTTGGCATAAAATGAAAAATTTTTATTACCCTTACCTGCTCCTTTTAGTTACGGTCACGTACCCTACTATCCACCGCATTAGAAAGCGAGAGAGTACAATCGGATATTGTTACTGAAAGAGTGTACACGTGTTTTGTTATCACCAGTTTTATACCTGTGTTGTGCGGCGGAGCTTGCTAAAATTTCTGTAATTACGAATTTATTGATATGGAACCTTTGACGTTTGCTTCATTTCGGTAACACTGCCAGGAGATTTTTCAGTAACGCAGATTTATCATCCGGTATAACTGGCGTTGATAAAAGTTTAATTGAACGAATGCACGCAATTTTAGTAGCAATATCAAGTAGATATGATATTAATATTGAAAATTTCAGAAATTTGACACTTGATACTGCTAGGCATTTTGTAAAATTGTATCCGTGATTTTATATGCCTCCCACTGTTCATAAAATACTTATTCATGGACCAAATGTAATTTCGGCTTCACTGCTGCCGATTGGCCAATTATCTGAAGAGGCCCAGGAGGCTCGAAATAAAGATTTCAAGAAATATCGTGAAAACTATTCACGAAAATGTTCCCGCGAAAAATCGAATGAGGATGTGTTGAATTTAATGTTAATTACATCTGTTCCCGTTATCACAAGTTTCAGACAACTCCAAAAAAAAAACAGTTGAAACATTTTCCAAAAGAAGTTTTGAATTTAATTGTTTCGCCGAATATGCCATCATCCGATATTTTAATCAGTGATGACGATTCCTCCTCGTCCTCATCGGATAATTAGAAAGTAGTAATGCAAAAATGTTTTCTAGTTTAGTTACTTATAGTGTATTACAAGTTTGTTGCATCTTGCCCGACTGTGCGACGTCGAATTTCCGGGATGCCAGTTAACCGTACGAGTAAAACTGAAAGAGGCTGGTATAAAAAAGTATCAAATAGTTATAAAAGAGATTCTTAGCAAGAATAATAAAAAAAGATGTCTGGAATTTGCAAGACGTTACATCAATGAACCGCTGGATTTTTACAATCGTGTTCAAAGTGTTTCGACCTCCAAGAAATCGTTATGGAGTTAATTTACAGCTGTTATTATTAATTTTGTTATTTCCTATAGGATAATGCTTCTATACATACATCCAGATTGGTGCAAAATAACCTGAACGTATTACCGTGGACAGCAAAAAACCTGGATTTCAATATATTAGAAAACGATTGGGGTCAAGTTGTTCGTACCATCCAGAAACAACAAGGAGCCATTTTCATGACCTGAGACCGCGATTTTTACCGCCATTAAAACTGATTGGAAGACATGTAAAATGATTTTTTTTTACTAGTTAGAATCAAATTTCAACTTCTATTTAGATTATAACATAATTATAGTATAACAGAATATCTTCTTGAACCTACTGTAAAATATGAATCAGAAAAATGTATTTTTGACAAAAATTTTTAGGTGTCCCTGTGTGTGTGTGTGTGTGAAACCGGAAGTGGGTGTATCCGCCATTTTTAACAGTTTTCTTATATAATTTTGTACGTATGTAAATTATTCGAATTATTTTTACATTTTCTTAAAGAAATAATTCTTCCTAACAATTTATTCAAATAAAAAAATTGTCTAACATTAACAGTTTATTAGATATTTGATTTATAATTTAAAATGAATTCCAAATATAATCTACGTTCGAATCCTGCCTGCGACGGTTTTTTTAAGAAAAAAAATTGATTTACTAAAGGGGAAAGCAATATCAAGGCGCACAAATATAGGGGTTAGTCGATATTACCATATTTCGGTTATATCTTAATGAAATCGAGGAGAAAAATTTCAAAAAATTATAGCATGCTAGGAAGTCAATACAAACGTGAAAAATTTTTTAAATAAAAATTGTGTAATACTTAGTACTTTTACTATTACTTCTTTTAAGCAAATAAAATTATAAACTTAAGTTTTCTGAATTCTCTATATTCTTTTGGCTTAGATGTTTTTCTTCAATTTAAAAATAAAAAATATGTAGAAATTCCTTATAGGAAAGTCGTCTGATGACCACACCAGTTTTTTTGTTTAGTTGAGCGTAGCACCATTAATTAAATCTTGTTCAAAAATTTCATAAACAACAGAACATAAAATAATGTATGTTACTCTCGTTGAAAGTTTCATCGCATGACTCATTCTCATGCAGCGGTCGGCAAATTTTAAGGTGCTAAAAACTATGCCCGTCGCAAAAAAATTACCATAAATCCATCTGTTGGTCATCAAACTACCTACTTTTGCCATTATTATATGTTGCTGTAATGTCGTTAACCAATCACATAACAATATTTTGCCTACCCAGCAAATGACCGATTAATGCCATAAAGGTAAACATCCTTGGTATATAGGTAATCTCGATTAAAATCGTAGCGCTACTGTGGTGTAAACAGAAATCTGATTTAATGACATACAGCTTCAAATGTATTAGTTTTTTGGTGTTTATAAATGGTTATAAAGTTGAATTTAAAGTATTTCTATCATATTTAATGTAAAATTTTTTAAACATTAAGTGTACCGGTTAGGTTATTTAAGTATGATTCGTTTGCATTAATTGCAATATAGGTTAATACAATATTATCTTTATATCGTCACAATAAAGCATTACAATTGAATCTTATTATATTAAATAAAAATATTTAGGTTTTTTCTCGTCGGTTGCTGTTTGTATCATTTGGATTAGTTACCGTAAACTGTTTGAGCTACTACAAATTTTACAAAAAAATTATTTACTAAGACGTAAAATAAAATTTAATGTTAAATAATGTTAATCAATCGAAGACAATGATGCATTTATCATTTGTCTTTCGTGGAAGCAGTAATTAAAAACTATTGCAGAATAATTTTTATTAAAAATTAAAACAATAAGGTTGTGTTCGTATGTCATTATTTCTGTTTATCAAAAAGGCCACCAGATAGCGTATCGCTTAGGAAGGATTGCCTATACCTGTTATTAAGTTATACCTTATAAGTCATTTATTGTTCAGAAATTGTCTTTGCTTTGAGTAATCTATTACTGTTGACTTTATGCTCAGGATTTCTAATTTTTTATCTTTAGAACCTTTGTTCTCAAAATATCTAAAAGTAAAGCACTCGATTTCATTGCTTCATCATTAACCTTGAGAAACTAAGTTCTAACTTAGATATACAAGATGTGAATTTATATTGCATCATAAGTAAATTCAAAATACTTACAAAATGTCCAAATCAAGAATGATCTCGTTTCTGCTAACATTAGTTTCATATACTTTTACACCCCCAACTCGAGGTGGCTAAAGAAATAGTATTAAACATAAATAAACTGACAAAACATTACGTACAATACTTCCTAAAATCATCTTTTCAAATCTGAACCCAGTCAGTTTAAACTTTTGCAATTTTTTCTGCATTTTCGGTTGTATTTTATCCCGTATCACATCTTTCACATAGTGATTTACAGTAGGCCATAGTTGTTTAAAAATCTAAAATAAATTAGTTTTAATAAAAAATTTTCAGGCCTTCCCTCGTACTTTGTTTAACCATTCGGCTCTCTCCACATCCGGGAAATAAACCTAAAACAAGTGATTTGTTTAAAAGGAAGTTTACAATAAAATAACCACATTGATAAGAGTAATCTTACCCAAGCTGGTAAATCGTCAATTCGTGCCAAGATAACATCTTCTTCGTTAGCAAGAGCAATAGATTTGGTAATGTGCCTCTTTTGATCCTGAGATTTTCTAAACTGATCGCGAATGACTAAAAGAATGATAGGTCCGAAAAACCAGCCAAAGGACCATTGCAAATATCCAACAGTATAAATGAGAAGTACTGTACCAATCTTAACCAGAAAAAATATTAAATTTACTTAATAAATTTGGAGTTTACTTACCCTTTTAAGCGCACTGTAGACCACGCTTTTTATTTTTATACCGGCGATTTTTTTCTTGGTAAGTTTATCATGAGGTTCGTCATAGGCATCATCATTCATTGTGATGTTTTAAGATTTATTAGTTATAAGCTAAGCCGCGCCCAAACGTTTTTACGCAGTTATGAAAGACTATCCCAAAATCCCTAACAACTTTTCTAATTAATTAACAACACAAAACATTTACAGCTGATTCCATATGCGAATGTTTATTTGGAGGACAAATTCTAATATGATTGGTTGCCTAACAAGTAGGCGTTTTAAAATTGAAATTTTATAAATATGTTTATACACTGGTTAATTTGGTAAAATAACTAAGATTTTTAAAAATACTAACGTATATATAGCCGCAATCGTTCTATTTTCCGGTTTTTGATAACGTCAATTGGCATAATCGTATTTATAAGATTAATATATTTAACCTTGCCATAGATTAATTTATTAGGTGTTATTTCTTTAATAAAAATTAGTCTAATTCATAACTATTATTAAATAGGAAACTTTACATACACTAATCCACAAAAAGATTCAATAAAATGCGGTTAATTAATATTCAGTGAACGCGATTAGCTGTAAATAACGTATTTTAATGGTTTATGAATACTAAACAGAATATAAATCGTAACCTTTCTATATACTTCTATACATATTATTATATTTTATAAGAAAACTTGTTTACTCAACTTCAACGCAATTTTTGATTATGCTTAACAATACTTAAGATACTGGCTACTGGTAAAATGTTGACAGCCAATGATAGGATAGAAAATGTTCTACTTTTGTATCACACTCACACATCCAATTTTTAATTTTGTCATCTTTGCAACGTTCACTTCAATAAACCCATAGTTCCACCGTTATACGCATTTTTTTTATTTCACATATAAATAAAAGTGAAATAAAGTTCCCAACCTTAGAACACACTTTTCAGTAATTAAAGGCAAACGACAACTTACAATGATTCTAAACAGATTCCAATTAAAATAACCTAAACCATCCTAAACCTACAAGCGTTCTCGTGAAGACGTCATATCGTCGTCAAATACAATATAATCGCTGTCAATATGCGTTTGTTCCTAGCAAGACAACGACTGATGCCGCACCTAGATTAATGACTAACGTACGACCGAACGTACGTCTCCAAGCACAGACTTGTAATTTTCATTGACATATCTGGAGCGTTCAACAACGTATTGTGACCTTAAACAATAGAAGTTCTCGTTGTTACGAGTCGAACAGATCGATAACTTACTTCTCCAACGGCTAAGCCGACAGTAACAAACTGATGGCAGTTTCAGCATACAAAACTGCATTTTAAATTGAGATGCTTTTCTGTGCCTCAACAATATTCCCGTTCGTAAGGTTTGTTAAATATTGCGCTTTCGTCGCTGATAAATGCTTCTTTTGCACTTGTTCTACAAATACATTTGAAATGAAACCTAAAAAAAACTTGCAAATATATTTAATAGTGCAGTGATATCCATGCTCGCTTATAGCTTATACATTTGTTACCACAGACTTCAACGTTCCTATGTGGTCAGAAAGCTAGTCTCCATCCAATCTTTATTCCTCAGAACCATCCTCGAGCAATATATGCCCGTAGGCATCCTCTGTATAATATCCATAAAACTACACGAAATTAACTGCACTAAAGTCTAAGGCAGGCTGGCAGTCTCGCGCCGTACATAAGGGCAAAGTCGTGTGGTGCACGACGGCGCCAAAAAGCCTCAAAACTCAAAAGTAAAAAAAAGATAAAGCAACAAACAACATTGTCAAAACAAAATTTATATTGATAAAACAACCAGTAAGAAATTGCTAACTACTATATTGTTTTTTATTTGTTTATTTTTACTCTTTGAGACGAGGGAACCGAATTACTTTTCGAAAATAATATATTTTTCAAATGAGAGTACGCAACAATAGCATTTATTCAATCGAATACGTAATACGTAACATGATAGCATGAATTGTGTGAACTCAAACAAATCTGATTTTATTCATGTTTGAGCTTGAAATTTGACTTGCAGCGAGCGAACAAGCGTTTTTTTCCTGTCTGAGATTGCAATGTACGAAACTTTATATATTTAAGCGCTACATCGGTCGCAATTTCATTTGTTGCCTGATCGATAATTAACTTAGCGAAGTGAAAAGGTGCATGAGGTAAAATATATCTGCTTTTGAAGATTTAGTTTTTGTAGTTTTACAGACTTTATAGTGATGTGTTTTGTGTTATAAATTAAGGTGAGTTCACCTACCCAGTACACCTAATTTCGAAACAGTTACGAAACAATAATAAAACATTGTTCTCTCAGAGAGATCAGTGATATCACAAGAAAGGTTCTAGCTTGTAGTAATGTCCTCCCCATTGTTAATATCACAAAGTTGTAACAAACTCATGTTAAGTTTTCTAAAATGTGCAATCACTGTTACAAAATAGTGACAAGTTTGGTTTTGTATATACTCTATGTTTGTGATGTAGTGGTCGAATCCTAGTTGCATGTAGATGTTATCAATGTTCTATAGCAGTTTCGAATTTGCAATTAATTATATATATATACCTACTGCAATTCACGTTGAAGTCTTACTTTCAATTCTTTTTATAAAGAATCGATACAACCTGCTCGCTGATCGGTATCGTAGTTAATGCAATCCAAGATTGACCCTAACTTAAATTGATGCAGGGGATGGATGTTTTGAAGCTTATGTGATTAGTTTAATCGATAGCTTCATTATCGAATTGTCAGCTCCAGTTTTCTTCCGGCGCTTTTATTTTGAAAATGTGTCCTGAATGCTAAAAAAAGTGCTATGCTCGAGTAACAGTATTTATTGAAACGCACTAACTAAAATATAATATTACTTAGTATTAAGTATAGACGATTTTTTTTCATCTCGTTGAGTTCTCTGTTTAGATTGGGGAAACCATTCGCTAGCAGTTTTCTCAAACTCCTTGTCTGTTAATTTAAATATGGAGTCTGTCACATCTTTAATTAAAGAAAAGTAATTAGAATTATAAGTATATAGGTCAGTTCTATTAATAAATCAAATTAAGATTTACCTTGTAATAATTTAATCAGTTTGCGGATATTATTTCTTTGGCCACACCAACTTGTTTTAGAAGCAAATGAATCGACAAAAATTTTTCTTAGGTTTCGCACCCCAAATTCACGTCCATTTGTTCCACCAACCTTTTTCATGAATAACATCTAAAATAAAATGTATTGTTTATGAACGCTAATTTAAAAAACTTACAAGAAAGTTCTTCGATGTGGGATCATTTAATTCTAATTCTAATGATTGAAGTTTATCTGCAGAATCAATTGGTATGCATTTCATCACCTCATGAAGTGGTTGAGAAGGGTCTTGAACTGGGACCTGTTCGAATCGTCCCTGTATGTGATTTAATATCAGTTGTGTTTCAGCCAACATTTGAAGCACAATTTGTAGTTTGCCTAAAAAACAAAAAGTAAGACATTAAATACAACATATATTTCTATTATTAAACAAACCATCAATATGTAGCTGTAGAGCAGCAAAATTATCTGAAAAATAAAGTACAATAAAAGTAAAAAGGTTTATAATAATTATAACAATATTTACCATCAATATATTTTTTAATCTGGTTATCAAAGGTAGAATTAGAATCTACAGGAGAGCAATGCAGTTCATTTGTTGACGAAACGGACCTTGTTGATAAAGCTTCAGCTATTTAAAAAAAACATTAAAAGTGTCTATGTATATGGATATTTTAATTACATTTACCATTGTCATTAAAAACTGATATTACTTCATCTGTAATGGTAACATTATTGCTAGGACAGATTTGAATGTCCCCACTCTCACATGCAGTAGCTATATCAAAAGATCAAATACAATTATTATATTACAAAATATTAGCTGATGCTTACCAATTACTTTTATATCTTTATTTGATGCTGTACTTAATGAAACATGTTGCAAAATGTTTAATTTAGAAACTGCTTTCAGATTGATTCCTAAGACAAAATCAGCATAAAAAATAATACACAATTGTTATTTTGACTCACTAGTTTCTTCATCACTGCTGCTCCCATCACCAAGGTTAAATTTTTTCAACTCCTTTTTCTTTCTGTAACCTCTGCCTCTTCTAAATTCATCTTCTGTAGTGCACTCTATATCTGCTGCCTTATTTCTAGCCATTTCCAGTGTTGCTATAAAATATATTTAAATAATTAGTAAAATGTGTGGTAGTAAATCAGTTAAATTTCAGTCAAACTTTGATTTTAACAGCATTCAATACATATCTGTAGATGCACATAGTACTTACAACAATATATTTGTAATGCGATTGGATACTTATTCCAACTGGATTTGGGTTCTACTTGTTTTGCAATTAGAGCAGTAACATTTCTTGTGTTAGGCCAATAACACTTTGTATCATTCTCGGTTAACCACAATGAAGGTACCTCAGATACCATTTGTTCATCATCACCATCAAGGAAAAGCACCACAGCAAATGTTGGTAGTCCAGACATTTCATTATACCTACAGCATATACACGTTTTATAAATAAACATCGAAATACTAAAAATGTGATTTTACTATTAGAAAAATAAGTTTTGAATAAAATATTTTTTATTTTTGATGTAATAACGTAATTACAATAAATGTATCCTCATTTTTTTCAGGTGTACTAAATTTAAAACATTTCCCCTTTAGAATGTCAGCAGAAATTTCAAATTGTTCGGTAACATGATTTTCAGAAACATAATATATTCCAACATTACTAGAATCAAATGGAAATTCAAATAATGGTTGTGTGTTAGTGTATCTAACATCTAGATACATGAAAATAATCCTTACGTTCAATTTTCGGCATTTTCTTATTTAAAATATATAAAACAGTAGGCGCCTTTAAATTTAAAGGTTATGATGCCGCATGCATGTTGGCATAATAAAATATTACTGTGTTATCATATATAGTTTGTATAAATAGCCTTCAATCATCAATAATACCGATGACCAGTTAATTCTAATGCAAATTAGTATGCTACTTACCTATTAATGATTGTTAAATACAGCTAAATACACGAATAAAGCCGCATAAAGCCGTATTCACATAATAAAACATACGTAATTAAGCACGTATAAGCAAAGATAAGCACTGAAAGATTAAGCACTTTTCACACCTTGAGCTTAGTAAATAGTATGGTAAAAAGTAAGGCTGAATATACACCTAGCTTCAATATCTTCCTACATTTAAAAAAACAAAAACACTTAGAAATATTCTGTTTGATAAATAATAGGTTATATTGAATGTTGTAACGTTAGACCAAACCTCTTTGTAACGTTTTAAGAGCAATATTTTGTAACAGTGATATAAAAATATAGTTGCAACAATTTAAGATCTATGTTTCAAAACTATGCCATCATTTAGCGTGAACTTATTTATGAGTGTAAAATAGAGAGCAGTGATAAACCTGTTACAAAATTTTGTGATAAAACAATGTTCTTTTTGAGTTAATTGTTAGAGATATCACGGTTCCAAGCTGGTTTGCTGGGTAAAATTTTAGATTTGTTAAAATATTAAAACCCAATAACTTGCATCTTAAAAATCTTTTTATATTTGATTATATAAACATCATTGTTAATTGAAGTAAATTTAAACAGAATAATTAATAAGCACTTATATTACTATTTATAAAAATTTTTAATTTTGAAATAATTTGAAATAGGTAATGTTGAGAAAATACTTTCGAGTTTGGGTTTGAGACGTCGAAACATTTCCATTTTCCATGAATAATTTGTCAATTTGTTTACTTACGTATTTATTTCTTTACAGTATACAGAATGTCAGAAAAAAAGAAGAAATTGTCTGGATACCAAAATTTGCTGAATAAAAGAAAAATAGAAGAACTGGAAAACCATGTCAAAATTACGCATTTTTTTCAAAACCCGAGTCTACTTTACCAAATATTAATAACAACCAATAATACAGCTGAATCTCAATATTCTGAACCTGAACTTCAAACAACTATCAGCGGCAGACAAGAAACTGATCTTCTAAAAAGCAATCGATCAACATCTTCAAGTTCCGCTGATAATGAGAAATTAACACCTTCAAAAATTACCAGAACGGAAAATATGAGTAAATTTCGAAAGATGCTGCACTATGGCCAAAAAAATTACGTCCTAATAATATTCAAAAATTAGTAGAACGTGACCCTGCTCATTATCAAAACAAAAAGGATATTTATCCGAGAGATTGTTCAGAGTCGGGGCGTAAGTTTTCCAATAGTTACTTCTTTAGAATTTTACCAAACAAAAAAAAATTGAGCGTTTTTGGTTGTTGTATTCCGAAACAAAAAATTCACTTTACTGCTTCTGTTGCAAAATTTTTAATGGCAGCGATTTGAAACCTGTTCGCCTTAGTGATGAATCTGGTTACTATGACCAGCAGCATTTAAGTGAACATTTAAACATTCATCAAAAGAGCAAGTTACATATCGAAAATGTTCTAAAATTGCTAGATCTTTCTAACCGTTTTAATAAAAATAAAATAATTGATTCTGAAATTTAAAATGTAATAAACAGAGAAACTAAATACTGATAATCTGTTATAGAAAGAATTTTCTACGTGGTTCAGTTTTTAGGTCTGCAAAATTTAGCTTTTCGTGGAAGTAGTAATAAGTTCTTTGAGAAAAACAATGGTAACTTTTTAAAATGCATAGAAATGATTTCCAAATTATGCCAGAACATACAAAACGCTCTCTAATAAAAGATCACAAAAACTATCTCGAGGATAAAATACAAAATGAAGTAATAAACTTGATCGGTGAAAATATTAAATCCAAAAGTTTAGAACTAACTAAAAAGGCAAAATATTATTCCATATTATTAGACTGCACTCCTGACTCTAGTCACCAAGAACAAATTTCAGTTTGTATAAGATTTGTTAATTTAAAGAGCACGGGAATTAGTATAGAAGAACATTTTTTTATTATTTTGTTTTATAGATGATGTGTCGGGTGAAAGCTTGACAAAATTTCTTTTGTCGGCGTTAGAGAAAGAAGACTTAAATATCAACGATTTGCGAGGTCATAGTTACGCCAATGGGACAAATATGCGTGGTAGGCATAATGGTCTACAAAAAAAAATGGATTTCAATCCGCGAGCTTTCTTGGTTCCTTGTTCCCGTATAACATATCTGTATAGATTCTATACAGTACCTTTACCCTATCTGTACTTCTGTACAGGCAATCTGTATTAATCGATAACGGGTCGATAGTATTTACGTATCGCTGGAGTACAGGCATCTGTATACAATCTTTACCGTACAGTTACTAAATATATACGAATAAATATAGTTATAATACAGATTTAATAAAGATAGAATAAAGTACGCAATTTTTTGCAAATAAAAAAAATAGTATTTTTATATTAGTTATCTTATAGGCGTCGTCTTTATCACAATTGTCGTGTGTATACAGTCCTTAACATTTTTTAAACGTAGGTTTAATTTAGTTTGGCACTGATATTTTTAGTTTTCTTTCGTGTCCATTCTGGGGGATTCGAACCTGGTCTTCTAGTGGTCTGAAATTTGGGAAATCCATTATCCCCATTGAGCCACTACAGTTAGCTAATTATACTAACCTTATAACATCTTTTATTATTAGTGATTTCTATATGCGTTGTTTTATACATAACTATGTATAAAAACAAAAATAAAATTTAAATAAAATTCATTAGAAAGTAAAAATATTTATTTTCTCTAATTAAATTTAGTTACAATTAAAGAACAAAATTTTTATTTTTATGAAAAAGCCTTTTGAAGTAACTTATTTACCTCTTGGTCACATTTGTCTGTAGTTGATTTCGTCTTGACTTGTCAATGTGTTTTCGTGGACAACCAAACTTGTATCCTAATAATCACATTATAACAACAATAAATATTAAGTATGAAAAAGTGCAAACCTTCCGGTTTTCCTTCGACTTCTTTACAAATCCGTTGACTATAAAGAACCTTTTTAAGGAATCCTGCAAATAATTCCTTTTTAGAAACAAATCATGTAAAAATTCAATTCAAAAATTGTCATTTTATCACTTTAAGGTTCAATAACCTCGCAATTTAATATGAATTCGTGCACCTGATTAAAGTAACTATTAATTGTACGTACTTACTTGAAAATAATATCCACAATTTAAATTGTTTAATTGATTAAAGTGTCACAGCTGATTACCGAACGCCATAGGCCGAACTCATTTTTGTACACTGCGCAATGTGACGTCATGTTCATAACAAAACGAGTATAGGTAAAATATAGAACATGTAAAGATTTGATAAAGAAAAATGTATCGAATGTATTTACCGTATCTATACAGGCTAATTAAAGATTCACAATTAGCGATTCGGTATAGACCAAATAAAGAAACGATACATTTCCTGTACATTTTAAAACAGTATCGATTGAATACATCATTCTATACCGAATCGCTAGACATTTTGTTACTGTATCGATGTGTTATACGGGTTGCAATCGTACCCTAAATTTAGTCCTCAATGATACCGCAAAATCGATTACTGTGAGCATCCTTTTTCTTTAGTTCAAGAACTGTTTGTATTTTTTTCAGCTTCTACTAAACGCTGGACAATTCTGAAATCTAATTTATCTAATGTAACAAATTTAACTTTAAAACATTTATCGGATACTCGATGGACTAGTAGAATCGATGCAATAACTTTAAGGTATCAACTGGGGGAGGTTTATGATGCTCTGTTTGGAATAAGCGAAGGAAACTTGGAAAATAACGTAAAAAATTTGGCTACATCTTTGGCCAAAAAAATTGCAAAATTTTGAGTTCATTTGTAAATTGCAAAATTATTCAAAAACCGTACTTTGATGTTGCTCAGTGCTGTAATCATTTAAATAATTTGAATAATTTTTTGAAAGTTTATCGCTGCAATAAAGGTTTTCTTGATCTATTGATTGATGCTAAAGAAATAGCATCCAGCTTTGACATAGAACATAAATTCGAAAAACAAAGAGGTCTAAGACCGCGAAAAATAAAAAAAAACATTTGATTATGAATGTGACGATGAACCGAACCACGACAAAAGTTCAAAGTTGATTGTTTTTTTAATCCTCTAGATGTAATCATAACATCAGTGGATAAGAGATTCCAATTACTTTCTTCTTACTCTAATAATTTCGCGTTTTTATGGAATATTGATAAATTTAAAAATTATTCTGAAAATGAACAATTAGAATTATGTCAAAAAGTTGAAAATTTATTAAACGACAAACCTGTTAATGAACGAGACATAACTGCCGTGGAACTTGTTAAAGAATTGCAATATTTACAAAATTTTGATGAAAAAGTAATTACGTCTCCAGAAGAAACTTGAAATTATATAACAATTAACAACTTAGTGGATTCTTTTCCTAATACCAGCATAATACTTTGTATTTTATTAACAATGCCGGTTTCTGTTGCTACCGCAGAACGATCTTTTTTAAAACTCAAAATAATAAAAAAACTATTTAAGATCGACCATGGGGCAAAACCGACTTAAGTAATCCTGCTATCATTTCAATAGAAACGGACGGCTAAAAGAATTAGACACCGAAGATTTAATTAAACAATTTCCAAAAATTAAAGCACGATAAGCTCAATTCACTTAGCTAAAATATTAATAACAATACCTAATACCTGGATATTAAGCTTTAAAAGATGACATGTTGCATTATTAAAATAATATATTTTGTTTTTATTTGTCGATCAGTTTCGTCCTGTGATATATAAACGAGTATGTTTTAAATATTTTTTTTTTAATTTCTTGTGCTTTTGTCATATATTACATTTCAAACTAAAATACAAAAATTTTGAGTTGTAATACTGTTAGAATATATTTCTGTTTTCTATAAGTTTATAATTATGTTATGTACCTTAAGGGGAGGTTTACTTGTATTTGACTGAAAAGTAAGCAAACTTTGACGTTTATTTGTGCCAGAGTAAAAATACTTACAAACTTCTGATTTTGATCATTACATTCGTCAAGAATTTAGCAATAAGTAATATTTTTTTGAAAATTTAAAAACAAAATGGTGGTTTAGAATGGCGGTTTGCATGGACTGCTATTGACACAAAGTTGATCCACAACTTCGAGTCTTCGCCCTCTGGTGGTGAACCGAAATCAAAAATATTTTTTGGTATTAAAGTTTATAAAATTCCTTATGACTTATACCTAACTAGAATGAAGTTGGACCAAAATTAACAAAAATATGGACACTAGAACATAAAAGTTAATTTTTTACCTCTTTTTTTTATCTTTAAACTCACTTAAAAAATATTGATTAACACTTTTTTTCTTCATTTTAGGTATAAGTCATACAAAAAAGTATATCTTTTAAGGCATACTTTGCAGAATGTAAATCAAATGAATTGTTTAAGCCCTATGCTCGAAGTTGTAGTAAAAAATGTAGTTTCGAGAAAAACGCGTTTAAAGTTGTGGTAAAGTTTAGCTTGGGATTATATTCTCGTTTGCATGACAAGTCTTAGTTGCTATACGTTTTCGGGGTTGCTGAATACAAATCTTAAATCAATTTTACAAAATTGAAAATGGCGGATCCAATATGGCCAACCAAAGAATTTTTGTTCACTATAATTTAAAACAGATTTTCAACTTATTGGTCTTTTTTAGCCGTAAATTGATTTCTTTCGAAATGTTTTTTCCAACCCTGAGAAAGTGCTGGTCTCGTTTTGGGCATTTTATTGAAATGGAAAAATATGACGGCGAAAAATGTTAGCAACGCAGGTTCTCGTCGGTTTTACTTTGTTTAATTGTAATAAAAATGTGCACGCTCGATTAAGAAAATAACCATATAAAACATGAGAAAAAAAGGTATTATTGATGTCTATTATTTACATCGGTCTCGTAAACTATAAAATTAGTTTTTTTAAAGAATAAAATATATTGTTTTCCAAATGTTATTCTTAGACAAATTCATAAACAGGGGTCTAATAAAGGCGGTTATCTCTATTATGTTTATTTTATCTGGACATAGTTTACAAACCCCTTATTGAGAGTTATATGACATTTATTACGTTTTTATACAAGTAATAATTGGTTCAGTTGTTGTAAAACAAAGAATAACTATTTAAATCAATAAATTAAAAATTTTTAAAAATCTATTGTTTATCGTTATCGTAAATTTCTTTTACTATTACCAAATCATATTCGTTCATTTATATTTTAATAAAGTGCACGTTTTAAATAAATACGCTGCCTCAATTTGGTCCGCGCGGTGAACTGACTTGAGCGTCATTCAGCGCGCGTGCAGAAGACGCTTTAGTTACATAAATATGTTTCGGATCGAAAACTCCTTTCACACAAAAATTCTAGACATATGTAGCTTACATATTATGAAAAAAAAAGAAATCGGTTTTTTTGAATAAATCCAAGTAAACCTCCCCTTAATGAAAAAATATTTGTATGGCTTGTACTTGTAAAATATAAAAATGAAAATTTATGAAAATACTTTTTAAAATTATTTTTCAATAGTGGATAATACCTAACTTAACCCGTATCTGTACTCACATATGAACGTAATAGAAATTTGGGGCGTTATTTTAAATTTGTACAAGGGCCTGCAGGCTGGCTTGTCTTTTTTATAGGGCAAACGTTATATAAAGGTCTTGATTTTAGATGAATGGCAGGACAGTTCCTAGAATGTTTTGTTTTGTACCAGGATCAGAATGTCCCACGTCGCCAGGCAAGAGACCACACGGCGGATTTCGTTGTCATCTGAAACGCATTAACGTTTTGGATGCCGACAGCTGTCCATTGTGTGGTGTTCCTGGCACATCAGATTCTCGCTTGTCGCGAATTCGATGATCGCGGTGCCCTATTAGCCACTATCAACCCCTTTTCCGATTCCCCTCAAGCCATCCTTGGACTGGTGCCTTCAGTAAAGGAATTTTAGTTTCTCTAACGTATATGCATGTGGTTTTTACTTTTATTTTTACAAGTTTGCGACGGCAAAGTAAGTATTTAATTTTTAATTTATTAACAGCATAAATCTTATTTTAGAATCCATTTATTTCATTATATTAGTTGAGTAACCTTTTTAGCTTCTTTTTCGCCGATGCTACTTAGGCTAACTTTGGCTCTCTTGTTTCCCACACGCACGCCCAAGTCCTTTTCCTACCAACTTAGTTTTATGCCATAGAAGCAAGGTTAAACCAGGTTAAACCGCGTGCACGTCTTTGTTACCTAGCACATCCGACTGAATCTGACTAGACATTCCTTCTAAGCCATACATTTTCTATGCTTTACCTATCCTTCTTGTGGCGAACTTGTGCCAAGCAAGTTTGAGTGGTTTGGTGAGTCCCATCCTCCTCCCAAAAATATTCCAGGTCTCTGGAGAAGAGGCTGTCTCGAATTCGATGATGATTTGAGGTGACCTATTATCCCGAATATCATCAGGCCATCCTTGAATTGGTATTTTATTAGTTTTAGTTCAATAACACTTTTCATTTTCGCTTTTTAGTAACTGTCTCTCCTTTCATCCTTATTACTCTAAATGTTTATCATTTAGCCTATCAACTTGGTTTTTGTCTTATAAACGAGGATAAGTTGTAAGGTAGGTGACTCGCGGAATCACATATATATTCTTACAGCACATACCCGTACTCAGCGTACTCCAAATTAAGGGGGTGGTTTAGTGAACCCACATTCTCTTCTTACACTTTGTCTTATCTCCTTAAGTCATTTTTTCTCTCGAATATTCCTAGAGGCTCATCACATCGTTCCTTAGATAACCGTGTATAATTGAAACCCTCTGTGCAAGAAATTTATTTTTCTGATGCGGAAACCGTAAGACATGAACGGCGTCGTGATTTTTATCTTATAGACATAAGAAATCAAAAATTGTAAAAATTACAAATTTTTTTCTTATACAACCTCTATCTCTCTCTTTCTTTATCTTTACGATTTTGAGAGATTATGCAGTCTATACTTCACGCACGTGACTCATATTCTTCTATGGTTACATGACCCGGAACCCCCATCAAAATGATGTGAGTACCTGATGCCAATTGATTTAGTACGTTGCAATGTAAGAATCTATACTGTGAACAAAAAATACTTTTAAAACTGTACGAGTCCAGCACCAAATAAATAGAGCACGGGGATCCCCGGTGCGGTTCTCTATCTCCCTCGGATATTCCTGTTGCTATCGCGCCACGTTAGGCGAGTCGCTGTCGCAATCTCTTTCGTCCTACAAAATAGATTAGGTCTAAAATTACTGGCATTGTAAAACCACATTAGCCCCCCACTACCTGTATAAAATCGAATCCCGGAATTTGAGTAGGGTTGTATTGCTTTGTTTGGATCGTACTTGACCTTTATGAACCTGAACTGACGCTTCGCAAGCTTCCTCTTTAAAACGCTAATTGTCATCACTGGCTATAGTATGGGTGTTCTATTATGACGCGGTCTAAACGTAAAGTCGTTTATAATCTAAATATGTTTGTATAGTTTTACAATTTATTTTCGATACCTATGACTTAAGTGTGATATAATTGTTTATTACTTTACTATTTTACAATAGAACATAGTTTTACTTCTATTGTAAACTTACCCTCTATATCCCATTAATAAAAAAAATTAAAATTGATTAAAAACTGTGGTATCCCTAATAACAAGTTAAATCAATACACCACCATAGAAACACCATCGCCGACATTGACAAAACATTTTTCATAAAACACATAATTTATTTGACACTTGTTTTAAAGCCTAAATAAAAATGGCTCGATGCCCTGGATTACCTTTTCTTCCTGGTTTTACTTTCAACCCATTGGTAAGTACGGCACATTAAATTAAATTACTTAAATTATTTTTTTTAGATCGGAAAAACTAAGTTCAACATGGACCCACAATTTGATTTCATCGAGAAAGGTGTTACGGCTTTAGTCGAAAAAGTAAAGCCAAATATGATGGGTCCTCTATCAGATAGATACCCGTCACTTTACCCAAGAGGTGAAGTACCGGAAATACCCACTTGGATCGGCTATGATAAACAAGTACCTAAACCTACAAACTAGAATAACTAAATTAAATAAATGTTTTAGATTTTGCGGTTTTATGCATTTTTTAGAGAAACACTGCAAGAATTTAGAGCAGCTCCTTTTCAAATTCGGAAAGTTGTAATTTATTTGTTTCTGGAAGATGGAACAATACAGGTGACAGAGCCTAAAATTGATAATAGTGGTATATCTCAAGGTACTTTGTTGGCGCGCGGAAGAGTACGATTTCCAGCACCTATGGATGCTAATTTTTATGATATAATTGACTTGAATATTGGAAATGAAGTGGAATTTTATGGAAGAGTGTATAAAATAACCGATTGCGATAGATTTACGAGAAATTTTCTTAATCGTTGTGGAATTACGGTGCCGGATCCTATCAGTATACCCGACGATCCTTACTATAAAGACCGGGCACGTATGAGCGAAGCTATGTTTCCAAAAAAGCCAAACCGCAAGACAGACACTTTAGGGAAATTTTTAAAAAACGATCGAAAGGTAATTACGTCTTTATATATTGAATTTTTCAAAAATATTTTACAGGTATTACGTTTTTATGGGTTTTGGGATGATAGAGAAACGCAATATGGGTATTTGCACCATTTAGAAATACATTATTACTTAGCGGACGATACAATTGACATAAAAGAAGTGGTTGTAGATAACGGTGGAAACTCAAGCAGTTTTGTTTTTATACGACGTGCCAAGCTGGTGAAAACATATAAAGGATTGCCGGGAATTGGGGCTCACGCTGAAGACACTTTATTGAATGTATTAGGCAACGATATCAAAAGTATGAGAAACGTTGTCGACAATTTATGTTGTGGTAAAGAATACGTCGAGTATTACAAAGAGCAAGATTTAACAATAGGCGGAGTACTCAATTGTTACGGTCGTAAAGTAGTATTGACTGATTGCGACCCTTTTACTAAAGAATATTATCGCATAAAATATGGTTTAGATGCGTTTACGCCGATACCAAAACCTGAAGAAGAAAACATGGCAGTTGTAAGCCCCGCAAAACGGGAATTGCCGCCTTGGAATGGGTACGGAACTCATGAAGACTCTGCGCAGAATTGTATTACAGTAGACTTGAAACCTCCTCGAGGAGATTTTCCAAAATTCTTAAAATACGACAAGTTAGTTTTAAAGGGGTCACGACACAATACAAAATAAATCGGTTTTTAGGCAAGGATTTGATAGCAGAGTTTTGAGATTTGAAGCGCGTATGATTTCTAAAGTTCCAGACAATTGCAGTCGAATCTTCGTCATAAGTTACTTTTTAAACAACGACACTATTTCAGTTTTTGAATTGGCTAGGAATAATTCAGGTATGTTGTTTAGTATAAATTATTTCGTGTGTTTAAAATAACAATAAAATAAAATTATTACATAGGTGCCATTTACAAATACAAAAAATCAACAGTTTAATCACTTACAAATGTTTCATACAATAGGTTTCAAAAGTAGTTCGTTCTTCAAAAGAGCAGAGATTCCGCTTCCAGGCCAAGCGGTTTTTAGTAGCAAACCGCCAGAATGTTACAGGATTCAACACATTTTTGTTGGCGCTACAATGATCATCAACAATTTCGAATTTGTGTTAATCGATGCTGATGACTATGCTCTTCGTTACATGGAACTAAATTGTCAACAAGTACAAACTCACGTTTTCATTTTTGTTGTTTTTTTATAAACTTTTTTCTTAGTTCCCCAAATCTAACATCAAATTGATCATGGATAAGGTACGAAAAGTTTTACGTCCTATTTATAAAGATTTTGTTGCTGAAAACATACCAACGGAAAGTTCAGTCATTACATATCAAAAACTAAGGCAAGTAAGCATTTTTTATAAATTATTATTAAAAAGTTGTCTACAGAGAAAAATTGTGTCGAGTTATGGGTAAAGATTTCACCGAACAAGAGATGATAACAATAGCACGAGCATACTCTGGTAACTGTGTCAAAGAAAGATACGATAGAGAAGCAATTCGGTTAAATTCATACTTGTAATCAATGCAAATTACCTTTAAATTTTTTTTAGAGCGATCACACTTACAGAATTGAAACGATTCTTGTGGGATGATATTGAAAGATTAAGCGAATATTTTATTCACTTTGACATGAACAAAACTGGTACTTTAACAAGAAAGGAGGTTTACACTTTGCTAAAAGCATGCCGGTTACCTTTGGATGTTGTATTGGTCAACAGAATACTGGATGTGTAAGTAAACAAAAATTGTTTTTTTTTCTTTATTTACATACATTGTAGAATAAGAACGGACGAAAAGGGTAATTTAATATACAATGACTTAATACACTTCTTAAATAGGGATACATGCCCACTGACCGATGTAATTCCAATTAACATCAAGGTAAATAGTTACATAAAAAAGTAAAAAACTGAATTTTTGTTTTCAGTACGATTTATACTGGAGTTCAGAAAAAGACATACAAGCGGGTAAATTAATTAATTGGTGTGAATTTAATAAGGAGCTGAATTTGGAACAGGAAATTATTGATGCAGCTGGACAAATGTTGCATAAACATCACTAATTTTTTTATAATAATAATAAAGTGTAATCTCTAAATTGAGTAAATATGCGAAGGATACATAACTTGACATATATAGATCCTTACTACTAAAATAAAAATATCAATAGCTAAGCAAATCTAACAGTGAACGCTTAAACAGTTATTTACAAAAATCACATTGACAATAAGTTTAATTAATAAATTCCCGGTCGTGTAACACAACGGGAGCGATCAAGGTCCAGGTATACAAACCAATGCAAAGCCAACTAGAAATGCCTTTGACCCACATAGATGCCATATTTGCGTTTAAAGTACCTAAACTGGAATTAGGCCTAAAAGCGAAACCTTAATAACTTTTTAAAACATTTGTTTAATACGTACTTGTACCAGTTAGTCAAAGTCATCATTACATACAACGTTGCCAAAGCGAACATAACGTGGAAGAAACTCCAATTATACGCAACAGTTTCTTCTTCGTTATCCCACACTTTTTTGCCATTTTCGCCACCGTCATTTCCACCATCTCTACCTGCGATAGGTACATAAGGTTCTATACGTTGAAAACGAATAAAAGAAAAAAAAATGTGAAAATGAAGAAAAATTTAGAAAACAAAATGTATCCAAAGCATTATGTGATCTGTTTCATGAAAGAAAAAATTAAAAAAAAATTAACAGCCATACCTTCATTAGTTATTAAGTTGGATTCCCCATTGCTCTTCACTGCATCAGAGAAATGTGCATTATTACTTATATCATAAGACATACCCACTAACACACTACATAATGCTATGGATTTATAAGCAAAAATAGTAGCAACAAGACACATTTACCGCAATTAATATTAATACGCTTCACCAAATGAATTTTTTATCAAAGAAACTAAAGCGCCGTGTTAAAGTTGCAAGTTAAAGTAAGCTTACCTGCTCCAGTATCTTTGGCTAAAACATGTTCGGACATCGTAATTTTAGAAGAATTGCTAGCGGTGCGTAATGACGAATACAAAACGCAGCACATCCATACTATGAGACCAATAATGCTTTGTCCATCAAAGCCCATTTGAGTTGATTTAACAGTTGTGTTAGCTCCCACAATTCCCAATAAGCCAGGATTGCAACTCGAGTCTAAAAAATAACGTTGACAATTAAACTTTAGTGCCGCCATTAGTGTAATATTTCTTTAACTTTATGAATAATTCAAAATCAAGTGCAGAATAAATACATTCAATTTGTTAAAATCAATTTTTTTCATTAACGGTAAAAATATGCGTTGGTGGTTTAGGGTACAGCACAAAGCAGCAAGTGTGGGAGTCTTAATTTTTTTGCATTCACAAAGCGTGTAGCCATTAGCCAACCCTTGAACGAGATACTATAGCACCTCCGAATTCCAACTCCCGTCCGCATCTATTTTAGACTTTGGGATAAACTGAAGAACATCCATCATATAATTACCAGTAACTCGCTAGTAATCGATAAGCGAGGATCATCAGGTAATCTAATCTTTTCACCTTTTGTTACATTCATTCATTTTCTAAAAGTAGTAATTCTAATTCAAATACACGACGCTACTGGTTGCGGACTGTATGTAAAATGTTTAATTTATTTGACATTTACAGAAGGGACCGGCACTTTCCTTTCACTTGTATTCCTTAAGTTGCGGGGAATGATCAATTTTGTTGAGACGCTATCCGCTAAATTGTAAGTAATTCATCATACTAAATTCATTTTGTTTCAGTCGTAAGTATTAAAACATCTTTAAAGTTATGTAATGTAGTTGGTCTTGAGTACGCTGACGTTATAATATTCATATTTCTTTAATTGTTTGAATGTAATCAAGGCCACATTTAGGCACATCACGCCGTACACGTAAACTTACATACTACGCTCGTCTCGTCAATAAAAAAACAAGAAGCATTGAATGTTATTACTTGTTACACCGAACTTCGGTGGGTTAAGTTTTTTTGTACTCATTTTATTCATTGTTATTAATTATATCTGTGGATTACAACTTGGTACGCGACTGGATGTAAACGAAACAGTTAATCGATTACGGTGATTGTTAATCGTTCTACTTGGTACTGAATTCTTTAAATTAATATTATTATGTTAAAACAAAATTAGACGTAGTACATGTTATTGTTGAAAAGATTATACAGGGTGGTCCGACACATAAACCCCCTAGCCCCAGCAACCGCTAACTCAAAAACTTTAAGGTAAAAAGTGGGTCGAGCGACCCTTCGTTTAAAGCGTCTTTCAATTCTCTAAGCGACAGTAAAAAAAAATTACGCAACAAAACCAGGTTCTCTGGAAGTTACGTCGACGTATTATTAAAGAATACCGCCAAATTACGCCACAGATTCTCCAAAATGTAAGGAAATGTTTCGAGCAGAATTTGTATAATTGTTGGAGGCGCACAATTTGAGGCATTTGTTGAACTAATAAAAAATTTTTCTGACCTTGAATTTTGATGTTTTAATTTTTTTTTTAATTTTTATAAACTTAAAAACAATCATGCACTCACAGAGAATCAAATGACCTTTAAAATGAAGGTCATTCCACCACCTTCCCGTAATTTTTGTTTCTGTTGGGGGTTGTCAAATTTGACATCAAAATGTGCCGTTTAAAAGGTCAAAAGTGACGTGTTTTAGGATTTTTCCTAAACAATACCGCCACCTTAGTTAATCTAGAAGTGGGGGGCAAAAAAATTTGAATAAAACTAATTTCGGCCATGCTGTCGCATAGAGAATTGAAAGACGCTTCAAATAAGGAGTCACTCGACCCCCCTTGTGTAAAAGTTTGACATCAAAAGTTGTCCCCCAAAGATTAAGAATGGATCTGCCCGAGCGTTTTTTTTTTAATAAACTAGTCTAAGTGTCCCAAAACAAAAATGTTTCCTTTTCAATGGTCCACCCTGTATACGCTTGTTACGTTGTTCTTGATTGTCCTTTTTGCTCTATCCTATTCACTTCGTTAGTGGGTTCAGACGTGCCCTGGGTGTCTTCGAGACGAAGATCTTAAGGAGTGGCGCCTATTTTTTTCTGTCTTTTATTATAGTTCCTCAACCAAGCCCACTCACCGACATCGTAGCTAGCCGTAGTGACGTGGTTGTTACCAACAAGACCCGCTACAGAAACGGTTGGTAACACTTTATTAGTGTTAATTAGGTGGTACTATCTCTTATCAGAAGATTTTCAGACTGCTTCGTCCTTTAAATAATTAAACATGAAAATTAATAAGTGCCAATGTTGGTGTACCATCCTACAATAAAGTTGTCCGGTGCTTAAGAAAACCTAATAAAAGAGCAGATACAAGCTGGCACAAAAGAAATCAATGTACACTCATGAAATAAATAAACGGGACACCTCGGTACATTTTAAAAAGAGTTTTTATATTGTATTACAGACTTGGTTCGATCGCTCAGAGATTTAACAGCAGGTAGTTGGTTCTTCTCAGCAGGGTTTTTACCCGTGAATGATAACATTTAAGTTACTACGACCTGCTGCATTGAGAAAATTAATAATTGAACGAAGTTTTTAAATTATAAATTGATTATCAAACTTTGTAAGTAAATTTAATAAGATTAAAGAAAAACAATTACTACATTACTTATTTACAAACGTAAAGGGCTTTATCATGGCGTGAAAATTGAATACAAATGGAGTCTGAGATGTGGCGAAGAAGATGTTTCATAGAAATCATCAAATTTCACCAATAACTTCAATCGTGACAATGGTTTTGAAATATCCTCTCTTTGGTTCTCGGTTGTTACTGGTGTATTTAAGACACACCCTTTTGCTAAACGTAACCCAATCGAAATCGACCTCTTGCAACGACGACGATACCTCTATAAATACGTAGACAACTTCGTCTTAAGCCACTTCTAAGGCGAAACGTTGGCAATTTCGGTTACAACATCAACACAACCCGGAAGACGTTCTAATCTTAGTATAGACTCCGGCCGTGAAAGCCTTCGCGATTACATTAAAAACCATGTTTTCCTTGTATTCAAAATAATTCAGGTTGCGGATATTGATTATATCAGTTTAGTGTGGGATTATTTAGTATTTGATATACTGCTGTTCCTTGTTTGTCGAGAGATCGATGACGTTAGGGTGATCTCATTAATGCAATAGAAATATTCCGGGTGTTCTCAAAAACAGATCGATCGTTGATACTTTCTTGTAGTAGCCTATTCTTCTACACTCAGTGCCGGATTTAAGACTTTTAAGACCCTAGGCAAAACTTTATATCCGGCCCCCACCGGTTACTGTATCTTAAATTAGATAGAATAGTAATTTCCGTAAGAAGCGTCGAAAGTAACGTACATTATTTTTTGTTAATTTTTTTGGAGTAATTAAATTACAGCAAATGGTTAGATTTTTTTATTGATTTACGACGAACTTGATTGTGTTGCCCCAGAAATAATGTTGATACTATATGTATTACTAAATCTGTCAATTTTGATGTTGACTTTAATATCGTTTTTTTCAATTTTGACATGGAAAGAAGATTGACTAAGGTTTAACTTATAAACTAGGTTTAATATTTAAAGTCTTGTACAAACCGTTGATTAAGTAACCTCCACGGACCACCTAAGACTCGAAACTGAACAGGTTGATCTTAGCACAAAGTTACGCGTCTACCAAACCCTATTTAAATTACTAATCAAATAGTTTTATAGGCTATAATAATGCTTCTAGTTTTTGATTAATACTTATGTAGCGTTTGACATGTTTTCAATCAAATAAGTAAAATCTTTCCTGTGGTAGCCTAGTCCAGTTTGAAACCACTTGTACCTTCTAGTTATGCTTCACGCATACCAGGCGAAGCTGAAATGGTGTACCAACTATTTATACAAATCATTCAACTCTATTTATAAGTGGGCCCTGAATAAGGTCGATATATTCAAGAAAATTCTTGTGGGTTAAATCGCCCAAAAGGTCCTAGGCAGTTGACCAGTCTGGCACTGTCTACTCACTGTTTCTTTTTACTGTATATGTCATATAGTTAAATCAATGTGTCCCTAAAATAAGTTTGTCAGTCAGAAACAAAATTGTTTGGATGAGCATTATTCACTCCAGCGGCTTGTAAAAAAGGTGACAAAGTTTCACTGTTCAGAAAATGTTCGGATCGTTTGATTTTTTCAACGTACGTAAATATAACAAGTAAAGCTTTAAATAACCCCAATAGATGGCGTAACAAAATAGTGGTAATATTTAGTTAAATTTGAAATTTATAACAAAGTAGTAAATACGTTGGCAATTATGTGACTAAATTTATCATCGTATAAAGTTAAAACTGAATTAAGTAGATTTCCTTATCTTGTAATTTTCCTGTTAATCTTTTCAATTAAATTAGTAACGGTTATAAAATGCTTATAAGAAACTTGTAAAAAAAACAAGATAATGTAGCTGTCTACAGTTCTTAAAATATTCTTTTAAAATTTTTTATCCAACAGATTTCTGAATAAAAAAATTATTGAAGTGTTCTTGGAAATGTACGACTACAATTTCTTATTATTTTAATACAAAAATCACACGTTACTTAAACTAAACAAAAAATTACTTAAAACGTACAAACAAACAACCCATTAATAGAAGAATATTAAGGTGAAATTAAAACCATCAATACAGAAATGCGTTTTTAAATAAGAAAAAATGCAGTGAAAAGAAGTTACAGCTACACGACTAATTGATTTAAATTGTAATTGTATGAAACATGATCTTTGCTTCAAGAGATATACGCCTTGACGCTGTGCCTTGACCCTGTATGAAATTAAAACGTCTATGGATCATGCCCTCCTAAATGGATTCACTATAATATTCATTACGCACGGCGGGTTCGTGCTGCAATCAATTCACGTACAAGCTGGCTACTTATAGATCTGCCATTGTGATACATGTAGAAAATTCACTCATTATTTAGATTTCAGATAACTAATTTGGCAATTTATGTATGAAGATGAAATAAATTTGTGAGAATTAAAAAAACTAAGACTCAAGCATAAAGAAAAACATAAATTCAGACTTTTTAAAAACTAATTGGTTATTAAAAATAATTTAATCAGTCACTGATAATACTATCAGTTATAACACAATTTAAAAACTTACCGGGAGAATTAGATACGGTAGACCAAGTGAGGTAAACAACATACAGAGACACAATAGATGATTGCAGTAATCCAGAGCGTGGCAATTTCTCTTGCACATTTGGTAAAATCGACACAACACTAACCACAAAACACAAAATCAAATTGATCGAAATAAAGAACTTATTCAAGCTACAATCGTTGGACTGAAAACAAAAAATTAATTACAAGCTTAATTAGGTACAAACATCTTACCTTGGTGAAAAATACAAAGAGTAACACTACACCAGTAATGGCTAATGCGTAACACAGAAACGTAATTCCAAGTAAAGCTGCATACCATCCTTTAGATTCAGTTTCTTCGTAATTACCTACCCAAGCTTCAGCCCAAGAATGTGCGAAGTCGACAATAAGTATTAACTGGATTAATATAAAGAGAAAGCCACCAATCATTCCAAAGTACATCCAAGTTGGTCCAAATGTATCTTCCGGTATGAAAAATGCTCCAATTATACCACCAATTATTATCATATATTTAAGACCCCAAAAACTAATAGCAAAAGTTATTAACTGTTTTAAGTTTTTTTTTTTTAAAAACCTACCCGTTCTGAACACCAGCCCTACCATCCTTGGATGTTCTAACGCCAATCATAATTAAAGCCATTAAACAAAAGAATAAAGTAACAATAAAGCAAATTCTATAGACAGCAAGATAACCAACTGCTTCCTGGCAGTTAAAAACGACAGAGTTAGGTAAAAATTGTGTTGAGTTGCGACAGAACGGAACCTAAATAAAATATAAGTAATAAAGAAAAATTTGTATTTAACTTACTTTTCGTAGGAAATCTTGTAGACCAGGTGATAGAGTAATACAAGCTACTATTGTAGTTACCAGTAGCAGCAAGGCATACATAAGACGACTTGAAGTAGAGTTTCGGCATGATGGACACGCAGAGCAACACAAAGAGCAGGCAGCACTTCCACAACAGCAAGCAAGCTAAGAATTTTAAAATAAATATTTATTACAATAGTATAGGATGTAACGTACTTGAGCTGCAGAACAAACTCCTAAAACGGCACCCATCTCAAATTAAACTGATTACACCAGATGACTAATGTCCTAATGTCTATATTTTGTTTTAACGTCAATACCAAAACAAAGATAACTCAATAATACCAACATATTTAAGTTACCAAAATAAAATTTTACATTTGTAAATAAATAATACTGTGGCTCGAGTCCCGTTGTAAGAAAAACGAAATCCCGCTCGTCTGTAGTAAAGTATATAATCTATGTTAAACTTTCCCACAGATTTTATATTTTTTCTTTCTGTATTAAAATTAACAAATCTTTCTTGTAATACAATTAGATTTGATAGCAAATAAATGCGTTGGATTACATTATTTATAAATTGTATCTATCGTTTTGACAAATATGTACTTTGTACTAGTCACACAGTAAATGTATTCTGTGATAGCCAATGCACCAATACAAAAAGTAATACTACCATTTTATTATTAAATATATACAATTAAGGCAAAAATTTGGATATTAAAACTAAAGAAAAAAAACAATTTTAAAAGTTGAATTTAATAAATATTGTTTTATCTACATATCACTCATAAAAAGCAAAATGGTAATACACTAAATAACGTAGAATTACTTGTAAACACTAACAAAGTAACATATCCATAAACGCAAACGATATTTATAAACTGTTACTGTGACTTAATTCCTGGAGAGTACCAAGATCTCTTAACAACATCTGCACTGTTTGGCATGTTCGGCTAAAATCTTCACCCATTGTATTACCACCTGTATCTAAAGCATCTACCTGTGCCTCAATATCATTAAGACGTTCCTCTACAAGACTTTGTGAATGCGCAATGTGATCCAAAAGATTAAGTTTACAATCAGCAGAGTCAATGGCTTCTTCAGGTTGTGGAATAATAGGAGCTGGTGCAGATAGTTGATCTAAGTTGTTGTCCATAAGCGTATTAAAATCGAGTTTTGAAAAGTTTGTCAGTTCTTCTTTAATCTTCTGATCGTTTTTTTCAGTTTTTAAAATTGAATATAGAGATGAATCAGTTTGTGGATCAAACTGATTTTCCGCTGTATTCAATTTTAATTTGTCGTCTTCTTGTTTTATTTCGCTTTTTTCTGGTAAAGGTAATTTTTCCCAAGGCTTTGACCACAAGTATAATTTTTGATGATTTTTAGTTCTACAAAACCCAATGATAAAATATTAAAAACAAATGCAATATTTAGATACTTACTCGGCAACTTTCAGTTTAACTTTTAAAGAATGCATATAATCTGAAAGTTCGACCAACAAACCACTTAGATCATGAGATTTTTTCAATAAATCAAATCTTCTTTTAAGTGCTTCCACGTCCTTGCAATGATAATTTCCCACTGGCAGCGTTCCATTCTTCAGCCAATCCTGATCGTGGAAATACTTTCTCGACGAACGTTGTCTCATTGGATTTTGGCAAATGTAGCAGATATATTTTTCGGGAACTTGATTTTCTCGTTCTATATTATTACAATAAGCATGTTGCCAACACAAGCAAAGCTCGCATTGTATCATCAAGCCATCTTCTTCCGTAATCCCGCAAGTGCAATTAATTATTTCTTCTCGTTTCATTCGAACTATTTTTATAACTTCTCCACCTTCAACAATATAATTAGGATTAGTTTCGGGTTGTACTTGTGGTTCTTGCACTAATGGTAAGATATTATCGGTCTCTGTTTTATCAACGAATTTTGATGAGTCTGAAGTATCGGAAACAAAACGCTTACGTTTAAGACCGTGTTTAAATGGTTTAGAAATTGAAGAATTTTTAGACCACGGATCTTGCTCTATTTTTACATCATCGCATTTTTCTTTTTTTATTTCGCTTGTTCGAACAACTGGAAGTAAAGTTTTAATTCCAGTTTGTCTTGCAGTACTTGCACTTAGAGTTTTTAAGTTTAAATCGTCACGTTTTGGAATTCCTTCGGATTTATTTAAAAGATCTTTTAATTTAATAACTGGGTACATACTTGGTGGTAAGCCGGGAGGATAGTTTGGTGCTTCTTCTTGGATTTATTATTCAATAATTTTAATATTTCGAATCTTTAGGTTTTTGTATCGAGATATTTTGCAACTCTGTGGGTTGAGTTGCCTTTATTTCGGTTTCAATAGGCGGCGATGCTAAAGGCTTTGGTGTTGTTTTTGGTGTAACTACTTTCGGTACTAGCCGAAGAGGTACCAGTTTTCCTCCTCTATCTGGAGATTTATCCAACGATTCACCAACAGTTCTTGCATATGCTAAATCGGCAACGTTTGGAGTTGAATCTAAGTATTTTGTAAACTTAGGGTGATAATGTTTCACGTGCATTTGAGCGAGATTTTCGCGCCTAAAGCTTTTTTCACAACCTTCAATTGGACATTTGTA
Source organism: Aquatica leii (assembly GCA_035610365.1). Lineage (NCBI taxonomy): Eukaryota > Metazoa > Arthropoda > Insecta > Coleoptera > Lampyridae > Aquatica > Aquatica leii. The sequence goes on from CM069434.1 coordinate 80,911,499, forward strand.
TGTGTCATCTACTAATAAAATTTTCAAACTGTTTGGAATTTCAACTGGTATCGGTTCTTCTGGGATGACAGGTTCAGGGTGCTGAGGAGCTTCGACATTTTGGGTTAAACGTCGTGCTCTTGAACGTCTATGGACGCTAAAGTCAAACATTGAGTCGGTGAAGTTTGATTGTGGATTTTCCTCCAAGTATGTTTTTATTTCTGAGCGTGTTCGAAACCTGCGACCTTCTGGGCTAGAACAAAAAGTATTTATTACTTAAAATTAATTTTAAAAATTGTTAGTTTTTACTTAACAGTGAATTGTATGGTGGAAACTTGTCAATCTAAACTTAAGTAAATGAGCTATACAGATATTATATTAACATTATAAAATTATCAACTTAGAAATGAACAGGTTACAGTATAAACCAACCTAATTATAATGCTTTCCCATTTTCCAGCAGATGCACCAGAAATTTTTTGAGCCAAATGTTTCACCCAATTTTGTGGTAGACGTGGATCAGGTACAATAACAGACTTTCGTAACCCATCACTTGCTTCAATCATGGATTCAACACCTACAGGTCTTCCATTCTCCCACCTATGGTAGTTCACATTAAAATAAGACGATACTTTAACTGTACATACTTAGGCATCCATCCATCAACATCTTCAGTACCACTTGAATTAAATTCGCTCAAATTAGATGTTGATAGTGTTGGAGAATCATCTGCACTTTCAATTTTCATTCGCTTGCGAAATAATTGAGCTACATTTAACTTCCGTTTTTTTTCTCGCCTATCCTGTTTTGAGCCACTAACAGGATCAAAAAGTGGAGCTGAACCTATTTTACCATGTGTCTTCGCCATTCTATGGCCTTTTAATACCTTAATAAAACCATCGCTGAACACTACTTCATAAGTATCTGAAACAATTGTTAAATAAGATTAAGAAACCTTAATTCCACGCTCACCATTATCTATAACTTTGGTTACTGTTGCAGGAAATTTTCGAGAATCATTCCAAGAAGCCATTACCTTTTCTCCTTCAAGAAATATCTCGGAAGTAAAAATTTTTTTAGGTATCGGTTGAAGAGGTCTTAAGCGAGAGCTGTTCATGCTTATCCACTCATCATATTTGCTAGAATATTTCTCAAAATGTATCAATACTTCATTCTCTTCATAATCTATTTCTACAATGTGTGCAGGAAACCACATTTGATTAAAATCCAAAGCCTCTAATTGTGTGTTGACTGCAAAATTTAATAACCCTAATGGAGTTTGAATAGATTTTCCTTTTTGCTCAATAGTTGTCGAAGATTTTTCTTTTTGTGACACAAATTTCGTTTCAGGTTGTACAACCGTACTTGCATCATCAAATGCAGAATGTACTTCCTCTTTCATTTCCGAAACTTCACTGTAATCTTTGGGTTCTTCTTTAATTTCGGTCTTTATTTCGAAAAGTGTATTATCAGTAGTTTCGGCTTCAACTTTTATTTGTTTTGCTAAGTTACCAATTTCTTTCTTAATATTCTGAGAGACATCACTTACAGTTTCTTTTTTTAGTTTGCTCCATGGAAAAACACTGGGAAGTACACCCTGTCTCAGCATGTACTTCTTACCTTTGAAACGGCAAAAATCAACTTTTAAGAAATGCCGAGAACACACATGTATTACTTTGCAATTGTGCTTGTCTTCGGGTATACGACATAGTGTCAACCACTTTGGTCGAATGTCCGAATGCAGAGGAATTTTATGAAACGTTACTCCTCTATCCTCGTATCTACCTTCTTCAGATAAACAATCAGGTACGTAACATTTTCTGCCCATTATTTATTACATTGAGATGTTTCCGGTTAAATCTAGAATTAAAAGGTAATAAACCAGCGCAATTATCAACAGCTCGTTTTAATACAACCTGACAAACATCTATAAATAAACAATGTGACTTTAAATAAAATTTGAGTCATAGGATTATTGCAGAAAATCGCCAACTGTCGAAAATAAAAACACTGCTGCCAACGCTATTTAATTTTATATATAAGGTGTCCCAAAAATGGCCAAACACAAGGAAATAACTATATTGATAACTAATTTAAAACATAATAGAAATTAGTCAACATAACAAAAAAATTGCAATAATAACAAATCAAAACATTTAAAAAATAAATAGAAATCGTATCATAAAAAATATATAAAAGATTCGAAATGGGAATACAAAATACAATATAGTTATTAGAGCCACGGATAATGTTATCAGTCGGGTAATGGTAACACTTTATTAAAAACGAGCCGGACGTATGCTACTACATACAAAAAACACCGTTTATAGTAATCATAATTTTGGTTTATGTCAACAATTTTCTTAGGTTTGTTTCTATACATAACCAATAATCTATTTTGCATGAATTTGTTTAGAGTGAAAAATGTAATCATTGTACCTGTTTACGTCTAAAGCGCCTTACGTGTATGCTGCCTTCATTTCATTCATTTTTGCACCTAATACGCCTTGCGCAAAAATTAATTTGTTTAGTTAGTGTCGATTTTTAATTGTTGTTTTGATAAAACAAACGATATACACAGGAACAGTTTTCCATTTGGAATGTTTGCACCACACCATTGCGTTATTTTTTTCTGAATTTCGAATATTGTTATCATTCGGTTAACGTTATCAATAACTCCAAAGTGATTATATTTATTGTTTTTACTACATTGCTCTCTGAAAGTTATAAATTGTATTTTTTTAACACTATAATCTTCATTGGCATTTTTGATCTAGATTCACACATTCAAAACACTCTGTCCGTATAATTTAATTTAGATTACTAAACTGACCATCGTTCCATCATCATAGACATCGTTACAAAACAATTATATATAACAAATATATTTCTAAAATAATCATTACTAAAGGTAATACGTCAGTAATCTTTTTTCTATCAGTCGTGAGCTCGGCTTTGATAACTTTCTATAATTTAATTTCTTTGTTTTTTTTTCTTGAACGTTGACAAAATTCAGAAACTTTTATAAAAGAAAAGTGTTGAATGTTTGTTTAACACATTTTTATTTAATAAATATAAAACAATCTGAAAACAATTTACTAAAGTTCAAAATTGAAAACCGTTAAATAGACACTTAATTAAAATTCGTCAATAATTTTTTTACTTCTACCTAATCTTCTTAATTCATTACTTGAAGAATTTTCAGATAATTCGCAAATATAACTATATCGAGAAGCACAATCCGTGCCCCGGAAAGAATAGGTATGTAACCCAGGGTTATAAGAAAACCTAAGACAACGTCCGTTTCCTAGAATTGCGTTATTAGGATCAACATTTTGATTATTAGGAGAAGTAGCAATTTTAACTGGTTTCGCTGTGTTACTCCAAATCCACAACAGACCTGGATTTAAACCGCCAGTCCAATAATCTCTACCTGCATAAACAGCCTTATTCGTTTTAAATTTAAAAATACGTGTTTATACCTTTTAAGTGTTCGTGACTTTGAATGTAACCTATGACATCCTGGTTTTCTTCAATAGTTTCCATTTCAGCTAAAAATCCACCTAGTTTTCTACATTGTTTATTAGCCGCTTTCCAATCCAACTCTCTTCCAGCAGTGCCAGCAAATAGATAACAGTTAAATCCCGCCCTTACAAAACTATCCGGGCATGGATCTAAAGAAAACTCTAATCAAATATTTTTATGCAAAGTTGAAAAAATACCTTGATCCACTTTGTTACCGGCCATCACAAAATAAAGCATTTCCTCAACTCTCCGAAGACGCTTCTCCATGAAATCAGTTTTGTAAACTAATTTTTCCATTGCGTTTAGTAAATACATTTCGGTTTCAGTAATTTGACGTGCTGGTGGTTTGCGATTACCGTTATTGTTGACTATTTTTACATTCGAAGCAATTTTGCTTTCTTTTTCATCTTTCTCAGTTTTATAGCCAGTTGTATCGTTCTCAAAAACGCTTTGAATGGGAATTAAGTGTGTAACACGACCAGACCTATTTACTTTTATTATTTATATAAGTTATAAAGATATCATACCTGTGATTCGAAATAACGAAATCTTCTAAAATCGGACTCCAAATTTCACTTTCAGTCCAAATAGCAGGATTCTGTTCGATCTTTTTTGTAGTATTGGTTATATAAGTGCAAAGCGATAACCGGCAAAAACTAACAAAAACTACAAACAATTTGAAATACATTTTGTCTTTGGAAATGCACGCATTGAGCGTGATGAGTAAACTGCTTGTAAGTGGCACGACCAACAATTAAGAATAATCGATAACTCTCTCTTTTCATTTCCTATTCAAAATTTGGTTACGTTTTAATGTTTGTTTACTTGGAATTAGTGCAGAAAAAGTCAATGTATTTTGAATTCGTTATTTTATGTTGACTTTTACGTTAGCCAAGATGATTTTTTATTTGATTAAATAATACGTGCGGTAGTTTAAGTTTGTGTTTAAATGCCAATGTGCGAGTTCCGTTAAAAACTTTTGATGACATTCTGACCTACTTTTTCTTTCATACGCCATTGGAAATTCCCACGATTTTATTTTTCTTTTTGTTGGTTTATTTGAGATGCAAATATACTTTCGACTGTTAACCCCGATTTTCTTCTTTATGACGATTACGTTTTGTTAGATTGCATATCAAACGTTTTTCTTAATTGCTGGTAATTAGTAGACTTTATAATTTTCTCATAAGTCAATGACAATGAAAATTCTTTGAACTACGATATACTTGGATTTTTCCAATCATTTTTGGTGCCATCCGGATTTTTTTATTACCAATGAATTATTATGTAAATAGTGAATTCAAGATGAGCATTAAAACAAGTGTTTAAAAATTAAATAATATAAGTAGAGGTACACTAAAAAAAGAAAAAACTGAACACTATACCTGCGCGTAAATACAAACATATGTAAAACGAGGTTTATTCTATCTATTACAATCCAGCCCTCAAACTAAAATAAAATTTTACTTGATATTGTTTTAAACTAGAAAAATCTTTTCTTTATTATTGTAATGTTAAATGTTGTAATACGTTAATAATCGTAGAATTAAATTGACTTTATTTATAAGTATATTCTTTACTGTCATATAAACAACAATTACATAATTATAGTAGAACCCTGGTTTCTATGCGTTACGTTACCAGTTTATTCCAGGTTCTGAAGATGTCCACTGCAACGTGCGACAAAACCTCACCTTGTGAGAATACGACCGCACGGAATATTAATTGCATAGGTAATTACTTTAATTTTAATTTAACATAAATGATTACACAATGATAAATGCCAAAAAAGTATGGCCCCCGTTCATAATCAATATTAGTCTTTAATAGTTTCTCATGCATTTTTAATTAACCGAATTAGTTATGCTAGTTTTTTTGCATATACTTCTTGTTAATTTTCATTATCTTCAATATTTTTGGTAACCAAAAATAAAATATTAAGAAATAGGAAAATAAGCAATTTTTGATTTGAAAATGTTTATATAAAAATTCAAAGAAATATTGATGAACTTATCAGATAAACGCCAACATTTAAATTTAAAACAAAAATTTAAAAAAAACTGAAAAAAAAAGAAATCAAAGTGAAAAAAGCGGAAATGCAATCGATTATAAATTTATTTAATAATCAGATTCAAGTTTATTTCAGGAAAACTTAAAATAAAAAGTTAGTTTTGTCATCTAAACACGTTTGCAAGAAAAAAAGTGAAAAAAACCAAAAAGCTATCAACTAAAATTTTTTAAAATAGATTTACTGAAATAAATTTTATGTATAAGCTAAAACAAAAAGTAAAAAAAAAAAACTAGAAATGAAGATAAATAAGTAATTTTCTTGGCTAGAAAACTGAAATGAGGAATTATTAAAATTATTATGTCTACCAATATACATTATTCAAATTCTTTACATGTATTTAAATTACCATGTTTAAAGCTTTTAAACAAAGTAAGGAATTAAAATTACAGTTATTGGTTGAAAAGTTTTAATTAATTTATGAAGACATGTTGAATTTACGGTTCGCACTAAGAGTGCTTTTTCAAAATTCTGTAAAAATACAATATATATTATTATTAAGATGATGTTAAATGTTCAGTAGTAGTTTAAATTATGAAATTTAAAACTACATTTTTTATTATTATTTATTATAATTTTTTGGACAAATTGATCCAAAAGTATTTGAGGAAATCTTAAAATAAAGAGTGAAGAAACAGAGAAAACGTAATTTTATCTTATCATTTAGAAGTTTTTGGTAGAAAAATAAAAAGAGATTAATGAATAAAATTAAGAAAATTTAGTTTCAAAGATTTTGGTAAAAAAATGGAATTGAAATTATTAATAAAGCTACTAAAGAGACGATTTTTTTGGACACTCATTTTGCTGATCAACAATTAACGTACAATAATATTATTTGAATATGCGTAGACGTTCAAAAATACTAGTATCATCTAGTATGATTCAACGGATTCTCCCCCATACAAGCACACCGTATGTGATGATGGGTCTTGTTACCACAGCATATAACCATTTGATCATTGTAGGCTTGAATCCTCATGTGTGGCCGACCATTCGTAGTCTAATATCAAGAGTGAGTCCCAGATATTTGACTTCTTTTGTCATCGAGAGCGTAACTCCGTACATCGTAGGTAGTTTTATGTCATCCGTTTTCCGTCATTTTGTAAACGGAATAATTCCCGTCTTGGTTGGGTTCACTGATAGTTCCTCTTTTTTGCACAATTTTTCGACGGTGTTTAGTGCACTTTGCATGATGTTTAATACAGTTGTCCCAAATTTCCCGTTTGTGATAATGGTGAGATTGTCGGCGTATCTTAAAAGAAATACTTCTTCGTATTTTAGTTCTTGTAGTAGGCCGTTTATGAAAACTCAGTAGGGATAACAACACCCCGCCTTGTGGGCACCCGACAGCTCCTACAGTGCTATCGCACAAAGTAGCTGTTACCGTCCGATTCCTGAGCATTGAGTTGACCCAGTTTCGTACTAGAGGTGTAATTCCTTTTTTCTACATTGCCCTTGCAATTGAGGTGACGGTAGTATTGTCAAACGCTCCTCCAATATCTAGAAAAGCACCCAATGCAATATCATTGTATTAGATTAAATTTTTGCATCTGCTCACCAGTTAGTGAACTATTAGCTCGCAATATTTTTCGGATTGGTAAGCATGCTGGTTTCGATGAAAAAGCGAAGCCTTTAGTGCCTCGTGTCGTATATACTTGTTGACTACTTTTTCAAGTAGTTTTAAGCTGCAGGAAGTCTAGCTAATCGGTCTGTAAAATTTTGCCTGGGCATAGGTACGTAGATCTCTCTGACTTTGCTATAAAAACCACCTTGACAATTCGCCAGCTGTTAGGTATATGCGAAAGCACTACCCAGTAAACACAAGGTAGCTTAATTTAGTAGTTTATTGGGTATTGAAAAGTCATTTATAAGTAATTTAATTTTTTTCGTAATTTAATAGTAGTCTAAGGTGACGTTTAGCAGTAATTTAAATAGTTACTAGTTTAAAAGTAGTATACGAAGTAGTTTAGGAGTATTTCAGTATTGTGGTAGCATAAAAGTAATTTAATTAGTAACTTAATAGCAATTAAAAAATTAAACGTTGTAGTTTAATGGTAATTGAGTCACCATTATACTACCCGGTAATTAGAAAGCAATTAAGGAGTAATCTAATGGTGCGTAGCTTAAGAATAGTTTAACCAGTAACTTAAGTGTAATTAAAAAATTGAACGTTGTAGTTTGATGGTAATTGAGTCACCGTTATACCACACAGTAATTAGAAAGTAGTTAAAGAGTAATGTAATGGTGGTTAGCTTAAAAATAGTTTAACCAGTAACTTAAAAGTAATTAAAAAATTGAACGTTGTAGTTTACCGGTAACTGATTTACCATTATACTACCCAGCAATTCAAAAGTAATTTAGGAGTAATGTAATGATTAGTAGCTTGAATAGTTTACTCAGTAACTTAGTCGTAATTCCAGAATTAGGTTGGGGAGTTTAATGGTAATTGAATGTCCGTTAAAATACAAGGTAAATTAATAGCTACATAAATGTTAGGCAAAATTATTTTATAAATAGTCGTTATATTTGCCAAACAGTTAGGTCTGCTATCAAACAATTGCTTGAAAAATGCATAGAAAGAAGGAAAGTGGCAATTATTATCGACAACTAAAAAGATTTCGTACAGTTTACGAAAATAATATTGGAAAGTCAAATAGCATTGGTCAATCTGCGGGATCCAGTAACGCAATATAAATATAAAACAAAAGTAAATATTATAACTTATGATACAATAATATCAATATTGCATGAAATTATGTACCTGCCGTATCCAAAAATATTCGGATTATATAAACCACTTCAAGCAACTAAGACATGAATTATTCTGATTACAGAATAACAAAAACAACAAGAGTATAATTAATACGTAGCGATGCAAATGTATATATAGGACTAATTCATCATCAGTCTGATTGTCATGTGAAATATTTAATGGTTCACGTTGAAATTATTAAATTACGAAGTTATTCGATTTTGTATTCAACATATATAACGTGTAGTTAGCATTTATAGTATTAGGTCAGGTAGAGTAGTGGTTAACACGTTTAGGTTGCAAGGGATTTTCCTGATGTTCGTGGGATCAAACCCCAGGTAAGTACTTAAATTAAATTCTAATTTAAAAAAAATCCCACAATTTATGAATTATGTGCGTCAAATTCTGTAAACGAAATAAATAAAAAATTACAGAAACAAATAATTAACTAGAAAAACTATTTTTTTAAATGTGTTAGTGGTTTTAATAGTAATTTAATAGTTTTGCTAGTAGTTCAAAACAGTAGTTTAACAGTAACTCAATGGTAATATAACAACAGTATTTTAATGGTAGCTTAATTATTAGTAATTTAGAAATCAATGAATTTTTGGTAGTTTAAGTGGTTGCTTAATGGCGCTCTTTTTACTGTTTAAATTACTACTTAATATATATATAAATAAATTTTTTTAAACATTTTTAGAATGTTTTTCTAATATTGACTTTGCAACGTAATTCTGGCTATTAAGACGTTTTTGCAATGTTTTAAAAATGTAAATATATCTTTTGTAAACTTTGAAAAAAAAACATTTCAAAAATGTTTTCTTGTTGATTGGGATGCAACTTCCTTAACCAGTACGTTTCGACCAACGATTTTCCGTTTCAGCGGCCAAAGCCAATACTAACACTATCTACAACATACGGTACAGTAACACTAAAGATAGAACTTATAGAATAAAAAAACATGACGTAGTGTACAAGCTAGACTGCACGGGTTGCGCGATGTGTGTTGTAATGGACAAACCAAACAGAAAGTTTAAAATAGGATTAACAATTAAGTACAGATAGGACGGCAACACAAAGAAAGGCAATACAGCTTTAGCAGTTCATCGTATAGACACGGGGCACAACTTCGATTTTGATAATCGCATGATTTTAGACGTGGAAAATAATTTAAAAAAGCGTTTAGTTTCTAAAATGATACACATCAACATACGCAAAAATAACATGAATTTTAATAATAACACTAATAATTTAAATAGTGTATAATAATTTAATCTCAAAAATTGCGAGAGAACTATATAGGTCAATTCAATCGCTGTTTAATTATTCATTCTTATTTTTTTTTTGCTTTGACATTCAATAATTTTTGATTATGAATTATTTGTCAAGTTTTTGTCGAACGTTTCATGTCCCTTGTTATTTTTAAGTATTTTAATTATTGACATTTTCATGTTTCATTTGTTTTTGTGTTATTTACGTAAGTTGCCCATGTTTGTGGTCTGTTGGATTATTTCACTAACCTATTTGTGTAAGTTTGATACTAGAAGGCTAGAACGTTACTCTATTAGTTAGTCGTTTAATACTTATATTGTCTTAAACTTACAAGTTTTTTTAATCGCCTGATGAAGTGCTCACTTGCAACACGAAACGTTGCCATATAAATAGTATTTAGTGGTTTGGTTTGGTCCTTTCTAAACGAAGCATTACAACTAGTTAGAATGGATATAATGGAGGATTAAGAATTTTACCAATTTTTTAATTTTTTTAAAAGAAAAAAGAAATAAAAATGCGCTGTCAGTAAAAGACTATCGTAGTTATAGAACAAGGAAACAAATAAAAAAATTTACAAATATAAGAGAACAAGTCTATGAATGAACAATTGTTAGCCAACTTATCTTTTGGTACATCAAACAAAATTGCGTAATAAATAAAACAAAATAATAATATAAATACTAATAAAAACATGTTAACCAAGGAAATATTAACGTACTTATATAGGAAACATCCTGTACAAAGTACATATATGAACTTAAAATATTAAACTATCTTATCACTAGCGACCTTTTCTATAAACACCTGCCGAAGTTGCAATCAGTTTGAATCGATATTTCATTAATGACTGTTTAAAAATGACTTGTAACAAAATTATAAATTATGTTGACGAAGACAAAAATACAAACTTGCATTATGCGTCAGCACGCGGTGACTTAGATTTAGTTAAAAAAGAAATAGAATGCAATCACGAAATTGATTCAGTGAATTATTTAGGATGGACACCATTGATGATGGCCACCCGCTATGGTCACACGGACGTTATCAAATACCTTTTGGAAAGACACGCCGACTCGACGCGAATGAATAGTTTTGGTAAGTTATTAAAAACGTAAAAACTAATTAACACGCTGATTTTTTAGGTTTTAATATTTTACTAATGGCCGTTGCTTGCGGAAAATTAGACGTTATCTATATTATTTTACAACATCTGCTTTGTGGTGGAATATCTAAACAAAGTATGCAAAGTGTGTTCTCGCCAATTTCTCTCGCAATACTTTTTAACAACGTAAACTTAGTTCAATACTTAATCGATAAAAACTTCTGCGTAAACTCGGCTGCACCAATTACAGGTAAAGTATCTATTTGCACACTGTCTTACTAATTACCAATTATTGATATGCAGAACTAACACCGATGATGTTTGCAAGCGCAATGAGTAATACGGATATAATCAATATGCTCCGTGCTAAAGGTGCCAAAGAAGTAGAAAACAATTATCATCCGCAAGAACCACCAAAACCGATTCATAATTTTATAAATGTACCTCATCCACTAATTTTAGTAAATTCAAATCATCTAAGCCCAGAACCGACAATTATTTGTATGCAACCAAATGGACCAATAACAAGATCTTCTGATCTAGGATCTCCTCATTTTACGCCTAACATAAGTCCCATCACGCCTGGAGTTGCATACCATCAAGTGTTTTTCCCACCAAATTTTTCACCAAATCAGTATATGAATCCTTATAATGTTTTTCCCGTGTATAATTCTAACGATTTTTTAAATGTGAGAATGATGCCCCACACCCCACAAATTTAATTTTTTACGAATATGATGTGATTTTAAAGTGTATTCAAGTTATTAAAGTTTTTTTTTACAAATATATGTATATATCAAGAGTCATATTTTTTTTTTAATGAGTAGCAACAAACATCAAAGTAATGTATTAAACTCACTGCAGTATCATATCATATAGCAAAATGACCAAAGCAACAATAAATAAATGAATTATAGAAAAATATAAAGAAGTAGCATTCATATCATAGTTAATTATGTTAGTGGCCAGAATGATCGCGATTATTTTCAGCGATCAATGATTGCGCTTATGCGATTACATTCTATTGAGGATAATCGGCGATCGCAATCGCACGCATTAAATCGTGATTGATTATCACTCAAAATTCGATCATATCTTTATTGTTTTCTCAGAATTAAACTAAAAGCTTTTTACTTCAGCAAACATTCTTATAATTTTTTGAATTTTACTTTAACACTTAAATTCATTACAATAAATATCACTGGTATAGGTAGCAGCGGCGGCTCGCGAAGTCGGACTTAAGGTAGGCTACATTTTTTCAATTACTTGTAGGTAATGTGAACGTTTTCAGATATTTTGACATTATGTAGATAACTATCAAAATGTGTTGGAGTTAACAGTACAAAAAAAAGTTAACAATAAACACGGGTGTGATCATCATCATCCAGCCCATCACTTCTGAACATAGGCCTCCCTCATGGTTTGCCATTTCTGTCGTTCCTGCCCTGTCTGAATACAATTGTTCAGTTTGTGACAGGTTTTATATCGTTAGTCCAGCGTGTAGGTGGTCGTCCCTTGCTGAGCTTATCAATGCGTGGTCTCTACTCCAGTAGAGAAACAAACAAACGGGTGTGATGTCTAGCATCAAATATTTTCGAGATAGTTGTAAATAAAATAATAATAAAAAGATTCGTTTTTACTAACCACATTTATTAGCCATTTTATTTTTATTTCAACCAAAAACCTTATGAAAACTAAAACTACCATTTCCGGTCAAGCCCGCGCCTAGCACTTTTGGCGCCCTTCTGCAAATTTAAAATAACGCCCTAAATTTGTATTACGTTCATATGTGAGTGCAGATAAGTTACGTATTATTATCCACTATTGAAAAATATTTTTAAAAAGTATTTTTATAAATTTATTTTCATTTTTATATTTTACCATTACAAGCCATAAGCCATACAAGTATTTTTTTATTTAGGTACTTAACATAATTATAAACTTATAGAAAACATAAACATATTCTAACAGTATTACTCAAACTCAAAATTTTTGTATTTTAGTTTCAAATGTAATATATGATACAAAACCATATAATGAACGTCTAGGGGGCTCGTGTCCTAGAGACATGTTTTTTAAGAAGGCTGGGGTGCTTATGCGCTATATATACCCGCTTTGGCAAGCACTGTTATCCGACTGAACTGGTCAGCAAAGATTGACCAAAAACAGTAAGTGAGGACTTTGCTATACATCTAGACTGTCAATTTCTTAAAACAGACTGGGTCGCAAATCTTAGGGTAGGGCGGACTAGAACCAGGAACTATATAAAATGTGCTTTTAAATATTTGCGTTGATCGTACGACACTTTGGCGCGGTTTGTTTCTCTCTCGTGCAACGCGTCGAACGAGCACGTCTTGTGAATGCTTCTTTTTGCCACTACCATCCATCGTTTGTCCGTGTTTATCGTCTTTTTAATTTCTTTTTTGGAGTGACCACGACTGCTTTTCTCGGAAACGGTGCTTTTTAGGCGTTGCTTTCGACGACGACTTCCGTTGTGTTTTGAGGCTATGGCGGCCGTCGCTTATTGTTTTTTGTGGACGATGGGCGCGGCGGTTATCGTCAGGTTGCTTTTTTGGAGACGAAGATGGTTCTTCTTCTACTTTTGTCGGCAAACGCAGTCGCTTTTTTGGCGACCATCGTCGCAGGTTTATTAAGGGAAGAAGGCGATAGTTACCTCGCTGGCCACAGTCTTCCAAGACGTTTTCTCCCCGACCGTAAACGAGGTTTTAAGAGGCAAAAACGGCTATCGTAACGTAGCTACAAAATATAGTGTACTAAAGTCCACGATTTCTGAGCATGTAGAAGCACGCCGTGCAAACAAAATAGTTTCTCAAGTTGGACGACCATCTGCTTTCGCCGATTTCGAAGATTATCTAGTTCAAGGGTTATAAATGCATGCGTGCGGCATGGGGTTTCCATGTCCACGCGTTGGACATTCAAGACATGGCCCAATCTTATTTGAACCGAATGGGCACAGTTGTGCTTTAGTTTCGCAACAATGGACAACAACCGAACCGGATGTGTTGCTTCCTGAACGGGCATAGAGAGATAACATCATTTTAACAACTTAGAAGTTCTTTCTGAAAATCTTGTAAATTATGAGGAGACGAATTTTAAAGACGATCCAGGATTCAAGAAAGTGTTTGTATGGCGTGGATGTTTTCGGCCAGAACGGGCGATGAACTACTGGAAAACATCAGTGAGTTTTATGATAGCCGGCAACGGAAGTGGGGAGTTTTGACCAACCTACACGGTATACAAAGCCAAGTAAGTTTATCCTATATGGTGGCCTGCAAGATTCTTGATGCGCCTGCAATAGCTCCGGGTGGCGTTATTTGAAAATTGGTTTGAGAACATCATTATTCCCTTTTTCCGTTGTAAGCAAGAAAAAAAAACAATCATAGGAGTTGTACGATATTCCTGTCCTGTTTTTCAAAAAATATTTTTGTTGCGTTTTAAAAATATTTCATTTAAACATTGATATTGAAATATTTTAAAAATATTTAAAACATTTTTACTAACATAAAAAACGTTTTTACTTTATTGGAAGTTATACTTTTGCTTGCTTTCTATACACTTTATTCCTTTATATTGTAATAAAAACACAACTATATCAAATTTTGTTACACATTATTAATAAATACATATTAAACCTTTTCGTTTTTCTAAAAAGTTTCTGCAAATTTGAATTAAGTACTTAATAACCGCGTTTGCGCAAAGTACCAGTATCTACGTAAAAAGATAGCGATTTTGTATATTATAATTGCATTATATTTTAAGCTTCAACGAACTTAACAATTTCCATGATATACTCGCTATGCTGTGTAATGCATTGTTAGTGTATCAGTTTAATCGTTTTCTAATTTGCGTTCTAGTGAAACTGAAATAGATACTTTTAGTATATGATGGTACGTTTTTCGTTGCAAGAAATTTTGTTGAAGTGTAATATTATTTGTTACAGCAGTGGTACACCAAAACGTTCATTTTATGTACTTCATGATTTCCATTCTTTGTGATGTTTTAAAGTTCTCAAATTGATATGATATTGACCAAATGGGAAATTTGAAAGTGCACAATAACAAATTAATCTTGGTATTTATTTTTTTCTGAAATTGATGCAGCATTATTTTGTGTGTACAAAGTTTCAAAATCTTGGATTGTTAGTTGTTCTGGTTTTCGTTTTTACAGAAAGAGGTACATGCATAATTAGTCAAAAGTTTTCTTATTTTATGGATATGATCGTTCGGTGTGGAGGAACGGCAGCAATAAAAACAACCTTTATTGTTCAGGCCGTAACAACAGATAAAGGTTGTCTTTATTGTTGCCGTTCCTCCACTCCTAAGGATCCTATCCATAAAATACAAAAACTTTTGATTAATTGGAAACTTTTGTGAAGATTATTATAATTATTTCAATTAATATAAAGCAATTACATAAATACTGTTTACTTTACTTTTATGTTAATGTGTTAATTTTTGTTATAGGCGCCAAATGCGTTTGCAGCCACATGAAATTGAAGTATTTTGAGTACACAAAGATTGTGTTATCTTTCTTTTGTAAGCATTTTAAGGCTGGTTCTATAAAAGTGGTATAAATGTCAGTTAAGTTATACTTAGTTTGATTGTAAAATCCTGTCGTTATTGGTTGTGTTATTGGTTAGTATAAATAAAACTAACAGCTAAATTTGTCAGTATTTTAAAATTAAAGTAAGTATAACTAAATTTACACTTATACCATGATTGTAAAACTGCCCTTAAGTATATTGCAATATTAAAAAATTGCGTTGATTATACGTTTTTTATACATTTAGTAACATTTGTAAAATATAAATATATATAAATAAATTTTTAGAATGTTTTTCTAATATTGACTTTGCAACGTAATTCTGGCTATTAAGACGTTTTTGCAATGTTTTAAAAATGTAAATATATCTTTTGTAAACGTTGAAAAAAAACATTTCAAAAATGTTTTCTTGTTGATTGGGATGCAACTTCCTTAACCAGTACGTTTCGACCAACGATTTTCCGTTTCAGCGGTCAAAGCCAATACTAACACTATCTACAACATACGGTACAGTAACACTAAAGATAGAACTTATAGAATAAAAAAAACATGACGTAGTGTACAAGCTAGACTGCACGGCTTGCGCGATGTGTGTTGTAATGGACAAACCAAACAGAAAGTTTAAAATAGGATTAATAATTAAGTACAGATAGGACGGCAACACAAAGAAAGGCAATACAGCTTTAGCAGTTCATCGTATAGACACGGGGCACAACTTCGATTTTGATAATCGCATGATTTTAGACGTGGAAAATAATTTAAAAAAGCGTTTAGTTTCTAAAATGATACACATCAACATACGCAAAAATAACATGAATTTTAATAATAACACTAATAATTTAAATAGTGTATAATAATTTAATCTCAAAAATTGCGAGAGAACTATATAGGTCAATTCAATCGCTGTTTAATTATTCATTCTTATTTTTTTTTGCTTTGACATTCAATAATTTTTGATTATGAATTATTGGCAAGTTTTTGTCGAACGTTTCATGTCCCTTGTTATTTTTAAGTATTTTAATTATTGACATTTTCATGTTTCATTTGTTTTTGTGTTATTTACGTAAGTTGCCCATGTTAGTGGTCTGTTGGATTATTTCGCTAACCTATTTGTGTAAGTTTGATACTAGAACGTTACTTTATTAGTTAGTCGTTTAATACTGATATTGTCTTAGACTTACAAGTTTTTTTAATCGCCTGATGAAGTGCTCACTTGCAACACGAAACGTTGCCATATAAATAGTATTTAGTGGTTTGGTTTGGTCCTTTCTAAACGAAGCATTACAACTAGTTAGAATGGATATAATGGAGGATTAAGAATTTTACCAATTTTTAATTTTTTAAAAGAAAAAGAAATAAAAATGCGCTGTCAGTAAAAGACTATCGTAGTTATAGAACAAGGAAACGAATAAAAAAATTTACAAATATAAGAGAACAAGTCTATGAATGAACAATTGTTAGCCAACTTATCTTTTGGTACATCAAACAAAATTGCGTAATAAATAAAACAAAATAATAATATAAATACTAATAAAAACATGTTAACCAAGGAAATATTAACGTACTTATATAGGAAACATCCTGTACAAAGTACATATATGAACTTAAAATATTAAACTATCTTATCACTAGCGACCTTTTCTATAAACACCTGCCGAAGTTGCAATCAGTTTGAATCGATATTTCATTAATGACTGTTTAAAAATGACTTGTAACAAAATTATAAATTATGTTGACGAAGACAAAAATACAAACTTGCATTATGCGTCAGCACGCGGTGACTTAGATTTAGTTAAAAAAGAAATAGAATGCAATCACGAAATTGATTCAGTGAATTATTTAGGATGGACACCATTGATGATGGCCACCCGCTATGGTCACACGGACGTTATTAAATACCTTTTGGAAAGACACGCCGACTCGACGCGAATGAATAGTTTTGGTAAGTTATTAAAAACGTAAAAACTAATTAACACGCTGATTTTTTAGGTTTTAATATTTTACTAATGGCCGTTGCTTGCGGAAAATTAGACGTTATCTATATTATTTTACAACATCTGCTTTGTGGTGGAATATCTAAACAAAGTATGCAAAGTGTGTTCTCGCCAATTTCTCTCGCAATACTTTTTAACAACGTAAACTTAGTTCAATACTTAATCGATAAAAACTTCTGCGTAAACTCGGCTGCACCAATTACAGGTAAAGTATCTATTTGCACACTGTCTTACTAATTACCAATTATTGATATGCAGAACTAACACCGATGATGTTTGCAAGCGCAATGAGTAATACGGATATAATCAATATGCTCCGTGCTAAAGGTGCCAAAGAAGTAGAAAACAATTATCATCCGCAAGAACCACCAAAACCGATTCATAATTTTATAAATGTACCTCATCCACTAATTTTAGTAAATTCAAATCATCTAAGCCCACAACCGACAATTATTTGTATGCAACCAAATGGACCAATAACAAGATCTTCTGATCTAGGATCTCCTCATTTTACGCCTAACATAAGTCCCATCACGCCTGGAGTTGCATACCATCAAGTGTTTTTCCCACCAAATTTTTCACCAAATCAGTATATGAATCCTTATAATGTTTTTCCCGTGTATAATTCTAACGATTTTTTAAATGTGAGAATGATGCCCCACACCCCACAAATTTAATTTTTTACGAATATGATGTGATTTTAAAGTGTATTCAAGTAATTAAAGTTTTTTTTTACAAATATATGTATATATCAAGAGTTATATTTTTTTTTTAATGAGTAGCAACAAACATCAAAGTAATGTATTAAACTAACTGCAGTATCATATCATATAGCAAAATGACCAAAGCAACAATAAATAAATGAATTATAGAAAAATATAAAGAAGTAGCACTCATATCAGAGTTAATTATGTTAGTGGCCAGAATGATCGCGATTATTTTCAGCGATCAATGATTGCGCTTATGCGATTATATTCTATTGAGGATAATAAGCGATCGCAATCGCACGCATTAAATCGTGATTGATTATCACTCAAAATTCGATCATATCTTTATTGTTTTCTCAGAATTAAACTAAAAGCTTTTTACTTCAGCAAACATTCTTATAATTTTTTGAATTTTACTTTAACACTTAAATTCATTACAATAAATATCACTGGTATAGGTAGCAGTGGCGGCTCGCGAAGTCGGGCTTAAGGTAGGCTACATTTTTTCAATTACTTGTAGGTAATGTTAACGTTTTCAGATACTATGACATTATGTAGATAACTATCAAAATGTGTTGGAGTTAACAGTACAAAAAAAGTTAACAATAAACACGGGTGTGATCATCATCATCCAGCCCATCACTGCTGGACATAGGCCTCCCTCATGGATCGCCATTTCCGTCGTTCCTGCCCTGTCTGAATCCAATTGTTTAGTTTGTGACTGGTTTTATATCGTTAGTCCAGCGTGTAATTGGTCGTCTCTTGCTGAGCTTATCAATGCGTGGTCTCCACTCCAGTAGAGAAACAAACAAACGGGTGTGATGTCTAGCATCAAATATTTTCGAGATAGTTGTAAATAAAATAATAATAAAAAGATTCGTTTTTACTAACCACATTTATTAGCCATTTTATTTTTATTTCAACCAAAAACCTTATACAAACTAAAACTACCATTTCCGGTCAAGCCCGCGCCTAGCACTTTTGGCGCCCTTCTGCAAAATTAAAATAACGCCCCAAATTTGTATTACGTTCATATGTGAGTGCAGATAAGTTACGTATTATTATCCACTATTGAAAAATATTTTTAAAAAGTATTTTTATAAATTTATTTTCATTTTTATATTTTACCTTTACAAGCCATAAGCCATACAAGTATTTTTTTATTGAGGTACATAACATAATTATAAACTTATAGAAAACATAAATATATTCTAACAGTATTACCATTGATTAGTATTACTCAAACTCAAAATTTTTCTATTTTAGTTTCAAATGTAATATATGATACAAAACCATATAATGAACGTCTAGGGGGCTCGTGTCCTAGAGGCATGTTTTTTAAGAAAGCTGGGGTGCTTATGCACTATATATACCCGCTTTGGCAAGCACTGTTATCCAACTGAACTGGTCAGCAAAGATTGACCAAAAACAGTAAGTGAGGACTTTGCTATACATCTAGACTGTCAATTTCTGAAAACAGACTGGGTCGCAAATCTTGGGGTAGGGCGGACTGGAACCAGGAACTAGATAAAATGTGCTTTTAAATATTTGCGTTGATCGTACGACACTTTGGCGCGGTTTGTTTCTCTCTCGTGCAACGCGTCGAACGAGCACGTCTTGTGAATGCTTCTTTTTGCCACTACCATCCATCGTTTGTCCGTGTTTATCGTCTTTTTAATTGTTTTTTTGGAGTGACCACGACTGCTTTTCTCGGAAACGGTGCTTTTTAGGCGTTGCTTTCGACGACGACTTCCGTTGTGTTTTGAGGCTACGGCGGCGGTCGCTTATTGTTTTTTGTGGACGATGGGCGCGGCGGTTATCGTCAGGTTGCTTTTTTGGAGACGACGATGGTTCTTCTTCTCCTTTTGTCGGCAAAGACGTTTTCTCCCCGACCGTAAACGAGGTTTTAAGAGGCAAAAACGGCTATCGTAACGTAGCTACAAAATATAGTGTACTAAAGTCCACAATTTCGGAGCATGTAGAAGCACGCCGTGCAAGAGTGTCGCGAATTATTCGCCGAGTGTTTATTATTTGATTACATTATTTAACTATTATCTGTAAGGTGTTTATTCTGTCATTAAAAATCTAGAAAACGAACTCGTGTAAGTGATTAAATAGTTAACACAACAATGGTTTTATTTTCATATAAGTGAAATTGTAATATTATTATGTAATTGTCAAATTAATTTAAAAAACAATTGTATTTCGTCATTACAGGTTTCAGTTTTATCAACATATGTTATTAAATCTTATTAAAAATCAATACTTAAATAACTGCTTATAATTAATTTATACTATAAAGGTCAGCACAAAAAATGTTGTGTATCACACGTCCTAAAAGTATTTTGCGAGTATTCACTTTCTGGACTAGTGATACAAATAACTATTAGCAAATATTTTATAACATTTTTAATTGCTTTTAAAAAATACAATTTTTTAACGTATTATAAACATATAAGTGATTCATCGTTATTTCATCAATTAATTTCTTACTTACATTGTCGTCCCACACAGCACGCGAGATGCAATGGATATACATATTTATCCATATAATATCCATTGATGTACATCCGTAGTTTAATATCCATTGTATATGCACCTTATATACATTCATGGATATCTGTGAAATAGGATTATCTTAAGTGTTATAAGTGTTATGTTCGGAAACATTGTTTTTTATGTATCATGTTACATAATTTTGTGAGTTGCTATTTTTTATCAAAATTATTTAGAAATAATTATATTCTCTAAAATTTAACATTTGTAGTAAATATTTAACATGCAACAACAAATTTAATGAAAAATTGAAAAAGTAAAAAAAAATACTTGGCGCGGTTTAATTTAAACTTTCTTCGTTGTTCGTTTGTTTTCGCCAAGGTTTTCGCGTATATTATATTATCGCCATAAACTAAGTATTTGTAGACGAGTAACTTCAATTGAGAGAAAAGGAATAACGTTTTAACTTTTCCCCACAACCGTTAGAGGCCACTATGTAATAATTATCGGTAAAAAATACAAACACAGCAAATTTTATTTCCCTCTTTTTTGGACCTTGAAGGCTAAAAACGCTGAATTGCATTTCTCGAATAAAATCGACTAAATAATGCAAGTTATTTTTACACGTGTTTGATTCTAACGTTTATTACTATTTAAAAACTGAAGGTTTTCATATTCGTTTTAAAGAAAAGTTGTTACAATATTCACACGGTGTTGATTCGAATGAAACTGGAAGTTATTTATATAGTATTTGTGCAAATAAAAAATGTTATATAAAATAAGTCGCTTTTTTTAATGCATAATTATAAAAAAGTGACAATTTTCATAACTATTCTTTCAAAAACAAGAAAACATTTAAAATAAATAATTTCAATAACAATGGGTGCTATCCACACCCACACATTAAGTTTAAAATTCGCGCTATTTGTTTTCCCCACAACCGTTGTAGGGCGCCGTAAACTGTGTTCCAAGTTTATATACAGGAGATTCCCCTCTAAGTATATCTTCTCTCTGATTATCGCCACTTGAATGATTGCATCTATGGATTGCACACGCAAACGTTTTGGCTTTTTGTTTAGCTTGTATTTATCGTATGCAAACCATTTTGTGCTTTAAAATTTCGAAAAAATGTGTTTGTTTTTCATCATTTAGGATGGATTAACAAAATAAGTAAGTATTAAAAACCTAAAAACTAACACGTTTTCGCACAAATATAAAATGACTTTGGAATTTGTAATCTAAGAGCCAGTTTGTAAGTTATCTACAATTTCTGAATTCATTATTCTTATTGCTGAGTTGTATTTAATTGAAATTTTTTTTTAGATCGATTCAATCTACTTTATTGGATGAAAAGATACAGCAAACGAGACATGTTTTAACCAAGTAATTGGTCTGGATCAAGCAAAAAAAAATTGTAAAAATATTTTAAATTTCATTTATGGTAAGAGGCTTCAAAGTATTTTATAGTTTATAGGTTAAAACTTAAAACATTAACTTTATATGTATATTAACGTAATGTGATTTCAAGTGCATTACTGCCAAACTTGACTTTCATGTTGTATTTTATTTCACGACTATTTACAAAGCAATTCTTTATAATTACTTCAAAAACTTCAAAATTTAGTTTAGAAATTGCTAAAAAAGTGCATAAGTTATTTGAGTAGCATTACAATGTAATTTTTATTTTACAGTATCCATAAGAAAAAATTCAAATTGTGGTGCAGCTTTACAACACGCAATAAACACCAGGAGTAGTGGGTACGAAAGACGCCAATAAACATAAGCACAGAATGAATGTAAATAGGTTTTTTATATTTTTTAAATTTTTTTCAGTACATATATGGACATTGTATGTTAAGTTTCCAAATTGTTTTATTAATTAAATTAAAAATGATAATACCATTGTATGCATTTAATTTGTGTTAAGTTGCTAACATTGCCAATGGTTTTAAAATTGCGCACTATTTATGTGATGGCAAAGTACATATTATATTGCACAGATTTCACTGGCATTCTGCATTTAACTTGTATTAATATACATAACTTGCCGATATTGGTTCGATGCAATTTCTGCATTGGCAAGATTCATTCGGCAATATATCGGCCGGTGTGTCACCTGGTTACCGGCAGTGCAAGGTTTATATACTGAAGGTTACCTATTTGCCGTATACTCAACGGTTTGATCCCGTTTGTAGTAGAAGGGGACAGCGTGACGTCATTGGCCTGGCGCGAGATTTTGCAATTCTGTTTGTATACGTTGTAGTTAAACCTTAATTTATAATTAGTTTTCTTTGTTAAGTTACTTTTTAATGTTTGTGGAACTTATGTGTTGTGGATAGTCTTTAGTAGTGTTTATTTTGTATCATCCATCTGGTTATTTTGTTTTAGAACTTTTTTAAATTAGAATTAGTGAAGTACATATTTGAAAAGAAAAGTTACGGTATGTATAAAACCACTGTGTCAGTTTGAGTTTGTAAATTATACTTTTAAAATACTAGATGCCATCAAATTGTGCAGTAGCTATATGTCGCACCGATACAAATATTACAAAAATTATTGGAATCAGAATAAGTTTATTTCGCTTCCCAAAACATAAGGAATTACGACAAGTTTGGATAAACAGCTGTCATCGTAGTGACAAGTTTAATGTAGACAACGCACGAGTTTGTTCACTTCATTTTACATCAGATGATTTTGAACGTGATATTAAATCGGAAATTCTAAATCGACCATCTAAATTAATTTTAAAATCAACAGCAGTACCATCTCTCAAGCTGGTTTTAAATAACGCAACAACAAAAAATGCGGAAATGATTGAAAAGCGTATTGAAAGAAAAGAACTGAGGAATAAACAAAAATCTTCAATTAAATATATTCAGAAAATTAATGCTAAAATGCAAAATGAGGTAGAACAAAATCAAATTGATCAATTTTCTACAGAAACATCTTTTGATGTAGAAAAAATGAATTTCTTCGTAATGAAATTAACTCTTTAAAACTCGAAACTAAACAGTTGAAAGAACAACTAATTGAACAAAATAGACAAATACAGAATTACAGAAAAACAATAAATTCTTTGCGAACGCAGTTAAATAAAGAAAAGTGAAAACAGAAGTCGGGAAATGTTCAAAAACTTTTATCACGCTGTGAAAAAATATTTACTCCAGCACAATTAAACTTGATGTTATCTAAAGGGAAAAGGGTCCGTTGGGGAACTACTGATATGGTAATTGCATTTACCCTTAGATACTTTAGTAAGAGAGCCTACTTATTTTTGAGGAATAAATTACAATACCCTTACCAGGTAACATCTTTCTAATAATCGGTTTACTATCAATTAATGTTAATCATTATTTACAGGAATTTCTACACTTCAAGGATGGGCAACAAAGTTTAACATACGACCTGGAATGCTATCTACTGTTTTGAGATTTTTAGAAATTTTGGCAAAAACTATGGAAGATGAAGAAAAAATTGTTGTTTTATCATTCGATGAGGTTAAAGTAGCAGAAATGCATGAATATGATAGAAAAAGGGATCAAGTTATAGGACCACATTCTCAAATGCAAGTTGTGAATATAAGAGGTTTATTTGCTAAATGGAAGCAACCCATATATGTCAATTTTGACACCAAAATGACAAAGTCAATCTTGAACAATATCATTAACAAGTTGTATGCCATTGGAATTAAAGTTGTTGCATGTGTTTGTGATTGTGGTGGTGGTAATGTGGGATTATGGAAGGATTTGGGATTATCGTATGAAAAAAGTTATATAAAGCACCACAGCACTGGAGAAAACATCTCCTTTTTTGCTGATGCACCACACTTGCTAAAATTAGTTAGAAATTGGTTCTTGGACAGTGGATTTATTATTAACAATAAGATCATTCGTTCATCACCTATAAAGGAATTAATTAATAGTACGGATATCGAAATAAACAGTTTTTAAAGTTAATAATCAACATGTAACATGTGAAGGCTTTAAAGACAAAACGTTGCTCTTGCTGCTCAATTAATGTCTCATACAACTGCAACTGCATTAAAACGTTATAAGTCTAACGATACAGTTGCGAGAGATACAGCGGAATTTATTGAATTAACAAACAATTGGTTCGATCTAATGAATTCATACGCACCAAATAATTTCATACCATCAAAAGCTGGGTATGGTCAATTCTTGCTTGAGCAAAATAAACTTTTAGATGAAATGTATACCACAGTATTACAAATGAGATGTGTTGGTAAAAATGTTCTTCAAACATTTCAAAAAGGTATATTAATGTCTATTAATTCTTTAAAAGGGCTACATCAAGACATTGTGAAAAATACAAAAATGCAATATTTGTTGACACATCGATTAAATCAAGATGTTTTAGAAAACTTGTTTTCCCAGTTACGCACCAGAGGCGGCTTAAATGATCATCCAACCCCTTTAAATGCACTTTATCGTTTGCGTATACTAATATTGGGTAAGTCGACAACAATCCAAACAACAAACTCAATCGACAAAGGAGAAGATGAATTTATTATGGGAAGAGCTTTAATGCAAAGTGGCATTGAGACTAATAGTGAATCAAGCAGCAGCACTCTTATTGAAAACAATAGTTTAGTATTGGACATTTGTGACACCAAAAAGTTATCCGAAGAAGATGGGCTTGAATATCTTGCCGGCTGGATTGCAAAAAAATTAAAAAACAGTCATCCTTATTTAAGTTTAAACACTGATACAGAAGATCATCATAATTATCCATATCCTAGTTGGGTGAAACATTTGTCTTTTGGTGGATTAGTTACTCCCACTTTTGATTTTCTAGAGCTCATAAAAAAATTAGACGTTGAATTTATAAAATGTGTTGGAAACGGAATTCCAAGAAAAAAATATATAAACAAATCAATTACGAATAAAATACTTCTTACTTTACCATCTGTTGACGCCGTTATATTACGGACATTTGTAAAACAAAGAATTTATATAAGGGTAAATTTCTTGAATTTTAAATATATGCAACAAAAGCATGATAAAAATTTAAAACGAAGAGTTAATGCTATACGAGAATCGCATATTGCTAAGAAAATGCAAAAAATTTCAACATAAATGCTTTGTATTTAAATTATTTTAATATATCCTAATAAAAATAATGTACTTTTATTTAAAAATGTATTCATAATTAAGCAACACCAGGCCAATGACGTAATCGCCGATTACTGACGAAAAGTTACGAGTCAAATTCAGACAACCTCCAATATATAAACCTTGCCGGCAGTGTACTTCATTTTAGTACATTGCCAGCATTCTGAGTGCCGGCTAAGGAGTACATTGCCAGTACAGATGTGTTTATTGGGTAAAGACAAGGTATTTTTGCATATTTGAATTTACTTTTGCTGTACATTAATCTAGTAAGTATTTGGATTCCTATAATATAAATAATGGATAAAAGCTCTAGAAAAATGAGAGAATGTGTAAATAAAAAAGTTCGATTGTGTTTGAGTGAAAATGAACAAGTGGTCATATTTTCTGTGGACCAACCGGAGTTGTTGCATCTGGAAAATATCACTATTGGCATTTTGTATTGACTTTATTTGACGTGTGGCCATATTTTTTGTTAATATATAGATATGCACATATATTTTACTTACATATGAAGGTTCTATAAAAAAATGAATGTTTATTATACTTTAATTAAATGTTCATTGAACCTCCATATGTATGTATTTTGTACGTTCATATGACTGTTCAATATATCTTCATATGGATGTAAAATGTTTATCCACCTGGAGGTCCTATGGACTTACTATGAAGATCTTTCCGTGACGGAATGATATATCCAATGGACCTCCATCCTTGCTTCATAATATTAAATATGGATGTTCGATGCACCTCCGGTATCCATGGTTGGTGTGTACATTTCATATCCATTGGATATGCTTGTGCTGTGTGGGGTCATCGCTATCATCATCTCGTAAATTCATAATTAAAGGCTCGACGGCAATATCTAATAAATTTTCTTTTTCTATTCTTATACGCAATTAGGCGAGACGGTTCTAGGGATGTTTTTCATTGTTGATTTGTAAAGATCGAATACGTTTTTTATTTTTACATTACAGGGAGGCTTGGGCGACGCAGACGTCTAGTTAAGCGCATGTTGAAAGTAGAATTTAATATTACTACCATATTATTTTAAAATAATCCCATATCAGTTCTATAAGATTAAATTCACAATGTGCCACCGGAAACCATAGAAATTTCATATTATGTTCTCTCAAATCTTAAGCAATCTTTTGCAACTATCTTTTCAAAATGATGTTTTTGGGATACCTTTAAAAGTACAGGTCTCGCTAGTGAATTAAATTTGGCAACGCCTTAAGGTAATTGTATTTGTCTATTTTCAACCGAATAATGTCAACTTTTTTCCATAGAGTCGTGGAATTGGAAGATTCAGGATCTAACATAGTATGATAAAGTGCTTGGTCAATTATAATTATTGACTTATCAGGAATAATTGATGTTAATACAAATGTAATCTATTCCTCATAGTGCTGTTTGTTCATTTTGTCGTGGTAATTAGCAGAACTTTTTTTACCAATAATGCATTTCATATACTTTTCCAAAAATTAATCTTCGTTACCAACATGTAGCTCTGAACCGGAATGTCGTTTGATTCCACCTCCAATCCTCACTTTTTGTATAGTTCTATATTCATCAAAATTGGTAGAAATGTCTGGTGTAACTGTTTCCACCCAACCAAATTTTCTAGAATGGCACCACACCATGTCTCGTCGGTATAAAATACTTTTTAATCCTCTTCTCGATATCTTTTTGTGGAGTACAATTATTGGGATCTTTTGGCAGATATATTATTTTGTTTCCGTGAAAATAGGTTTATTTTTCAATTTTCGATAGGTATTTACAGCTTTCGCGCGCAGTGTTTTAAAGTAGAAGTACAAAACTGAAGAAAATCAGAAACGTCGGTTAATCTTTGATGTAATGCTACAATTAGATGGGAAACTGTTCTCTATATAGAACTGTAAGATATGACTAAAAAAACCTTCTGAATTGTTTCAGTTCAGATTTAAGACGAGATCTTTCAGTGCGCCTTCA
The DNA here is from genome assembly GCA_035610365.1 of Aquatica leii. NCBI lineage: Eukaryota > Metazoa > Arthropoda > Insecta > Coleoptera > Lampyridae > Aquatica > Aquatica leii. Next base: position 80,939,057 of record CM069434.1, read on the forward strand.
CGATATTCCTGTTCTGTTTTTCAAAAAATATTTTTGTTGCGTTTTAAAAATATTTAATTTAAACATTGATATTGAAATATTTTAAAAATATTTAAAACATTTTTACTAACATAAAAACGTTTTTACTTTATTGGAAGTTATACTTTTGTTTGCTTTCTATACACTTTATTCTTTTATATATTGTAACAAAAACACAACTATATCAACTTATGTTACACATTATTAATAAATACATATTAAACCTTTTCGTTTTTTTAAAAACTTTCTGCAAATTTGAATTAAGTACTTAATAACCGCGTTTGCGCAAAGTACCAGTATCTACGTGAAAAGATGGCGATTTTGTATATTATAATTGCATTATATTTTAAGCTTCAACGAACTTAACAATTTCCATGGTATACTCGCTATGCTGTGTAATGCATTGTTAGTGTATCAGTTTAATCGTTTTCTAATTTGCGTTCTAGTAAAACTGAAATAGATACTTTAAGTATATGTCAGCATTTATTATGATGGTACGTTTTTCGTTGCAAGAAATTTTGTTGAAGTGTAATATTATTTGTTACAGCAGTGGTACACCAAAACGTTCATTTTATGTACTTCATGATTTCCATTCTTTGTGATGTTTTAAGGTTCTCAAATTGATATGATGTTGACCAAATGGGAAATTTGAACGTGCACAATAACAAATTAATCTTTTGGTATGTATTTTTTTCTGACATTGATGCAGTATTATTTTGTGTGTACAAAGTTTCAAAATCTTGGATTGTTATAGTTGTTCTGGTTTTCGTTTTTACACAAAGAGGTACATGCATAAATAGTCAAAAGTTTTCGGTGCGAAGGAACGGCAATAATAAAAACAAACTTTATTGTTCAGGCCTTAACAACAGATAAAGGTTGTTTTTATTGTTACCGTTCCTTCACCGCGAAGGATCCTATCCATAAAATAGAAAACCTTTGATTAATTGGAAACTTTTGTGAGGATTATTATAATTATTTCAATTAATTTAAAGTAATTACATAAATAATATTTGTTTTACTTTTATGTTAATGTGTTAATTTTTGTTATAGGCGCCAAATGCGTTTGCAGCCACATGAAATTGAAGTATTTTGAGTACACAAAGATTGTATTATCTTTCTTTTGTAAGCATTTTAAGGCTGGTTCTATAAAAGTGGTATAAATGTTAGTTAAGTTATACTTAGTTTGATTGTAAAATCCTGTCGTTATTGGCTGTGTTCCCAGCAAACACAAGGTAGCTTAATTTAGTAGTTTATTGGGTACTGAAAAGTCATTTATAAGTAATTAATTTTTTCGTAATTTAAGAGTAGTCTAAGGTGACGTTTAGCAGTAATTTAAATGGTTACTAGTTTAAAAGTAGTATACGAAGTAGTTTAGGAGTATTTCAGTATTGTGGTAGCATAAAAGTAATTTAATTAGTAACTTAATAGTGATTAAAAAATTAAACGTTGTAGTTTAATGGTGATTGAGTCACCATTATACTACCCGGTAATTAGAAAGTAATTAAGGAGTAATGTAATGGTGCGTAGCTTAAGAATAGTTTAATCAGTAACTTCAGAGTAATTAAAAATTGAACGTTGTAGTTTAATGGTAATGGGAGTCACCGTTATACCACACAGTAATTAAAAAGTAACTAAGGAGTAATGTAATGGTGGGTAGCTTAAAAATAGTTTAACCAGTAGCTTAAGAAAAATTAAAAAATTGAACGTTGTAGTTTACCAGTAGTTGAGTTACCATTATACTACCCAGCAATTCTAAAGTAATTTAGGAGTAATGTAATGATTGGTAGCTTGAATAGTTTACTCAGTAACTTAGTCGTAATTCCAGAATTAGGTTGGGGAGTTTAATGGTAATTGAATGTCCGTTAAAATACAAGGTAAATTAATAGTCAGTAGTAATAGAGTTGCTATATAAATGTTAAGCTAAATTATTTTAAAAATAGTCGTTATATTTGCCAAACAGTTAGGTCTGCTATCAAACAATTGCTTGAAGAATGCATAGAAAGAAAGAAAGTGGCAATTATTATCGACAACTACAAAGATTTCGTACAGTTTACGAAAATATTAATATTGGAAAGGCAAATAGCATTGGTCAATCTACGGGATCTAGTAACGCAATATAAATATAAAACAAAAGTAAATATTATAACTTATGATACAAGAATATCAATATTGCATGCAATTATGTACCTGCCGTATCCAAAAATATTCGGATTATATAAACCACTTCAAGCAACTAATACATGAATTATCCTGATTACAGAATAACAAAAACAACAAGAGTATAATTAATACGTAGCGATGCAAATGTATATATAGGACTAATTCATCATCAGTCTGATTGTCATGTGAAATATTTAATGGTTCACGTTGAAAGTATTAAATTACGAATAAGTTACTCGATTTTGTATTCAACATAATATATAACGTGTAGTTAGCATTTATACTATTAGGTCAGGTAAAGGAGTGGTTAACACTTAGGTTGCAAGGGATTTTCCTAATGTTCGTGGGATCAAACCCCAGGTAAGTACTTAAATTAAATTCTAATTTAAAAAAAATCCGACAATTTATCAATCATGTGCGTCAAATTCTGTAAACGAAATAAATGAAAAATTACAGAAACAAATAATTAAATAAAAAAACTATTTTTTTAAATGTGTTAGTGGTTTTAATAGTAATGTAATAGTTTTGCTAGTAGTTCAAAACAGTAGTTTAACAGTAATTCAATGGTAATATAACAACAGTATTTTAATGGTAGTTTATTAGTAATTTAGAAGTCAATGTTTTTGGTAGTTTAAATGGTTGCTTAATGGCGCCCTTTTTACTGTTTAAATTACTACTTAAATTACCGTAATTTAATGGCAATTCAACAGTAATTTAAGTCCATCTGTGTTTGCTGGGTAAGCTGGTTCTGAAAATTTTGCATATTGCGTTTTGCAGAGCAGAAAATCCCTTTTGCATCTTGATGAGATAAATTGCATCGGCTCCTAGAGACTGAAAGGGTTTAAACCATTGAACATATTGATTCCCATTTTAGGTTTTCAGTATTGATTATATTGCTCGCTAATTCCCAGTTCCTTTTAGGAGCTTGTTTGTTTGGTACCGCTAGGTCCGGGTGCTCAGGAACTTAAGTTAACGATGAACCTGGAAAGTGTTTTTGCAATAGTTTTTGCAGAGTACCTTCAACCAAGTGCTGTAAAATTTCAGCTTTTGGTCAGCATAGAACCAATCTTTCCACTTTGGTCCTTGCTCAGAGCTTTTTGAAAGCGATAACTTGTAGGTTCATTTTCTACGTTCTTAAAGTACTTTCTACATGAGTCTCTTTTTATCTTTTTAATAACATTGCTGTATGTTATGAAGCTGGTTTTGTATTCATCTCGGTCTCCCTTCTTTTTGGCTGTGTTAAATAGCCTTCTTGTGCGTGCCCTCTTGCTGTATCAAGCTCCCTGTTCTGCCCAGTAACCTTGTTGGGAGTTCGTTTGGCATTTTTCAATCAGTTTGCTTCAAATGCGGATTTTATTGAATTAACAATATTGTTCGTCATTAGTTCTAGCTTGTGCGTTGATTTTGCAACTGAAGGATAGTTACTGATTTGACCGGCAAAATTTTGTTTTACAGGTTTCACTTGGTTTTCCCTGAATGTATCTATGATCATTAGATTTTAGAATAAGTCTTAAAAGTTTTTCACCTCCTGGATTTGTGTTCGTACTCCCACACAAGGTGTGGTGTGCATTGACATCGCATCCAGGAATCAACGGTTAATCAGCCGTTGGATTTCCTCCGGTGACGGTGGTCCCATCTGATCGTACGTAAGAAATGTAACCGGATCCGACAAAGAACTACAGATATTTTAGCTGCCACTAGGTCTCTAGAACATAAATCCCACAATGGCATCAAGCTTAGTGCAATCTTCACAATGATGCATGTGTTAGGGTTCTGCACAAGTTGGGCTGCAAGCAGCCATCTACCTGGTCTGTCCAACCATTTTATTGATTCCTTGTGGATTCATGACTCTTGAACAAGGTCAATATCAATATCGTGTGTCACGATATAAGCACTGAGGCTGCCATGCAATGATGTATACTTATCTGAACGACTTTGAACATTAGATTTGCCGTCAGTGCGTTCTTTCCGGTTCTGGATTTACATCCTTTGCCTCGTCGACGTGGCTTATAGCATCCGGTTTTTTCCTGTTCTTTTTGGAGTCGGCCAACGCTTCGAAAATTTAAAGTGTGGTTGGTTGGCTAATGCTTCCACTTTCTTACAGGATCTCTTGTCCATAAACAGGACGTATTGGGTTCATCTGGTTTAGTGTTAACCACACGCCACATTTTGGTACTGATGTTGTTTTGTATCGTTATTTTTTTCACTAGCTTGGCGGTTCCAGTACTGTTCCCGGGACTCAAACAAGAACCTTTTTGGATACAGGAAGGTCGTTGAGATAAATAATCTCAAGTTCCCTATCCTCCCCCAGTGGTTGCTTTTTGTTTGACGTGCTGACTAACCACTCTCTGGTTGCTTCGTCTGCGAACGTTATTATCAGGAATTCCCCTTTCTGGGTACATTCCTGAAAACGCGGAGTAGTTTGTCTCTTCTCCAGTTCGTCAATCTTTCCGAGTATTAAAGTTTTTGTGACTTCAGATTCTTCAGAACTGAGGGTGTTTTTAGGGAATCCTTTTAGTATAATTGCAAGAGCAGTTCCCGTCAAAGTATCCTTGTATGTCTTTTTTAGGTTCTTTTGATCCCTCGACTTTGCTTTACCGCTCGTTTTCGTGATGCCGGTGTGCTAATTTTGCGCCCCTGTTATTCCTGCAGTTGATACAATTGCGAACGCCGTCTGGTGTCGTCGTTGCGTTCCTGACGTACCCGCCTTTGCTTCCTGCATAGGTGCGTTTGCTCACGCCTCCCTGCCGTTGGAATGAAACCGGTTGCCTCAGTTTCCTATTCTTTTTGTTATTCATATATATATTTCTGGGTTCTGCTCAGAGCCCCCGTCTTTTTTTAATTATTGTAAAGGTGGTTCCATATATGTCCCACGAATACGAAAGATCACCGTGCGCAGTGCCCCAATACGCACGGATATAACGGAGTTCGCCTGGTGCCTCGAGGTTGAAACTAGTGACAACTGGTTTTCTATGCAGTCACGCATCTATTAGCCTGGTCATCGTCACCTTAGATTTAGGTTTAGGTACGTACAGATTTGAAGCTGCGACTCCAACACCTGCTAAGATAAACAAGGTTGTACCGGCTCAGCTAGTAAAGCTGCGTACCATGATACCCTATCTACCCTTCTATCCACCACCTGGAGACGCGCTCGATTGGTACTTCAACCCACAGAGAATGCAGCTTTACTTTTAAACATTACCCTGTAAACATATAAATATATGGCAGAAACAGAAATATCTGAAAATCTACTGATACTGCAACAGAAACAATCAGTGCCAGCCGCGGATCTATGGAGGCATTTATGCAGCTGGAGCTACCCCCAAACGCTACGTTAATTTAATTATATTAATAAAAAAAGCATAACATCAACTTTTTCAACAAATAATATAACACTAAAAGAACATATACGCGTTGTCCTGAGTTGTGATTTTGTACGTCAAGAATATACAAATGTCATCAATTCGTTCAACACTTTTTAACATCGGTTTAAATTACATGCTTTTTTGACATCATACTAAACGGATGCATTGCTGTTCATTCATGTTAACGCGTTTTAGAAAACAGAATATAACTAACAGCGTCATCTGTTGACATGTTTCCGATAGTCATATTTATGAATATATAAATATGTTAAACACAACTTTAAAGAATTAAAAAATAAATTTATTTAAAAATTACAAAGTTAATGTTTGGAGAACAGTATGTTGTACAATTCTGTTTTAAAATTAATTTGCGTTTCCTTTTATTAACTCGGGAAAAATTGTTAATAAAGAGATTTCGTCAATAGCCTAGATTAATGTCACTTACATATTGCAATAAATTTCTTAACGTAATAATAAGCAAAAAGGAAATATTAGTCAATTATAACAGTTGGAAAATTAGTCATGATTTATACAAAAGGTTATTGAATTCTACTATAATTACAAACTTTACCTCTATATAATATTAGTATAGCGAGATATATATAGTCCTGGGTTGTTGTATCGATATATCGATACGTATCGATACGTCGCGTCGGGCGTATCGATAAGCCGATACAAACTACAAGCTCGTATCGATACTCCGATACGTATCGATACTCCGATACGTATCGATATTTCGATACGTATTGATATTCCGATAGGTATCGATATTTCGATATATCGATACAAATTGCGTATCGATATTCGATACACAAAATTCCGTATCGCCCAGCACTACATATATACATTCCTATTTTAATCGGATTTTGTTTACAATTTTATGCGTTTTATTTTTTTGCGTGGAACCCTAATTATTTTTTATAAATTACTCATAGTCATAACATTAGCTATCTGCCGGTGAAAGTCCCGTCAAAATCGGAGATTAGCCGGGGCAAATAGACAGAGAAAAATTTTAAAAATTGTTTTTTGTCATAAGTACCGTATAAGTATATACTTTCATATGGAATTAGTAAAAAACTGTTAATTCGACTTTACAGACATTTTAATTTTATTTATTTGTGTATAAACAATAAAAATTTTATTACGAATCCATTGTTAATAATATTTATTATTTCATTACGTGCCATCTGATACTAAACGGCAAAAATAAGCAACTGAAGATGAAAAACAAATCTTAAGGGTTTTATTTTTAAATACTTTCGCTTTTGCGATTAAGACTAAGAAATAGTTTTTTGCAATTAACCATACTGGCGGCTTTTCCGTATGGTCATTGCGTCAATAATCCTCCAAATATATATTAGAAAGTATGTTACTTTATTGAAACGTTCTCGAAGTAATTGTCAACTTCGAAACAATAACCGAAGGGTGTGGAATATTCTCAACACAAATAACAGAAATATATAAAAGAATTCAAAGGGAATTGACGTCAGTTTTTCGAAGTCGGAAGTTAAGAAGACTGTCGGTTTTATTATTTATATTACATTAAATAGATTATAAAGAATAATAATCATTTTTCCTATTCCAAAGATAGATAAATTGACATTAAATACAAGTCTTTTATTACATAAGAATGCATTTTTAAAGTTTTAATGTTGAAATGACCCTCCTGCAGTATTGGCCATCAGTCGCCACTGCAATCAACACAAACAAAAAGACGTAAAATCCCGATGGGCATAAAATTTCTTAAACATCAAGGACTGTTGCAATACAATGCAAAAAAACTCGAAGAACTGAGATTCAATATCTGAAGAGTCTTTGTAAACATGACGAGTTACAAAATCTACAACTTCTAATATACCTACAAAAACTTTTTAAGTAATTAAAATCATTTAAACTGCTTACAAAAACACAAGATACAAACTTTTTCCATCATCTTTTTCGGAAGTGGTCCGTTTTATTTACGATTTGCAAACAGACGTTGAGTACAGCCATAAATCTAAGTTGAGATAATAATGAAACAGAAACGTATTTGTAACAAATCAAGTATATTAAATTAATAACTTCCTAACTAAATACAATTATACAAATTTAATACTGTACAATTCTAATCAAAAATAAACTGTCAAGTTGGTGTTATCCGTCAGCCTTTGTGGTACATCAAAATTGTTAACATTGTCGCTATCGCTGTCGATCTAAAAAAAAATAAATGCTGGGTATTTGAAGACAGTAAACCTCTAGTATACCTTATCGTCGCCCCAACTCAGTTTTTTTACTCTATTCGATAGTGCTGAGTGCGGCCACATTGGCGGTTGTGGAGCCGGATGCACTTTCGGGCTTGGTTTTGTTTTTGCACTGTTACTCGGTAATCCTCCCAAAGCTGAAGCAGTAGGAGAACGCAGGGCGTCGCCAAAAACGGGATTACTATTTATACTTTTGTCCGTCACTAACTGCGTCGTATTAGTCTTCTCTAAATCTTTATCCGATTGAAGCTGTTCGCGATTGGGTTTCCTTTTTCTAAAACATTTTTGTTATAATTGCAAAAACCTTTGCTTTTTTGTCTTACGCTTTGCAAATATAAACGATTAAAATCGCTATAATTACCGCTAGCAGCAATAAAATACTTCCGAAGGCTGCTAGCAATAATTTTGCATTTGAACCGTTTTGACCGGATAGTAATTCAACAGAACTGCTCGACTTAGTAAAATGCACAAGAACAGGTACAGTCGCTTTACGTGGCGGTTTTCCATTATCACTGGCAACTACTACTAAATTAGCCGCTCCTGAGCGTTCAACCAACTCTTTTAATTTAAGATCACCGCTTGGTGTTATGTAAAATAAAGATGCATTTGTTCCAGTTAATGTCAAAGTCAGTTCATCGTTTAAATCTCCATCGCCTACTTCAATTCGCCCAATCAGTTCTTCAGGACGCCCCGATACAAAAAACTCATAATGGGAATAACGAAAATGAGGCTCCCATTCGTTAACGTCTTCGACTGTCACATTCACAACACTTGAATCGTTCTAAAATTACTTAAATTAGATTAAAACAACACTGTTTTGGTACTCACCGTAATTCCATCGGTTGCAAAGACTCGAAACATATACTCCGATCGGTTTTCGTAGTCTAGTTGTTTTTTTAATGCTAGTTCGCCTTTTGAACTTATGCTAAAGACATCTAATATTTCTTTATCAGACACAAAATATTTCAACGGTTCGTTGTATTTGGTAGTAGCTAATACAGTTAAGGTTGCACCAACTGGAAGCGATTCAGACGCTTTAACATTGAATACTTGTCGTATGAAGCGTATCATGTTCCCTCCTATCTTAGATATTGTTAATGTGGCTAATGCGTAACGATCTGGATTGTCTTGTTGAGTAGCTCTAAAAATTAAATAAGGAATTCTCAGTTTTTGTTTAGTGTAACTATAATTTTAAAAAAAATTGTAATTTTCAAAATACCTTATCACTATTGTCGCAGGGTGCTGCAAGTCAGTAGGTGACAAATCTTTTGCTAGACTAACTTGTGCGGTATTTCTATTAATCTTAAAAAAAGAATAATCGGCTCCAATTCCATTAAACGTATAAAAAACAGCAGCGTTAATGCCCGAGTCCTGATCGAACGCCTTAATTTCTCGCGGTTTAACAAGTAATGTTGTTGATTTTAAAGCAGGTTCTTGAATCAACGCGCTGTACCTATCGTCCAAAAATCGGGGATTTTGGTCATCAGCGTCGACGACATAAACGGTTAAAATCGTATCGGAGGATTTTGGAGGTTCACCATGATCTTGCGCACGTATACCAACGTCAAAAGTTTTTAACGTTTCGTAATCTAACTGTTTCTTTAGCACTAGCGTACCTTCGAGCTCATTTTCAAATTCGAAATAATTTGAGTAAGGTCCGGGAAGCACCGAGTAGCGCACGCTTGAAAACGGTCCTTGTTGATCGGCGTCAATTGCGTGAACTCCTTGCAAAACGCGGGTACCGACAACAGTAACTTCGGAAATATTTAACACGTATGGTGCGTTGACAAATTTAGGTGCATTATCGTTTGCGTCCGTCACGCGAATGCTAATTGGAATGACAAATCCAGGATCGACGGTGTGTAGTCTTTCGCAAATTAAATTGATAAACACCGATGATGGCCCATCGATGCCCTCCTTATCTAAAACTCTTCTCAACGTTAAATTTCGTGTTCCCGGTGTAATCACTATTGGACTATCAGATTCGCGCAAATGTAATGCTATAGTTCCACCAGGACGTGGATCTCCGTGAACTCGTACTTGTCCTATGACCGATCCAATCGCCAAATCTTCAGAAACAAAAAAACTTTCTGATGACGCTCCGTTTTCTAAATAGCATCTATTATCGGGTATATCTAAAAAATAAAATGACTTTATAATTACAATAGATAATTTCTTTATAATGCTTGTGCATTTCTTTTTAAAAATTCTTAAAAAATTGTTTATGATTTTGTTCTAAATTCCATGAAAACAATTCATAACGGAGGTTTTATGGCTTAAAATTACGTGCTTATTAACGTGATTTATGCTTCATATAATTAAACTCTCGAGAAATGTATGTAAACATTTACTGCTAAAAATAATATTAACTTAATTTTTCTAACTAATTTTTTACAAAATTCTAACTGTTTAACGTTTCAATCGACAGCACCGCAACATTACTTCTTAGAATAAATACTTATGTAATAATGTAATCCTATTGTTCTCATTAATTTTTTTATTGAGAATCATGAAGTAGGTTTGTAGTGTTTGTACTGTGTTCGACCAAAATTATATTAAAAAAAGCGTCACTTGGAAACTGTTTCACGGTACCATTGAGAAGGTTTTGTCGCTTTTATTGTTGATTGTTGTCTGAAAATGTTTACCCAGGTTTATCAATACTATTTTTTCGTATATTCAGTCATTTGGTGCCACGATTTATGTAGGACCATACATTTGTATAGGATTAGCTACGTTTAATGATATGATAATGATTACGTGTTTTAAAAACGTGCCAACGTTTTAAAATAATTGAAATAAAATATCTATTTAAGCAGCAATGGCGTTATTACGATGATTATGTCCGGAGGGCAACGTAATGCAGCCCGAGGACCTCTGCTCGAGAGAACATTCTCTATTGGCGTAATCATCCAGTAACTCCAGTAGTGCATACAATATTTTATTTTTTACTTTATTGAAAATAAAAACTAAGAATGAACGATTGCTTTAGTTTCTATTACAAGTGCATCTAGTAGTTTAGAACAATAAATAGTTTGACTTTTAATTATTTAATTGTCAATCACAATGAATGTGCAAGAATTGCTTGAATTTGTTTTAAAAAAGTATAAAAAGAAATAAAAAGCTTGTTACCATTTAAATTTAAACAAAAATATGAAAGGAAGTATCATGTTTACTTTCCTATAAAAAAAGTATAGCAATCGCAACTTTTAAAAAAAAAAATTTTTTTTGCGTAATTTTACGTTTCAAGGTCTCCTCAATCAAAAAAATGTATTTTTGACAAAAAATGTTTGTTGTTTGTGTGTGTGTGTCGGTCTGTGTGTGTGTGTGTGGAACGATGTACCCACGATAACTCTCGAACCAAAAGTCCTAGAAACTTGAAATTTGGTATAGAGTTGGTTTTTCATATTCTCTCGGTTCTATCAAAAGATGGGTCTGATAAAAAAAATACGAAAGTGGGTGTATCCGCCATTTTTAACAGTTTTTCTTATATAATTTTGTACGTATGTAAATTATTCGTATTATTTTTGCAGTTTCTTATAGAGATAATTCTTCTTAACAATTTATTAAAATAAAACATTTTCTAACATTAATAGTTTATTAGATATTTTATTTATAATTTAAAATGAATTCTCAAATATAATCTAGGTTCGAATCCTGCCTGCAACAATTTTTTTAGAAAAAAATTTCATATATTAAAAGGAAAGCAAGATACGTTAAAAATAACAATTTTTACTGATTTCCTAAAGGAGAAAGCAATATCGAGGCGAACAAATATAGGGGTTTGACGATATGACAACATAAGCTCAATTTGTCGTATTTCGGTTATATCTTAATGAAATTGAGAAGAAAAATTTTCATAAAAAAACTATAGCATGCTCAGAAGTCAATACAAACGTGTACATATCACTTCAAAGTGTTTTTATGACAACATAACCTTTAAAAAAATGTAGACATTCCTTCATCATTCCTTATAAGAAAGTTGTGTGTTGACCACACTAGTTTTTTGAGTACGTAATAAGAGCGCGTACGCAATGAGACGGTGTTATGAATCCATAAAACCCTTTCATAACGTCCCACATAGACGCCGCGGTTTTTCTGTATATGTTTATATGTATCCTAAGCATTATGTATAAATTATGACAAAATCTTTTTCTTTTTCAAAAAAACTTTTTATGTATAGCATATTTTCTAATTCAATTTTTGGTAATTTAAAAAACGTTTAAAATTTTTTTTTTATTGATTGGTTAAATAATGTTTCTTTACTGAATTAATTTATATAAATAACAAATAACACCTATTTTACCAAATGAATATTAAAAAGTTTCATCAAAGTCTAAACTTTCTAAAATAACGAAGCGTTTCCGAAGTATTTGAGAACTTCAAAACGATAATCGAAAAAGATTGAACGTTCCAGATTTAGATAACGTCAAGATATAAAAATATTCAAAGGAAGTTGGAGTCAGTCTAATCGAGTCTAGCAAGAATATTGAGTCTAAAGCTGAGCTCAAAGAAGTTCCACGTGTTTAAAAAAAGGATCAAATGTCTCCGAAGAACTGCGATGGTTGATGACAAGTGGGAACCTAAGCAGTTGCGCCGCGAACAAAAAAAATGATCCCTAAATAAGAGTACTCCTGAATTCGAAAGCAAACGGTCGGTCGACCAACTTGGGTAGACGCATCAAAGCATAATAGGCGCAGTGAGACTGCTTAAGAGTAGAAGACGGTCTTTTTAAACAATCCCTAGAAAGTGTGGAGGGCACGGAAAACAGACTGCAGTTGGTAGTGCCAAAAAGCCTACTGTCAGAGGTGTTGCAGCGTCTGCACGATAGTGGAGAAAAACACTTTGGCGTAAAGAAGACATCAGAAAACATTTGAGAAAGACTCTGCTGTATGAACTTAGAAGAAGACGTCATAGAATGGTGCCGTAAGTGCACGGCCTGCGCATCAAGAAAACCCTTTAAAAAGAGTTGTTAACATTGCAAGTCCGTTCCCAGAATCTTATTCGGGAAACAAATACATCTTGATGGCGATGGATTATTTCACCAGACTTACACCATACCCAATCAAGAGGCAGCTACAGTTGCAGACGTTTTATGGAAGAAGTTTTTCTGACAGTTTAGAGTTTCGTTGGAATTACATACCGACTAAGGCCGCAACTTTGAGTTTACGCTGTTACAAGAAGTTTGCCGACTGTTAAGAATTAAGAAAACTAGGACGACGTCTTTCCATCCTCAATGTGATGGCATATTTGAACGGATAAATCGAACAATAAGAAAGTACTTAGCCAAAGTAGTGCCCAAACATCGAAGAGATTGAGATCAGTACTTGTACCTTTTCCTACTGGTATACCGATCATCTGTTCACAAAAGCACCCCAATCAGCAAGGAAACGATTTTTTCATGTTTTAAAAACGATACAACGTTTTAAAATACTACAAATAAAAAATGTTTTTCAAAAAAATATTTTTGTTGCGTTTTAAAAATATTTGTTCAATCTTACTCTTGAAACACGGTGTTTCATCCTTGGATACGCAGCTAGAAACCCTTTGCTTTGTCCACTCAAAATGTTGCTATAGAAACGTGTGGGATAAAGATTTTTCACCCACCACTCAATTTAATATTACTGACAACGCAAATTGACTACGGTGATTTTATATTATAATATAAACAGATATTTGAAACATTCTTATAAAATAGAAAGAATAAGATTTATCAAAAAATATTTAAATTTAGCAAACCAAAACATATCTAACAATATTTTGAAAGTCGTGTCGAGTCCATTTTTAAATTGCCCCCCTTAACTATCAAATTGCTCCCCTGTGGGGCGTGGGCCCCACGTTGGAAAACACTCATCTAGACACAGTACATGAGGCGGTCCGTAAAAACACGCAAATTGCCAGCGACAGAATTTTTGTGTTCTTTTCTATATTTCTTTCTTATATAATAATACATCTGCATCTTTACTATAACTTTATTCTTCTTTACCTAAAACGTTGACAAAAATATTAAAGAAATGCGTTTTTGTTGATTGGAAAAAGACAAAACAAGCTTTTGTATTTTTCTCTTTCTGCGTGCCATCACTGTTGAGGTAAGAACTACTACAACAAAGTGTTCTCTGTTCTCTTCAGTATTATGATGTTGCTCATACGAAATTTCTCTTTTTCTAAACAATTTTCCTCTCTAGCATTAATCATAAAATATCATATATCTCGTATCTCATCAAGAGTCCTAGATACGATGTTCTTCTTTTTACTGTGCTCACAAGTTTTGGTTGTATTTTGAGTGTCTGAAATACAGTTTTGTTCGTGACTTTTTATGTCCAGCTCATACGGAACAGTCTTAGGTACCTACATCAACATTTTAAATGAGTTACGCTTATTTATGTCATCTGCTTTAAATGTTCAAGTTGAAACCAAAAGGAACAGAAACCAAACGTAGCACTGCATTGTCTTCATTGTAATGGTAATCGAAAGTTACATTTTGGTCAAAACTTGTTTCACGTACATAAATTTTGCCTTTGCTATCTCAATGCTTTTTAATTTTTTTTAAGTAGTCAAATAGATAGTTGATTTTTTATCCATTTACATGTAAACCTTGACGGTACACAGCTAGGGGTCTACATGAGAAGTTTATATGAGTTACTAGCCAATGACGTTAAATAAGTGCAGCTGTTATTTCCTGAGAGTAACTTCGCTCAATTTCTGCTATGTTATTAGACAAATTACAGTTTTTTACACAGTCGCATAAACTGTACGCTCTTTTGTGTTACTATTATTTTGTAACTTTCGTATTTTTCTTGTATTTAATTTATATGCAACTAAAAACTTACATATATTATTATTTTATTACTGACATTGAGATTTATCAGATACTAAAATTCATTAGACAAAAAGTACTCGTATTTTGTGGGGCTGTGGGGTACACTAATAACGTAAAAGTGATTTAATAAAAACGCGATACTACGGTGTCACTCGCATACCGTAAATGATTGATTACCACGCTTTTTGTAAAACTGTCTTAATTTGTTATGTTAAAAAGTTGGTAGATCAATTTTCGAGTATAAAAATTTTTTTAAGTATAAAATTAGTCTTTCGAGACACCCCACTCTTACATCGGTGATGTCAAATTTTACATAGCATATTTTATTCACTTCCTGTAAGATCTGATGCAATACAGACGAGCTCTGTAAGCTCTGTTGTTTTACGCCCAACAAGGCTTTCACTATTAGATTTTTTCACGTGAATATGCAAATTAATTTTGTGGCTATTTAGTGGAAGCTGAGTAAGGGTAAACCGTTATATTTCTCTTTATTGGGGGTTTAATTTGATTCTGTCCTAATTGTCTATAGCGGTTTTCCGTACTCACCAACCAAGATAACGATAACTTTATGAGAAGAAATACTTACACAAGTGCGAAGTTAATTAAAGGGAAACTCGGCGCATTCTTTTACGTCAAATATTGTATGCATTAAATCAAATAACTTGTGCTAACACCTTATGTACGCTTTGTGTCAAATTCCATATTACGTTTTAAGTCAGACTGGTACGGAATTAGCTAATCCCTTACTAGATAATACACAACTGTAAGCATTGCATTTCTGTTTGACTTCGTTAGTCATGTCGATTATTAGAGTGGCCACACGTACATACTAGGTTATAATCACAATTAATTTTAAACTCTTTTTTTGTGTGCCACATACTTATCGGGTGCGTTTTGATTCTCCGATACTTTTGATTTTTGTATTCTTAGATCGATTAGGGCACTTAGATGTGCGACGAGTTGCCCAGTCAAAGGGCGTAACTTACATTTGGCCTGTGATATCAACCCAGTTAATATTATTTGCAACGTTTATATAACTACACTAATGTACTGTCTTCGTCCTTTTCAACTACTTCTGTGATACAATAAATATATATTTTGTGTTATTACTTCTGTCGTGTTATTTCTTCTTTTCCAGTTATGGGTAGAGTTAGACGATATCTCATTAATTCCAGAATCGGCATAACATCTGGAAAATATCAACCTAGTTTTACTAACGAACACGAGTAAGATCTGGTTTTATATTATCTAAAGGATATACAAAAACAATTATTTGGTTTGACAATAAAAAAAAGTCATTGATGAGTCGCCATCCGGAATTAAGTTTAAGAAAACTTCATGAGACTATGTCATGGGTTTTAACAAAATGGCTCTATCATAGTTTTTTAATTTATTGAATTATGATTTTTTAAAATAAAATTACTGAGACGAGAATTTATAACTGCGGTAAAACCGATGGTGACCATAGTATCAAAATTCCATTGACTTTGCTGAGCGTGGTGATACGGTGACCGCTGAAAAGTGTTGTTCAGCGGTTGGTTCAGCGGCAGGGAATTTCATACCTCCAATAATATTTTTCTTCTTTAATTTAAAGAAAAATGTTCTTTTACTATTTGATGAACCTCAAAAAAAAATACTAAAAAGTGTGCTATACTTTATATTGAAACGCATACAAGCTTCGAGATCCTTCAAAATCGTTCGAGATTATTACTGGAATGTTTTCAAAGTCGATAAAGCGTTTATATAAAAGTGTTTGCAAAAGGTTTGATTTATTCGAATCAGAAATCGGTGTGAAGAATCGGTATAAATACATAGTGTTTAACACGCGTGCCAGTAAAAAATAAATACTACGTCGTGTAAGTGAACATATTGTTAACATAAACAAATACCAGTTTAGATAAACAAAAGTTATCCGCAAACTTTATTTATCGGGTAATAGTAATACATAAATTAATATAAGTTGTTTTTCTGAAATACCTACTTAGTTTAAATAAATTTAATTTTAAAATTTGTTACAATTGGTATCAGGTGTAGAACAAATTCGTAATATTAAACCGTTAACAAACCGTTGATATTGTGTAAATAAAGCGATTTGTCTGTGTTTCTGTATTAAATAGTTCGAATTCGTTAAACCTGTGCATTTAATTTAATAATAAATAATCGGTCGTTCTTAAGATTCAGTGCTTAAAATTAAAAAAAGCAAGGATTTAATGTGACATCGAAAAGAAACCATGCATTAAAATTCTACCTCCTAATTTTGGTGGTTCCATGGTCAACCTACCACAAGCAGTTTGAAACCACAGCTACAGAGAGCCTTCAAAAATTTGGAACTGACATCGCTAGACTGACACGGCTTGCGTATGCTACGGGACTAGATAGCTTTCTGAAACAATTGGTTATACATGCTTCTGCAGATCGACGTCAAGACAACAAAACGCAATTGACTCTACGGTTAGCTTGACCTAAGACGCTTTAACCCACGCTTTACAGTTTGAAACAGCAAAATAAGCGTCGCGCTGAGGCAGCTATAAGGCCCGTTGTGCTGCGGAAGTACCCGCGCAGACAAAAAAAGCATCGAGGAAATAGCGCGACAAATGCTTCTGGAAAGAGAAGTCACGACTTCATCTTGTGGTGAAATAAGCCACGTATGACGACACGGTACTAAGCTTAAGACGAGAACAAGAAGAACGTGAAACAGCATGGAATGAGTTAAGCAAAAGAAACAAAAGTTAACCTCATCTAGTCACGCACCGGAAATGGCATTGTCTAGGGAGTAATTGCACAGCATTAATCTCGTTGGCCAATGGAATAAGTTTTCAGTTACTGATTGATACGAAAACGATGAAAACTATCATTTGTCGTGATATATTACTGGAAAATGAAAAGACATCACCAGTAACAGTACGACTTCGAACGACGACAAGCGAAGAAATACGTACTCGCAGACAAGTAAAAATAATTATTGGTTTGGGAAATAGAGTACTCGACTATTAAGTACTGGTAGCCAACGTCACGAAAGAAGTTAGCTTGGGAATGGACGTTTAAAAGAAGTATGGGTTCCATTTAGATTGAAGAACGATGTCTTAAATTGTCAATAAATAAATTCCTTTTCACATGTCAGAGAAGTAGCCGTGCGAGTCTTATTGAGTGAAGACGTGATTTAGTTTTACAATTTGTTACAATATCAAAAAGAGTATAAACGATAAGAATCATTTTGTCTATTCCAAAGATGGATAATTTGAACTTAAATATAAATCTTTTATTTAGTAAGAATGCGTTTTTAAAGGGTTAATGTTGAAATCGCTTTACTGCAGCATTAACCACCAGCCGGCACTGTGTCTCATACAAAAACTCGGACGCCATCCATTTAGCCATCAACTTTCTCACAGTATGCAGCTTTTACATGTGGCATTTATGAGAC
The DNA here is from genome assembly GCA_035610365.1 of Aquatica leii. Classification (NCBI taxonomy): domain Eukaryota; kingdom Metazoa; phylum Arthropoda; class Insecta; order Coleoptera; family Lampyridae; genus Aquatica; species Aquatica leii. The sequence goes on from CM069434.1 coordinate 80,957,078, forward strand.
CTTTGAGTCTATGCTATAAGAATAAAGTTAGAAAATATGGTTGCGGTCAAATCCTAGAAAATTATCAGTTTATGACAAATCTTAAACTTGTTTAGTCAAAACAAATGAGAATGCCTATAAGGATCATTATTTTCTACCAGCTGAGTGATTCCTATCAAAACGCAAAATCTTCCAGGTAATACTAAACACAACTCAACAATAATTGTTGATTCCTCTCAGCAACCTTCAATGCCGCTTCCTATAATGCTAAATGAAGATAAGTTTGTTTGTTTCTTTTTTCTGATAAAACATTTGTATTATTTTACTACTTTAAAGTTTATGTGAATATACCGCGGGTTTAGATAGCGGTCGCAGTCGCTACGTAGATGTCACATTTACGTAAAACAAACGTTTACCTTTTTTTTTGATCGAGCATACCAAAGATGTTTATCCTTGCTGCTTACTACGTACAAACATACCGAAGATACATGAATGAGCGCGGTTTAGGTCGCGGTCGCTACGTGGATGTCATCTATGTAAAACAAAAATTTATTTTCTTATGAGGCCGCGCATAACAAAGATGCTTCCTCGCCGTTTACTTCGCAATCTACATCAATGTCGATCCCAAAACCAAATAGTTTCTTTTTTATCGCGATAGAACTGTTGGGCAATGAGATAACTTACAAGCTTATTGGTCCACTTCAGACCATACAGCATTTACTTACTCATTAAAGAAATCAAATATTGGACCAAAGCAACTGCGGTTTTTTGTACGTAAACATAATCATAAACATTTGATAAACTCGAACTTCTTGTTGCTTATCTAGCGTAATAGACAAATAAATTTGTCAGATCACAATTAACGTTGGTTATCCATCACAATCGTAAGTAAACTTTTAATAAGTATTTGTGTAGAACGCATTTAATAATACATATTTGCAACAATTTAATAAATAGAGTAGTTTTTTAATCGGTCGTAGTATTTTGGTTATTAGTTCACTATGATAAGTCCTTTACAAGTTATCGGGTATATTTAATTATTCTTGGAGATAATATGATTTTAAAAAAAGAATTTATTACATTGATTTAAAATTAAATTTAATCATTTTACTAAAAATTTTTCGCTTGCGCGACACAATTAGAATTTTTAAATTTTGAATATATAAATAAGTTAAAAACTACTATACAATTAAAATAGATGTTCAACTTTACAATAAAACTCCAATTTTTTAAGCTGAACTACATCCCCATCCCCATGCATATTGATGTAAGTCGCAACCTCGACCTAAACCGCGATTACGACCTACGCCGCGACGTGAACCGTGTCCGTGTCTTCGGTATGTTCGCATCCTTAGGTTTTTGTTTGCCAACTCATATAAATACTAATTTCGATTGTTGTAAAAATTAAATTATGTATTAGAATATCTTGAAAAAGGTCTAAAACAACATTTTAAAACCATACAACCATTTATTAGCGTGTAATTGAATAGTACAATTTTAACCAAAAATCATGTTTACTCGCTCAAAATCTAAACAAAAATACTCTAGTAAATTTTTTTTCTGAAGTAGAAACCCTTAAACAACTCCACAGTTTTAAAAACATAGTTTCTGTATGTCTGTTTAAAATTGATTAACCATAAAGGTTCAGTTATACACCTAAATACGAACTTTCTTATTCAGAACTTGTTGATATTCAAGAACAACAAAGAGAGCACCAAAGGATCCCAATGAAAAAAATGTTACAGATTAAATGTTATTTTTATGGAGATGTTTTTATATGTGGTGTTGTACTACTAAAAATCAAAATACTAACTAACTTTCAAATATTTTACAGTTATTGACACAAAATTTATTTGGATCAAATGTAAAATATCAGTGATTAAAAACAGAAACAAGCACATTATTGAAACAACCAGTTATGCTAAGCAACTAGCATTCTTCTTTAGTAATAATAATAATAAATATCTGTATCTTATCTTTGATACTTTTTTAAATACGTTATAGATTTTTGAGGATACCATACAAAAAAGACTACTGGCTGCAAATAATTGAAGTGTAATTTAAAAATATATGTTTGAATTTTTATGTAATATAAAAAAATAGATTCCCTACTATTAATTAAAGTAAGTTGTGAATAATAAGCAGAAGAATACTATACTACTCGTTTTTAGACAGTTATAGCATCATAAACGCAGCATTAAGTTTTGTGATCTTTTGTATATTTGTGTTAAGACTTTATAAATTCAAATTTTTATATTCTCACGGTGTTTATTATACCGCGGGTCATTCGTATTGTGCCATCCACGCACAAGAGAAATTATGTGTTGTAGTAATCAGTGGCAGATTAGTCATTAAGGCAAGAAGACACGTGCCTAAAAGTGGTAAGCTTTTTAACGAGTTGATGTAAAGAGATCACAAAAATGTCAACCAACTTAATCAAACAAATTGTACCTCCACCCCAATAACAATAACAGTGGTAGTTGACAAGATTAGTATAATCTATATTTGAAATAAAAGACGTAAAAAAAGAAGAAATGTACAAAAAACTATGGTTTGATTTTCGAAAAAACTTTTCTTAAACAAACTATAAGAGTGATGTAAATGTCCTTTACAATGCATTTTTGTATCTTTGCAAAACATTTTAATAACAAATGGTTTTAACAATTAACTTTATTGAACAGTGTCATGTAAATTAGAGAAAGTTGTGTCACAGTTGCTACACAATGTATTTAACACCGAATTTGTCATAATTATTTAACTTTTCATTTTAGTTTATGTATAAATACTAAAATATAATTTATTGCACTGATCATAATTGGTACCCAAAACGATTCTCACTAATGTATATCGATCTCAACTTATAACTTTTCCTCGAGCATCGACACTTTCACACGCATGAAATTTACGTTTACTTACTGAATAACAAAAAAGTGTTTCCAAATCTTTGATCTTTTATGATACTTTGTTTAGACAAAAGGAAGTACGCCAGAGGAACTACGCTCACTGATCACTTTCCGGTCGAATTCTTATACTTCAACATTTTTTCACAAATCCAAGAAATTTAGTAAATGTTTACTTACTTTGAGCGTGTACGACAATTGATATCCAGTAGGTAAAATTGATGAAAAAACAGGCCGAAAGCCGCCAATCCATTATGCGTGAAAATCATGGTCCATCTGAAATCAAACCCGTGCCCGTTAAATTAATAAATGCGTAAGAATAATTTAAATTCTCTTCAACCTTATCTTGTAACGGTGTATAATGAATTAGAGCATATTTTCTGTGTATTACGAGAAATAAAGTTAATGAGATGGTTAATTAAATTTAAAAAAATAATTGTGTTAATAAGGCTAAAATTGTGAAGAAGCGTGAATAAAAACCGAATGAATAATAATATTAAATACTGTTGTAGTCACAATATTTTGAAAAGTAAAAAGTACTAATAATTACTAAAAATAAAATAATTTAAAACTAATAAAAGATCACTTACCGCGTTATGCCTTGATGACTATTAGCTCATATCACTAACACAATGCAATAGCACTTTTTTTCACAGTAATAATTTAAGAAAAAACTAAATTGTCACAAGTTAAATTAAAACATAATATTGCTAAATTTCGTAATTTTTAAACAGTTACGTATAGTAGAGTAACACGTTGTTGTATAGTAGTTACTGTGGAAATAAAGAAGTAAATGACTGCGTGCACCTGTTTTCGTGTTCATTCACCATGTACACAAGAAAGCTTCTTTCTATTTCCTATTTGTGAATAAAACTTAATCGCCTAGCATTTCATCTTGCTCTTACTTTATTTTTTTTAAGTATCCGCGTTACGTGAAGCAAATTTAAAACAAACATTTCACTCCCCCAATTTAAATGTTCCTTCCCCCTTGTACTTACAACTATAGTAGATATTTAATTATCTATTAAATTTTGTTGCGAATAAAAGTACGAGACTACGCTACGTCAGTCAAAAATCATTTTTTTAAAGCACGAATACAATAATAGAAAGAATAATTACCGCGGAAATAAAAACAGAAGTGCATAACGTCAAACAAGCGACACAAAAGAAGTCCTAGTGTAGCTAGTCTTTTCCGAAAAAGATCAAAATTTGCTCTATATTTTTTACTATTAACAAAGCATAATTTTAAAAAATAACAAAATTAGGTGTTTTTAATAATGCTTTTTGTGTTAACTTAAGATTTTTAACTAAAATATTTTTCTGAGGATGTCCGTAATAATTTAACAGATCGAAACATGTAAAGAAAATTTTAAATAAATTTTAATAATTGGCTGTTTGATAAAGTTGTTATCTTAATTATTAACTAACTTTCGCCAATTAAAAGTTTTTATGAATTCCTTTGATTATTTATAACCGATTTACTTTGACAAGTACAAGTACAACGTAATTCTTTCAAAATTCTTCTATACGAAAGTTCTAATAATTCTTGTTTTCATTGGAAAATACCAAGCTTAAATTCGTCCGTTTTTTGCAGGAGGATTGTATTCAACGGTGCGCGATGTTTTAAAGCAGCCTTTTTCTTAATCATTTCCGGACGTTTTTCCGAGTTTGTTTTTCGCTTTATTTAGAAATGGTCTACTTCGATTTCGATTCAAGTTTTATGCACGAATTTAAATTATCCTTAATTACAAACCAAATCGACTTAAGTCAACTCGTAATCTTTCATACTTTTGGTTTCACAAAACTTACTGATACTTTTTACTCACATCAAATTAAAAGTAACTTTGTGGTAGGCATGTGTCATTTGTTTTTAAATACATTTAGTATATGTAATTTTTTGATATAAGTAAATTAAGAGCTGATAACTTATATGATGCATAGTAAATACGAAAAAAATAAGCGAAGTTTCTAGTATTTTCCTATAAAATTTAAAGAACATAAAAAAATCACTAAAAAATCAAACAGATTGAAACGTTCTCGAAGTGAAAAATTCTCGACACAGAAATATATAAAAGGTGTTCAAAAGGAGCTGAAGTCAGTTTTTTCAATGTCGGAAGTTAAGAAGAGTTTGTCGGTTTAAATAAATTAAGTTATTAACGCGTGTGCTAAGATAAATATAATGCAGTGTAAGTGTACGTGCTTTTAATATAAACAAATAAACGGAAGTTATCGGCGGACATTTTTCGAGTGACAGTATAGTAGTATATAAATTAATGTAATGCGTTTTCCTTATATACCGTTGAATTTTAATAGTGTTAGTTAAAAGTAGTTAAACTGAAATCCTGTATATATGTAATTCATAAATAAATTAACTTTAAAATTCGTAACATTGTTGTCAGTGTAAAGCGATTTTAATGTATAATAATAATAATACGTAATTTAATATTGCTCCCGTTGTGTGACAAGTACCTTATTGCGTGTGTTGCTATGTAGCAATTCATTAAACCTTTCTTTTTATCAGTGCATTTAATAATAAAGGATCGTTCGTTATTAAAATTTAATGTTATTAAACTATTTATTCGTGTTATATTTTTTATGACGCTAACTTGTTAACAAGTGAAAACAGATTCGAAACTATTTGAATTTCTCGAATAAAAAAAAATGCCCAAGAATCGATAAACAAAAATATGTAAGAAAATACTAGAAAAATCGAAAGAAAAGTGTCTGAATATTTTCATAAAATAGAAGAAAAATTGTTCGGAAATTCTATGAGGTTTAAAAGAAAAAATATGAACGAGCACTGAAAATCAAATGAACATTATTAAAAAGCAATCCAAGCAAATATGTTAAACTTGAAGAAATATGCAAATCTATGAATGACAAAATAGAAGCAGTAGGAGACAGAATGAAACTCCTTGAAAAAGGAATGAACCAAATGAATTGCCATGGTAAAGGAAGCATTACGAGCGAAGATTTAATTATGGACCATAGAGAAGAAACCACTTGCAATTTTAAAGCTGTACCTTCAAATTTTGATAATAAATGTCCATGGTCAACCTACCACAAACAATTTGAAGCCGCAGCTACAGCTTGGAATTATGCAGACCGTTCCTGACCACCTGCTTCATTTTCAAGTGCATCAAACCCAAATAAAAAAGCGAGTTCAAAAAGCTGCAGAAAGTCTTTGGGAGTTTGAGGCCGACATCACCAGATTGTCCTGGCATGCGTATCCTACACCACCAGGTACCTTCTTATTTTGCTAGAGCAATTGGCTATTCAACCTTCCGTGGATGGCCTCCGAGACAGCGAAACGCAGCAACCTTTACGGTTAGCTCGACCTAAGAAGCTGGATGACGTTATAGCGCACGCCTTGGAATTTGAAGCAGCAAAACAAGCATAGCACCAAAATGCTCATAAACTACGCTGTGTTGCAAAAATACTCGCGCAGACACTAGAAAGCATCGAGGAGAATGCTTAAAGAAAGAAGAAGTAACAACTTTGAAGAGCGGTCACATAGGATACGTACGACGACACCATACCAAACCTAAGAAGAAGACAAGAAGAGCGTTCGAAAGCTTGAAACGAATTGACCAAGAAAGACAAAAGTTAATCTCATCTAGTCATGTACCGGAAGTCACCATTCTAATGGCATCGCCTATTGAGCAATTGCATAGCATTTATCTCGACAGCAAGATTAATGGACGAAGTGTTCGGTTACTGGTTGACGCGGGAGCGACGAAGACCATCATTTGTCGTGATATACCTATTACTGGAAAATAAGAAAATATCACCAGTAACAGGTCGATTTTGAAGGGCGACGGGCGAAGAGATACATACTAACGGACTAGCAGTGTTGTAAATAGATAATTTTTAATTATATAGATACAGATAAATTTTTTTCTTGCAAGAATTATCTAGTATTAGATAATAGATAAACTATTTAAACTTTATATAGATAACAGATAATAGATGAAATAATCTAGTTAGTAATAACGATAGATGGAGTTCATTTGAAAAACTACTATGGAATGTGGGACATTACTGAAGAAAAACATACATATTGTAACTTGAATTTTACGGAACACTGGATTTTTATAAATTTTATTTAAATAATTTAAATAAAAAATTATATATATACAGATACATATAACTATATATATTTTAGATAGTATATAGATACAGATAAATAGATAAAAAATATGAATCTAAATTTATATAGATAATTTACAACACTGCGGACTAGTAAAAGTCACTATTGGTTTGGGAAATGGAGTACTCAAACATCAAGTACTGGTAGCCGACAGCACAAAAAAAGTTATGCTATAGGGAATGGACGTTATAAAAAAGTATGAGTTCTATTTGAATATAAAAAACGATGTCCTAAAGATCGACGGAAAGAAATCCATTTTCATCGATCAGTAAAGGCAGCCGTGCAAGTCTTATTGAAAGAAGTCATGACTCTGTCCTTCAAATAGTCCATGGGCGTTCCTAGTAGTACTAGTTAAGAAGAAAACTGGCAAACCGAGGTTTTGCGTAGACTATGTGTTATTTTATTGTTATAAATATAGTTACAGTTATGAACACACTAGTGGCATTTTACTTATTTTTACTGAACATCAACAGAAGTGTTACCTTATCATGCTGTGTCCAACTACAACATTGGTTGCTTTCCAATACATCACTTATTTACATATATGATAGATTACAGATAGTTTAATGGCGTGATCAAAAAGGGCAGCTACCCTTTACCGAGACTTGACGATACTTTAGACACCATGTCACGATTCCAGTGATTTTCCATGTTGGATTTAGTGAAGTGTTACGGACAGGTAGAATTGAAACCCAAGTGTCGTGAAAAAATGGCTTTTCCGATTAGAGCTGGTTTGTGGCAGATCACTGTGATGCCCTTCTGTAAAGTTCAAGCGTTTAATAAAAACCATCTTGTAAGGACTGTCTTAGGAGACGTGGTTGGTTTATCTGACGACGTGATGTGGTGAGAAGGTCGTTTGAGGAACATTTGAACAACCTGAAGGAAGTGTTCCAACGACTACCTGAAGCAAATCTTAAACTAAGAAGAAAGAAGTGCCACGCATTTAAGAAAGAAGTGCAATACCTTGGCCACGTGGTGTTTAGAGATGGAGTAAAGGCTGACCCAAACAAGGTTCGAGCAACGCAAGTATGGCCAAGACCAATTGACAAACATCAGGTCCAAAGTTTCCTTGGGTTGTGTACTTATTATAAAAACGATTTGTACTCGGATTTGCCAATATCGCCAAACTTTTAACAAAACTGACATAAGAAAGAGCAGAATTTAAATAGAATAAAGATTTCAAATGCGCTTTCGATCGCCTAAAACAAGCTCTAGTCACTTCGCCCATTTTAAGTTATCCATAGAACACTTTTACAAATATTTTGTATGGACGAAAATTTTTACTAAGGACGTACCACGCCGCTTTAAAATAGCTACTGCAGTTTCGTAATCCGGAAGGACAAGTAACAAGATGGATCGAGAGACTGCAAGAGCATGACTATGACATAGAACACCGTGCCGGAGGCAGTCATCGAAACGCTGATGCCTTGTCCAGAAGACTCTTTCCGGCAGACTGCAGCTATTGTTCGCGACTGATTTGATAACGAGTGAGAACCTGAGCAGTTACACTGGAAACAAGGCAACGATCCTGAAATAAGACTACTCTTGAACTGGAAAGAAAACAGCCGAGGAGTAACCTGGGAAGAAGTTTGTGCTTTGGGCAAAAACATCAAAGCATACTGGATGCAGTGGAACTCTTTGGCAGTAGAAGATGGTCTTCTTAAGCATCTTTATAAGTTTTGCTTGATATATTTTTGTATGTTCATTGTATATGTGTATTTTTAGCTCTTGTTTGTTCGTCCCGACCATTCAACTAATAGCTGGGTTGCTTCGGTAACTAAGACTTTAATACTCGCTGACAGGCCGTCAGTTAACTAACTCATCTTCTTTTGTTTAATATAATGATGTTTGGGCACGTGTTTATATGTGTTAGAATTTAAACCAGTTATGTCTTTATATGCGTTTAATTGACTTAAATTTATGTAATAATCTTGCATTTACATTCAGTTAGAGGATCGAAAAGGTTTCTTCGCTTGTTCTTCCCCTCCTACTGCGAGTTCCGCCGAACGGGAAAATTTCGATTCAAATTTAATAAGTTCTACTACAATAAAAATCACGATTTACTTTTGCTGTGTGTTATCTAACCTACTACAGCCTTCTCACATATCGAGAGCAAGCAGTGTATAACGAACTGAATACAACGTAGAAGGAGGGGTAGCTTGACGATTACAGCCACAGCGAGATGTCGCGGGTTTTAATTTTCAAACGTGAGCGGGTTACTTCACAAGGTCTCTACAGTCTCAAAATCTCTTAAAACACTTTGACGTTTATGTTGACAAGTGCGTAAAAACTGTCAAAGGCGGTTTACAAAAATTAAAATTTATGACAGTTAAGAGTTAAAAAGAAGAAAAACTTAAAAATGGATACACATGTAGAAAAAGTACTAGTATTACACAAGCATTAAATAGAGTCTCAATAAATATAGGTGGACTAAAACTAGCGATAGAACATGTACGACGTGTTTTAAGTCAACGGTATATTTGTCGTACGTAATTTTCGAAAAATGCAAAACAATACTATACCATTTTTTATAATGAATTTGTGAAGCTGTCGCTAAAAGAAAAGCTTGAAATAAAATCACTCGAAACAATATAAAAATACCCCTAGTAGAAAAATTCATTTCTGCAACATTTTCAAAACGATTTTTATGAAATAAAGAAATATACCAGAATCGTTTCACACTTGTCTCAAATTTGATAAATGTCCGCCCTTTGCAATGTTTCTATAAATAATTTCCTAAATCATTCTTGAAATGTTTTAAAACACTTCTAAAAATGATAACTAGAGTCGTTATTTATTCATGTTCATTTAATTTATTAAATTGTTTCTTAAAATAGCATTGGAACGGTTATTAAGTTTAAATCCAAAATAAGGAAAGTATACGTTCAAAAAACGATTTTTTGAAATGTTTTTGGAACGTTTACACAGGCGGGGTTTGCAACGATTATAAAGTTCAATTTCAAAAGAATGCAATTATGCGTTCAAAATATAGGATAGGAAAACTTGCTAAAACTTGATCTTGACGGCCTATTGGACTTGTTTAACGAATAAAAAACGTCATTTGATATATTGCTTTATAAACAACCAAAAAATATAATGAGTATCACGAGTGAGACTCGTTATTCCTACGTTTGGCAAAGGTTACATACCACGAGTTTGGCTCGCTATTTTGTCCCAATGGATTAATAATGAATCGTCAAAAAACAAAGCTATCTAATAGCTTTTTGTATTAAGTTTAGCGGTTTCATATGTATAGTTTTGGAAATACAAATACAAATCATTCAATGTACGTGTAAATCGTTTCTAGAAACATTAAAAGATGATAACTGTGTATTATTCTGCAACGTTACGTAGATAATTCCGTAAGTTATTTTGGACATCAACGTTTAATATTTAGTGGAAACTAACTGAAAATGTTACAAACACGATTTAGTCAATAATTTTTCAGTCAATTTTGGTATTATTTCTAAAATCGATTTGTATGCGCTTCAAAAACCGTCTAAAAAACAATGTTCGGATTCGCTTTTGAAGCAGTATGACATTGATTTGAAAACGTTTTATAAACGTTTTAATGTACCATTTAAGCGTATTAAAAATGTTACGAATGTAAATGATTTAGAAACGTTTTGCTCTACTAGGGACGGCATTACAGTTTTATCAAAAAGAAAACAATAAAATGAAGTTGATCGTAACCTATCCGCTGAATCATACTAGTGATACTAGTATCAAATCTCAATTCACACAAATGAAAAATCCGTGGTTTCGGATTGAAAGTAACGTAATTATTTTTGATTTATTGGCAAAATGTCTCAATTATTCAAAAATAATACAAAAAGCATTTTTTCGTTGATCGTACGTTATTAAAACGTATAAAGTTATAAAGAAACTAAAGTATACGCAATCCGTTGTTATATCTAGTAGTCGCACAATATCGTTAAATCAGTGGCTGCTAACGATTTCATTGGTTGCTATACAAAATTGTTTAATAGAATTTCATTCATTGGTTCAAAATCCTTCAATAATAGGGGTCATTAACGTTCTATTTCTGATACATTATACGTTAATATTGCTATTAACAAACGATCGACGGAAACAAGACTGTATCATAGCAATTAATAATTCAGACATTTTAAAGTCGCGAATGAGTGTAAAGAGCGAACGCATTAATATTGTCGAGATTATTTATCGTTAATTAACAAACGAGTTTGTGTTAAAGTTTTTCCGTTAATCGTACATTAATAAAACGGATGAAATTATAAGAAAATTAAAATATACGAACTAACCCATTGTCATATTTAGTAGTCGCGCAATATCGTTAAATCAGTGGTTGCTAACGATTTTATTGGTTGCTATACAAAATCGATGATTAATTGAAATTCATTCATTGGTTCAAAATCGTTAATTAATAAGAGTCATTAACGATCTATTTTTGATACATCGTCAAATGAAAAAATGAGAAACACGTATGAAAGCCTTGTTATTTTTTTCTGATTTTGCGTTATAATAATTCAAAGATAAACATTTAAACTTGACGTAGTTTACTATTCCCGAACCATTTATTCCGATTCGATCAATAATTATATTATTACTTAGGTTTGAAAGAAACAAACAGAAAACAGTTTTGACATTAAACCAAAAAAAATGTCAATTTTAATATCAGATTTTTTTAAATCAGTAGTAGAATTTCAAAAAATGTACAGAGCAGAAAAATAATGAATTGAACATAAAGTTTAAAGATTTTTTTGACTTTGTTGCTTTTCGTTCCATACTTAATTTTGAGTACTATTTGACAAACCCATACTATTTCAGTAGTCGTCAAACACATTCCTTAAGTTTAAACTATTTTCAGCAGCTTTTGAATATGTTTTGTTTTTTTTTCTTTCTGAGCACTTACTTAAACTTAAACCGTACTGTCGCTAGGTCAAGAATTACGCCGGCCTCAGTGCTACCAGTCTACCAGAAAAGTACCCGGTTTCCTAACAACCCAGTCAATCACTGCTTAAAGGCAGTGTGCCTTATATCGATATAAATAAAAACTAATTTTATTGCACACTCGAACTTAGAATTCTTAAATTTTCTTAACAAAATTTTAGTTTCACTAATACATTTTGACTACGTTTCTTTTGGCAATAAAGATCCCATTAAATGTTTTCTAAATTGTGGTTAAATAAGTGTGTAAAGTAAATTTTGAAAAAACAAAAATTAAAACAACCACATTGCTAAAAAGCTTTTTTGGATGTTTTTATATAAATAAATATTTTTAGACCGACGATCTAAACCGTAAAATTTTTAATTCCACATCAAACCTTTTTTACGTTTTCAAACGGAAACTCTGAATGAAGAAAAAATGAATGAAATAAGCTATTTCCTCAACTTTTTTTAAAATAAATAATCTGACGATGTCTAATTATAGAAACTAGGATAATATCCAATATAAAATCAATCTTATTCAATAAAGTGGATTAATCGTATCATTCCTTTCATCTAATTACTTTCACGATTACTTTTACTTAATATTAAAGCGTGTTCCGATCGATTCTCATAAATTATCAGTGCTAAATAAAAGTGAGACATTTAATTATAGATTTTGCAATAAATTTAAATTAAATCGTTGCTGTTGCATAAATTAATTTTGACTAAAGTGTGAAGCCCGCGATATAAAATTAATTGTGCGAATTTCAATAAGTCTAATTATAGTTTACACATTTTAATATAAATAAGTTCGTTTAATGACCTTTTATTAAATGTCAAATGGCGTTTACGCTAAAGCAAGAATTTAAAAGCACACTAGGTACAACGTGACTTTCCGTTCATGTGACATTTTTCGCCAATGAAAATCACGGAAACTTGGCGGTCACGTTGCATGCGTTATGGTTTGAACGTTTTCTACATTACATTTTAATAACACGAACTGGTTGCATTAGTTTTCAGTTAATAATAAAAATTATATAAATTATTAAAACAAATAGTCAAAATTGGTAAATTCTGAATCTATTTATTACTTGTAGTGCGCGTTAAGATTGTTTGTAGATTCGCGTTACCTTAAAAATTTGCGAAAAGAAGTATCATTTGTGAAAATGAAGTTAACCGATAGATGAGCGTAGTTAGTGAATGCACGGGCCCGGTGTCGAAAGGGCCCGAAAAACACATGGTGCATTGGTTTAGAAAAGGTTTAAGATTCCATGACAATCCTGCTTTGCGCGAGGGTTTAAAAGGCGCTTCAACGTTCCGTTGCGTTTTTATTTTAGATCCGTGGTTTGCGGGATCATCAAATGTTGGAATCAACAAGTGGAGGTAATATTGATTAAATGATGTAAGAACTTTTTGTTTCTATTATTAGATGTTGAATATTTATTTTCTGTCACGTTGGAAGGTCGGTGTTTGTGTTATTATTACATAATTGTTCCTGTAAAGGTCTCAGGCAAATTTTAGTTTAATTTCAGATTCTTATTACAATGTTTAGAGGATTTAGATCGAAGTTTACGAAAAATGAATTCGCGTTTGTTCGTTGTTAGAGGACAGCCGGCGGACGCGTTACCTAAGTTGTTTAAAGAATGGGGAACGACGTCTTTGACGTTTGAAGAAGATCCTGAACCGTTTGGTCGCGTGCGCGACCATAACATTATAACGATATGCCAAGAAATGGGTATTACCGTAATACAAAAAGTATCACATACGCTTTATTACCTCGATCATATTATCAACCGTAACGGCGGTAAAGCGCCATTAACTTACCACCAGTTTCAAGCCGTGATAGCTTCAATGGATCCTCCGCCTTACGCAGAACCTCCCGTTAGTGCCAAAGATATGGGAAGCATTAAAACTCCTTTAAGCGAAGATCATGACGAAAAATACGGGGTACCTACTTTAGAAGAACTTGGATTCGATACGGAAGGTCTTCTACCGCCTGTTTGGCAAGGCGGCGAAAGTGAAGCGTTGGCTCGGTTAGAAAGACACTTAGAACGAAAAGCGTGGGTGGCTTCTTTCGGTCGACCAAAAATGACGCCTCAATCGCTATTAGCCTCACAGACAGGATTATCGCCTTATTTAAGATTCGGGTGCCTTTCCACGCGCTTATTTTATTATCAACTAACAGATTTATACAAAAAAATTAAAAAGAGCTTTCCACCGTTATCGTTACACGGACAGCTGTTATGGAGAGAATTTTTTTATTGTGCCGCTACAAATAACACCAATTTCGATAAAATGTTGGGCAATCCGATTTGTGTACAAATACCCTGGGACAAAAACGCTGAAGCATTAGCTAAATGGGCTAACGTAAGTTACGCATTTAGCATAATTCAATTCAATAAATATAATACATTTTTAGGGCCAAACTGGGTTCCCTTGGATAGATGCAATAATGACTCAATTACGAGAAGAAGGTTGGATACATCACCTGGCGCGCCACGCTGTCGTTTGTTTTTTAACACGTGGTGATCTGTGGTTATCCTGGGAAGAGGGAATGCGAGTATGTATCATTAACACTTTATCGTCTAACTATTTTTTGAAATTACAGGTTTTTGAAGAACTGTTATTAGACGCAGATTGGTCCGTAAATGCAGGAATGTGGATGTGGCTTTCCTGTTCGAGTTTTTTTCAACAATTTTTTCATTATTATTGCCCAGTCAAATTTGGAAGAAAAGCAGATCCGAATGGCGATTACATAAAGTAATTTACCTACTCCCTAATACTTACATTTAATTACAATCTTATTTCAGGAAATATCTGCCCGCATTAAAAAATTTTCCAACTCAATACATACACGAGCCGTGGATGGCTCCAGAAAATGTACAAAGAACTTCTAAATGCGTTATTGGAAAAGATTATCCGTTACCAATAGTAAATCACGCGATAGCGAGTCGTATCAATATCCAACGCATGAAACAAGTATACCAGAAACTCGCGAATTATCGAAACGTTGATGTACCACAAAAATGTAACAATTCTTTTGAAAACAGTTTAGTTAGCGTTAACGGCAATCACGGTTAACACAATAGTTTATTAGAACAAAAATGTGTTATTTTAAATCAAATAAAAATGCAATTTTCGTTATATATATTTTTCTCAAATTTTAACAAATAAAAAATGTTTATAATACATAGTTTTTTAAATAGTAACTTCGAGTAACAAAAAAATCAGTCTTTATTTATGTGTAGGCTACTTGTGGTTTTAAAAATGTTTATCCAGAACATAAACTAAAACATTTCCTGGGTCTTTAGGTTCCACAATAGTTCCGTTATCGAGGATGTATGCGTTGTCACCTAAAACACAGTTTAATATATAATGTATGTGCTAGAAATGCAAAAAAAGGATCTTTAAAATTTTCGCCCAACTTAAAACATGCATATAGACAATACCTTAAGTAATTACGACAAAAAATGTAATACGAATAATGACCAATTGTTTGAAGAATGAGAAGAAAGCGCAACGGTAACAACAGTAACGACTTGATGATAGAATCGGAAGAAACCAATTGCATCAAATCTATATAATCAAGTCAATGCGAAGTATTAATCATATGAAAAAGGACAAAAATTTTACAAAAAACTATGATTATATAACTCCTTTCCGTAGAAGAGCTATAAATCAAGACACATTGTCAAACAAGTTTGCTCAACTGCTTGCACATAACCACCAGAATAATCAATAGAAACAATATAAGTAACGATAAACGACAGTAGTATTTTAATAACTGCACCAAATTTTTTTCCTAATATTTCAACTATTAACTGGATACCAATAAAACATTGCTTCAACATAAATATAGCACTCTAGCGTCGCTACAGTAACCCTTCCGTGAATCGGAAGCAGTCAATATTCTTCTCGACGCTACTGCACTGGGTACTCCCGCTATAGCCATCGAAGATCCCAACTCTTAAGCGCGTCACTTTTCTCAGAAGAGTAAAAACCAGATCTAGTGCTGTACAGAAAAGGTAGAACTCAAATCGTACATTAATAACACTCAATACCCTATCAGAACGTTAAAAACAAACGATACTTTGATTGAAACAAAACAAAAAAAAACTTGAACAATAAAACTACCAACGCAATTGATTTTAGTCTCGGTCACTACATTTCTTAATAACTATCACTTCAACTTGTTCTAGTTAATGACTCCTATTTTCTTTCCAGGTTTTATTTATTATTTATTCAAATAATTTTTTTTCTAACATTAACAGTTTATTAGATATTTGATTTATAATTTAAAGTGAAATCTATATATATATTCTTAGGTTCGAATCCTACCTAAGACGATTTTTTTAAGAAAAAAAATCCATATCTTGAAAGGAAAGCAAGATACGTTAAAAAATAACAATTTTTCTCTATATTCTTTTGACTTGTTTATATACGGACTGGTGCATCTTATTTAAATTATCTTTGGATGTACCCACGATAACTCTCGCACCAAAAGTCCTAGTAACTTGAAATTTAGTATGGAGCTGGCTTTTCATATTCTCTCGGTTCTATCAAAAGATGGGTCTGATAAAGAAACCGGAAGTGGGTGTATCCGTTATTTTTAACAGTTTTTCTTATATAATTTTATACGTATGTAAACTGTTCGAATTATTTTTAGAGTTTCTTCTTCCTAACAATTATTCAAATAAAAAAATTTCTAACATTAACAGTTTATCAGATATTTAATATGTAATTTAAAATGAATTCACAAATATAATATAGTTTCGAATCCTGCCTGCGATTTTTTTTTACTGATTTACTAAAGGGGTAAGTAATATCGAGGCACACAAATATTATGGTTAGTCGATGTGATCTTAATGAGATCGAGAAGAAAAATTTAAAAAAAATAATAGCATGCTAGGAAATCAATAGAAACGTGTACATATCACTTCAAAATGGTTTTATGACAACATACCCTTAAAAAAAAGTCAGCCTTAAATTTGAATCCATTTTTTTAACCGTTAATAGCACATTGCATTTGGTCCGTAAATTATCAAATTAATAGCAAGTTTTCTATCGTTCAATTTAAAAATTAATGCATCAAACAGCTAACGAGATAATTTTTTTGTAAAAGTTTTCTTCTGTTCAAGTGAAATTAATTTAAACATCAAATTAGTTTCAGCTTGATTACGTTTTAATGTAATTATTTACCTTTAAAAAATTATAAATCATAAAAAATCAACAAAACCGATTAATAAAAAAATATATTTCGATTATGGACAGTACTGCCATAACTTATTAAATAAAAAGCTGTCAAATTTACACAGATAAAATATTTAGAAATGTATCGTAATATCATTGGTAATACGGATTGTAACAGAAGCGCGTCACATGATCTCGGCAAAATAAATCGAGCGATCAAGTAATCCGCTACGGTTTTACATATGTGTACATTTTTTAAGTTACTTGCCAATTCGTGGGCGAAAGCTAAAGGAAGTTTAATGTAACCAGAAATTGTCGTGTTTGGGCAGTGCCGCATTACCCATAAGGCAGACTAGCCACGTGCCTAGGGGTCCAGGCTGCTGGAGGGCCCATGCTCCTGGAGGGCCCCCGATTGCTAAAGACTTGATTTAACATTTTTTAAGGTAATGTTCATTTGCGTTGATTTAGCAGGGCTACGAAACAAAATTTGAATCGTTTTTTGTTTAATTACGTGATTACGTCAAGCACCATAACAAAATGCTAAAAAAATTTAGTGCATTCAGACAACTTAGCAGTCGAGATAGCAGCTGAGAACCGCTGTTTCTGAGCGAATACGTTTTATTGAATGGCCATAGATAACTGCATTTATGTGACTCGCTGAATAGGAATTGCGAAGTCAGCTACCCAAGTTATTTATACAGTGCAAAAATCACGTTGGGAACGAATGATAACAATATTCAAAATTCAGAAAAAAAAAACAAATAAATGTTTGGTTCAAAAGCAGTAACTACATACAGCGTGTATATGATTAACTGATTGTTAATTTAGTTTAGAAGGTGAAATCATTGCATCAATACAAGCAAAAAATGTTAAAATAAAAATTTTCATTAAACGTTTAAAAAAATCTAAATTTTGAGATAAATAAACCGAAAGTTACGGACCTGTAGCATGAAATAGTTTGCTGACGCCGTTAATAAAAGGCAATCAAAAACGTTGTACGATTCACTGTACTAAGGACTACACATTTCTTCTCGGAAATTTGCTGACAAACAATAAAAATAAATACAAAATAAGGTTTTATCACATAAAACACAGTTAAATAAAGTTATTCTAAGAATGCACATGCACATGCTTTCCAAGTTAATTCTCTCATATAACGTATTTACAGATATTTAAATGATGTCATGTTACGTAAACCAGTCAAAATACTTAAATAAATAATTAACACTGCAAAAATAAAGCTAAATATACAAAACAACTATTTTTAGGAGACAATGTTAAAATGTTTTACTCTAAACAAGCGTATTGTGAAAATTCAGTTAAAAATAGCTAAATAGGTTATTGTTCAATATTCATGTATAGAAACAAATCTGAGAAAAAAATTAACAACATAAACTAAAATTATGATTACTATAGACGGTGTTTTTCTACGTAGTAGCATACGTCGAGTTCAATCTTTAATAAGTGATAACATTACCCGACTGATAATATAATTCGTGATTCTAATAAGCGGCGTGCACTGTACTAACCGAAAAATCCGGTAATATTTCGTAAGCAAAAATAAAAATGGTAAATAATATTATGAAAACAAAGTAATGTAAACATATTAGATCACTACTGTCATTAATTGAAGATTTTAGTCAACTCACTATTCATTTATATTTGTAAATCTAAATCGTTGAAGAACTATCAAATGCTTTAATCAACAAAAAAAATCATGTAAATATTACCTTGTGACAAATTAGAATATAATTAGCGTATCGTATGCATTTATCCATTTGTGTATTATATTTGTGAAAGTTTCTAATGTCAAACTCAAATTTATAGTTAGTGGAAAACACGATCATTTGAATAAAGTTAACTATAATCATAACCAACTAAAAAGATGATCAACGCAAGAACGCATTTATGTAAAATCCCGCCCCTTAGGCCGCAATTTGAAAAAAAATAGTAGGCACAATTTAAAAGTAATACATTTGAGGTGAAAGTATATTCTTAGAAAATTTGTAAAGTAATGTGTTCAAAACATTTTTTCGCCTAAATCGCCACTTCAAATATATCGCATATTTAGTAGATAAGTACGTGCATCCTCATAAATTTGTTGCGACAAACAACATGATTATGTTAAAAAAAACTTTTTATTATAAATCATAATAACGGAATGGTTCATATGTATGTATTTAGTTTTTAAATGTCTTAGAATTATAATACATGCCGCTGGATTTTAAGTTGCAACCTATTCATAAGTAATCTCTTTCGGAGATGAAAGTTAACCAATGCAATTTTGGTTTCATATAATTTAAAACTTCTTTTACAATGCGGTTTACTGTGGTTATCAAACATATTATTTAAAAAAGTATGTTAGGCTGCTAACAAAAATGTTGGTGCACGAAAAATAATTGACGTTTAAAATTTTACGTAAGACGAGTTCTAAGCGAACTTGTGCTCACTATGCACTACATAAAATGGCAACCGCTCCAACGAAGCAGCTGAGTAAACGGTCGAAATTATGCCCATTCAGCGAAATTTTAATCAATTGTTGCACAACTGTTGAGTCGTTTGAATGCACTCATTGTTTTTTTTTCCAAACGCGCTTGACTCAAGTCAATAAGATTGCCGCCGGCAAAATGTTTCTATGCGTTCGCTAGCTGCCGCATGTTTCATAGACTTGAAATTAATATTTTAAATTCTTTTTCAGTTTACTAATACGTGTTACACGAATTAATAGATTTTTTATAAAAGTAACATTTTGATTAAAGCGGGGAATAACATTTGTGCTTTTATATATTGACAAGTTATTATTATAGATTTTAGATATTTCAGTTCGGTACTATGTTTTGTATCGTTCATAGTCTTCTGTTTCTGTGCGTTTTAGTCTTTCTGGTGCACGTTTCCTTAGAGTTTATATTGTCAATACTATATTCTTGTAAATAGTGCTTACCAGTGACAGTCCAACACATTTATACACAAGAGTGAAGGTAAATAAAAATTTTGTATTTAAACGCCGGAACAGCAAGCAAAACGAGCAAAAGAAGCTCAAAAAGAACAACAATCATTATTTAATATAAAAATTGACTGCAGTCATATTATATTTGTCGTAAATTTATCATATAATTTGTATATAAGTACAAAGTAAGTACAATACTGAAGGGGACCTAAAAAAATTTATGCCTAGGGGCCCTAAGACATCTTAATGCGGCACTGTCTTTGGGAAAACTCGACCTACAACACCATATTTTTTTCAGCAAATAGTTAAAAAGTACATGTCAAGCATGAAGCCGGGCAGAACCGACCCAGGCATCTACTCCACAAAACGTTATCAGGTAGCCATAGTAGAACAGATCACCAATAAAAGAAAATAAAACAAATAAACAACAACTAAGAAAGCAGCATGCAATCGCTTGGTACAAAATGTTTCCAAAAGTGCACAAAGTGCTGTCTAGCAACCGTATTGTAGACAGAAATTACTGATGCAATTTCCGCTTCGTTACCAATAACCAATACGCATAAAAAGCTCTAACTTCAGTAGCAATACGCTCTAGAATAATTAGAGCCTGTAAAGTTGAAAAACGTGAAGAGAGAACGAAAGAAATAAAAAGAAAAAGTAGACAAAAAATGAGGTAAAGTTCCTCTTATAGAACGTAATCCAACTTGTGTTCTAGCATCTAAGTCAAGCAGAAGAGAGATAAGTGGACTAACCAGAGAAAAAGCAAAAGAACTAATTGAACTGGATGTGCAGAGACAATGTTTGGTGCTGTATCATATCCACTACTTCATAAATCCCTTCGTTCGAAATTAAATACAACTATCAATAACAACACATGCCAAACTGCATTTTGTTATGAACTTCTACGAAAGCTTCTAATAAAATTTCAAAACTTACCCAACATAATTTCGTGATCAGCATCTGCCAAATCAGGCATAGATAGACAAACTTCTTGATTATTCGCGCCAATAGTCTGTTGTATATCAAACGTACTATCCATGTCCATTTGAAGTTCAGTGAAATCCAAAAAACGTTTCTCATTTTTATCGGCTTTCGCAGGTTCGGAATTCAGCAATAACTGTTCGTTTCTATAACTATTTATAATATTCTCAAAATTATCTACAATGCTGTCGAAATTAGTCGAATCGTTTTCCGACATAGAATTGGGCAAATCCGAAATTGGCGCTTCTGCATTGCAAAGTTGTTCTAGCGTAGTATTTTCAATACTTAAATGTTCGGGAGAATCGATATTTGCAATAGCCGATTTGACGTTTAACATTAACTCTCGTACATTGTGCTCTGGATGATTTTTCGTGATGTGTCTTTTGAGAGAACTTTTTAATTTTACGCACTTGATACAAACAGGACACGTAAAATACTCCTTTAAATTATGTAACTTTTCGTGCACTTCTAATAGATCCACCGAAGAAAATGATTTATCGCACAATCGGCATTTTCTCAAATGAATTTTGGTAATGTGAGCCTTTAAGTTTGTAACTTGAGCAAAAGTTCGAGGACATTTCTCACATGTATGTGACTTTTTCTGCTTGTGTTGCCGCATATGAACGGATAAGGTTTTTTCATTTTTGCACGATTTATTGCACTCGTTGCATTTTACCTAAAAAAATATATTTATCGTAAGCAATTATAGGATAACACACTAAGTAAGCTGTCAGTTAAACAATACTTTTGTTGTTTTACGTCAATATAGACCCAAAAAAGAAAACAAAACAATTTGAGTAGAGAACTATGAAATGAGTCTCTGCAGTACAAAGTACAGAGGATGGTCTCGAACCGTTCGATGAGGACTACAAAGATTTAGGTATTATTTAGGCGTTAGAAAAAAGATGAAGACCGACAAGTGAAAACACTTGATCTAAAAGAGCAAATAAAAGAAGAAGAAAACAATGGTACCAAAATTCCCGGCATAATTTCTTTAACACCTATAAATTCAACCAAGAAAAGCAAATTACGCCAACAGTGCTGCGGTAACAAGACAAAAACTTCTATACCAGAAAAAAGCTCATGAGCGTTCTGTACCAGACCCCATCCGAAAGTAAGAACTCTTCACAAATTCAATCATTTTGTAGCAATGAATTGATAAAATATGGTTAAAGAAGAGTAGTATACATGCTGATTGAAATTCGAGTTTCAACATGGGGATCTCCCTTATTATAAGAAATAGGAACTCGGTTAAATAGGGACAAAGTTGCTAAACTAGATGCTGATTTATTATCTGCAAAAAAATGTGGTTATCTACAACGGTTCAAGTTGCCTTGATGCAGTTTTTAATCCTGTTTCCAAGACAAACGTCAGTTCCATATTTTGCTATTTTGAGCAGTAATTTAAGTCAATATAACAAAGGGCGCTACATTGAGATTAGGTTTTCAAAAACCTGCAATAGACAATCGCAGACGTTTCTTAACTGAGTTTTCTACAACACGTTGTATTGTTCTCTGAAGAATGGTATTTATTGCTCGTAAAACAGATCGTCGTAGATCTTCTACATTGTCATAATTATGGTTTGGCTAAAAAACTGTATTTTTGACATATTCTCATAATAAGAAATCTATAAGGTTTAGATTCGGGGACCTAGGAGGCAAGGTAACTGGTGCTTTTGTTCCCATTCATCTAGTAGATAAGAGTTCAAGCAATCGATCGATGACGATTTTTGCATTGTGTACCGGTGTTCTACCGTGCTGCTTACGTAAAAAACGTAATTGTTAAAGAGTTCATCTATATAATTTAGTGCTTGATGGTTCGAAAAATCCAAATACCGTTGAGCCGTCAGTGTCCCATCAAATGCAAAAGGTCCAACGATGCGATTTCTCCACAAACCCACCTAAATATTAAAACCAAAGTGGCACTGAGGTCTTACAGGCGCATGCAAATGTGAATTCTCTCTAGCCCAGTTGTACCGATTAAATAATCCCAAATTTATAAATTTGCACTCATCTGTCCAAATAACATTTGCTTTAAATCTTATTCGTTTTTCGTTTCGCCAAGAAACCAATAAAAAAAACTGAAACCGACGCTCTTCATCGCAATGTATTAATATATTGGTCAAATGAATTTTGTACAGTTTAAACTTTTCCGTTTTAATGTGTTTTGAATTTGATAATGATAAATGTAAAAGTACTTCATTTCAAATTTATATACAGGTATTTATTTGCTTATAACTTCTCAAGTATTTTCCTTATTTTCTGCAGTTCCAGTCCAAATTAACTGACCCCAACCTAGAGGCACCAGGCAAACCCCGCTCTATATAGCCCGTCATGTGTATAAGGGCACTTAACATAGTTGCTTAAATTTCCTCTTTACTCGTGAGATTACTATGAACCAAGTAAATGAAACCAAATGTAACAGACACTGGAATTGGGGACTCTGAGAAGACGGACCCACACAAGAAACTTTCAAGTGCTGCTAGAAGAAAGTTCCGCAAGGAAAAACTTCAGCAGCAAGAAGCCAATAAACCTGAGACATCAAGGGCACAGTTGCTGCTAAAGAATGTCCGCAAGAAGGGATGTTATCGCCTCTATTGTGGAGCTTAGTAGTATACAAACTTTTACGGGAACTTGAACAGAGCGGAATGCACCCGCAATGATATGCAGATGATATGAATTTCGGGAGGTTTGTTTCAAACCTTATGATAATACCTTGAAAATAGTAGAAAACTGTTGTACGGCAAACAGTGAACCCTGTCAAGACAACAATAGTAGCCTTTACAAGAAGAAAACTTCAGGATTTAAAGAAGATTTAATTCTGTGGAAAACAACTTCAACTGAGCAATGAGGTTAAATATTTGGGACTCACTAAAGACACTAAAGCAACCTCACTTAGAGAAAACATATTTTAGAGTAATAATTCCCACGGTCACATATGGATCTCTAATTTAGTAGCATACATTCAAAAGAAGAAAAGCCACAACAAAACTTAAGTGTTACAGAGACTTGCGTGTCTAGAAATCACAGGAACAAAGTCAAAGACGCCCACTGCAGCAATGAAAACTTTACTAGACTGTCCAACTCTATATTTACTGATAGAATCAGAAGCTTTGGCAGCAGCGTAGCGGTTGGCAACTAACGGATGGGAGAACACTCATGCCAAAGTAAGATACCATACAGAGATTTTTGATTAGATAAACCAAAACTACATGCTAAGCTTAAAGTCGGACAGAACCGGTCCAATTATCCACTTTATCAAACCTTATCAGATATTATACCGACACAGATGGTTCCGAAGCTGCACAAAGTACTGAAGCGGACATTACTGGCAGTAGATCAGGGAACAATTTTAGCGTAAACCTGAGCTGTTTAGCAACCGTATTCCAAGCAGAAATTATTGCAGTATCCGCTTGTGTGCAAAAACTAATTAGTAAATCCTACCAAAATAGAAATTTCCAAATCGTTAGCGATAGCCAAGCAGCATTAAGAGCTTGTAACAATACGTTCTAGAACAGTTAGAGATTCTTAACTCACTAGTCCGTCTAGTTGAGCACAACAGTTACTCTACAATGAACAAAAAGACATTGAAAAGATGAAGGAGACAAAAAAGCACACCAATTAGCAAAAAAAGAGAGCTGAAATTTGTCTAATAAGACCTAAGTACACCTGTGGTCTAACATATAAGACCATCAAGGGGGACATTAGATACTTAAGTTAAAAACATACCTCACAATGGTTGGTAACTCGTGGACTAAAACAGTCAAATATATTTATCACGGGAGCATCGAGAAAGAATTAATTAAAGTAGGTAAAAACCAATTAAGATGGGCTGTCGAACTCTTCACAAAACACTTTCTACTTATGAAACACTTAACTAATATAAATGTGAAAGAGATTCCTGAATGTAGGATGCGTTGAGAAGAAGAGAAAACCTCTATTCACATATTATGCGAATATCCAGGTCTTGTAGACGCTAAATATTTATACTTTGGGCTTAAGTATTTAGAACCAAAAGTAATAACAAACAAGCCCTTAAGTCTGACTGAAATTTATTGAGGAAGTAGAACCATTGGTAGAACTTATGAGTTGAAACTCTATGAGGCACAACAAGCTTAGAGGTTAGGTTAAGAGAATTCATATTAGGCATTCCAACGACCTGTCAAAATATTTTCAATATGGCGTCATGGGGCAAACATTGTTTGACAACCGTGTAACAGATACGTTTTTTATTGAGAAATGAAGTGCTGGTTATTAAGTTTTATCACTCATTTTTCATTTTTTAAGTATTTATTTTTCTATGTGTGTGGATTGTTTGCTTATATTTGTAAGGGAATAATATAAAACAAGGATTAAGTGTGGTTTAATTGGTATGTGTTTCAATGAATGTATGTTATTTTTTTTATCCTTTGCATTTATATTTTAGCAGAGAAAGCATGTTACATAATTGTACTGTTGTGGGGTATGGTAGTTACATAAGGATCAAGTATCATTTTACTCAATTTTTTGTTTCGACACACATATTTGTGTATAAAAACAAATTCGCACAACAGCACAGACTACGCTGCAATTTAAAGAGAAGTTTCACAAATTCCAAATATGTTTATTAGAAAAACTAGCAGTATTAGATGTTACCTATCTAGACTGGATACAATCTCAAAATATGGGATATACAAGTAGTGCGATTCGTAAGCATATTGCAGAAGTTTTGCACGAAAGAAGATTCGAAAAAAAATCAATAAAAAGTTGAAGTAGTACCTACTACAGTTAGTTTTCAAGCAATGTAGGTACTAATACTAAGTGATTAAATAAATAACTATTGACTATTTGATTTATTATGTGAAGTCTAATCGTACTTACTTATATTTTTTTTATAATACTGAAAATCGACAAGACATGATCAACTGAATAAATAAAATATTCGGCCTTTCGCTTCTTTTCTTTGGAAAACTTCCTTAAATATCTCCGTCACTGTATAACAGTGGACCATTTATTACAAATAAATCTTTTTTATGAACTTGCAGCACATTTTGTCAATAAGGATTCAACATTGCTCATTGATTTTGTGTTGGCAAATAAAAACCTCAATGAAAAACACGTCTAGCATCTCAAAATACTACGAAAAAAGTACAAAGAATAGTTTAAAGCTAATGAAAACAATGTAACAGCTGGTATTGTTTGCCCCACATCGCCATCTTTGTACGTCATGAGGTCACGGGTTCTGGAATGCCTAATAAATCTAACCCAAGAAATCATAATTCTGCTGACAGCCTACCTCCATACTTCCTTCTCGGTTTTTCGAATGTCCTAAATTGGTGTTCAAAATAGCAAAATATGGGCTAACGGTTGTCTTCTCTCTGGATATGTCTCTAGTGACATTTGTGCACTTACAAAAGAATTTCTATGCGATGAATAAAAAATACGCAGCATTTTTCTTCGTTGGTAAACACCGCCCTTGCAAATTGACTTTTATTTTGACGTTTGCTTGTAGCTTTTGTTTCTATAGAAATACGATTAAAAACTGCATTTAGGCAACTTGCGTATATAAACAAGAAACCGTCTGAACCAGTTTTGAGCTTTAAAACAAAACACGCAGATCTTAAAAGTAGTTAGAGGAACGAGTTTGATCAAATGGGAAGTTGCACACAGTGTTAGAAGCATTTATTTAAGAAATAACTAGCAACCGTTTGCATGCAGAATTACATCACAGTCAGAATTTGTTTTTATTCCTATAACAGGTAGTTTTGTAAGATCGATTTCCTCTTATTTGAAAAGATTACTAAACTGCAGAAACAATTATATCAATATAATACTTACGACGGAATCACAGTGTGTCAGCAAGTGTTCTTTCAGTACAGACTTTCGATTAAACTTCTTGCGACAGATACAACATTCAAGTGATTGTTCCAAGTGATTCTTTTTATGTAAATACATTCCAGAACGTGATTTGCAGCATACACCACACATTTCACAAATCCAATTGGATGAAGAAACCTGTTGGTTTTTTTGATTGTGCCTAATTAAATGTTTACGTAAATATGAATCACGATAAAACTTTTTATTACACAAATTGCACGGAAATAAAGGCATTTCATCCTTCGCAACTGCAGAACAGTAATGTTCGTTGCATTCTTTTTTGGATTGGTAATATTTTTTGCATTTATCACATGCAAACCTTTTCTCGTGAACTACATAAATATGTCGCATCAAATGCTTCTTTAACAAAAAAGCCTTACTACAAATGCTACATTTATGCCTATTGACTATTTCGTTATTACAACAATTGTGTGCATTTAAATTTTCTTTCCTGCAAAAAATCTAAAACAAAAAGTTAACTGTGCTATGCAAACCTCCATAAATTACTACCTTTAAACAGTATCCACATGTAAATCTACCTGTATGTTTTTTTAAGTGTTGAAGAAGATAATATAGTTTGGAAAATACTTTTAGACAAATATCACAAACATATTGTTCTTGACTTTCAGCTATTTCAAAATTAAAATGGTCTAATTCTTTAACGTTTTCCGTAAGCAAATGATCAACAGCCAAATTCATAGCGTCACTTTCTAATGCGTTCATATTCAATTCAATATTTGGTAATACCAAGTTCGTGTTATCCAAACTATCTGTTAACAAATCATTCAACAATGGACCTCCAACTACGTCTTTTGATTTTTGATTATTCAAAGGTAATATGCAGGAACGAGTAGAGGTAACAATTGGCTTAGTATGTTCAAGTTTTACATGTCTTCTTAAACTCTAAAAGAAAAATACAGTCTAACAGACAGATCCAACAATAAAAAAAAATGGCATTTTGAAAGTATCTATTTATTTAACTACAAAAACGCACACGCGATAACTTAAGTCAGTCTCTGGATTTCATGCGTGTTTATTAAATTAAATCTAATACTATACAAAACTAACATATTAAATAATTTCAGCAAAAGCAAATCATGGCTGTATACCCTGTCACCTTCAAAGTTTAGACTAAAAAATGTTACCTTCAAAGTTGGAAAAGATTTGTTACAGGCATCGCAATCCTTAGTTATTTTCTTATTATAATGCTCAATAATGTGATTAGCAAAAACTGTAACCTCTTTTTCCAGTTTTCCACAAAATTTACAAGTCCAATTTTCACGATCCTTTATCTTTTGTTGTTTTTTCAGCAACTTATTTAAATCTAAAATGACATATACTTTAATATTTTCCACTGATATTCAAATTTACAAATACCAATGGGTTCTACAATGATGTTATTAACACAAATATCTTCAGCTATGTAATTAGTTAATAATTGTTTTTGCATTTGTTTTGCATAATGTGTAGAATACCAAACTTTTAAGTGCTCCCCAGGATTTATATCTCTTAAACACACGTATATTATTTTTGACTTTTCCTGTAATAATTTATATAGAGCATTTGTAAATAAGAAAACACATACAAACCTGAAAACATATTAAATTTTGTTCTTCTAAACATTGTGCAGGTGATATAAACATTATCCAGTTACAGTTATGTTCGTCTGAAGTATTTAAGTAATATTCAGATAAATCCTCAACATTATTGTTAAATAATTTAAGTGGAAATATTATAGTGGGCTCTAAAGTTAATAGTTTTTGAGCTTCAAGAGGTCCAAATTGTGTTCCTTTTTCAATGAAAGTATTAGCTACTACAACATAGCTTCCATCAGCCATTGCTTCTATGTTACATATCTCAGGTAAAGTTAAACGAGCTTTTGATGGAAGAGATTTATCTGACACCTACAAAGTTGTCCCTTTTTTTAAAACATTACAAATCTTTTTTAAGTACCTTTTTGGTAATTGCTAAAACAGTGCAATCAGAATAACTGTGATTTTCTCCACATATTCCGCATTGACGTTCTACATTTTCTAAAAAACAACTTAAAATAAACTTTACTATTTTTAGTTTTTTATTTATTTACCACTGAAATTTGAATTATCGTTCATTTTTAATAAATTCTATAGTTTGTTGTTTGAATTTTATTTTCTAACCTAGGTGTTAACGTCAAGTCACAGTAAAGTAGTGGCTAAAGAACCGTTTCTTTAGAATCCAGGTAATTACAGAATGTTGTATCGTGTGGTTATCACAAATTTATTTTTAAAAATTATTTAAAAAGTATATTGTTTTAATTAATATTTTATAATCTGACAATTATTTTTTTAAACTTAGGTGTTACATAAAATACATATGCATACATGTTATCCTGCAGTTATATTCTTATATTATATTTCTGAAGTCGGAAAAAACCAATAACGTTAATTAAACGTAGGTCTTGTTTTCTTACAGTAACTTTAAAACAACTTAATGTAAAATAAATATTAAAAACAACATCATTATTGCGCCGTAACCGAGCTGACACAAACACCGTGCGCATATCTACAAATAAGATACGAGTCAACGTCCAAAGTCAATGTGGAAGCCATTAGTATGTAATAATATAATTTCCAATTTTGACTAAAAAAACAAGTTTATACGATCTCGTTCAAGGAAGCAGCTTTGGCGTTACACATTTATTACTACAGGTAGGTAGATATCTTTGCAGTACAATCACAAAACTTTCACTCAAACTTAATATGTATTTTTTGTTATGGTATAGTTCGTGGTGGCAAACTGAAATCGTAATATAACAGCTTTGTTAATTATGGTGTTAGACCAAATATGATCTTTCCACATTTGTAATTATGGTACAATTTTTATGCTAACATATGTTATCACTTGATTACGTTGATTTATAAGAATAGTAACTTTTTATAGTACGCATAAAACAATTACAGTTTAGAAAACTTTAGGTTATTGACTAGTTCACGAACGTATGATATCGTTTTAGCGACATCGAATTAGACACATAATTTTAACATTGTCTCTTCAGGTATGGATAACTTTTTTTCAAATGAAGTTAAACTAATTAGAATGTAAATGTTTGAGTTGAAAATTGAATGATTTTGTGCTCATACTGTACCTATATAGATAATTGATATAAATATTTATTTATATAACAGGCTTATAAACTAAATTACTGGTTATTTGGATGTGAAGAGAAATTACACGTAAGTTTTGTATTTTTTTTCTTTTAGTATAAATCAATTCATAGCTTTCTTTATTTTAGTTTATAAGTACTTCACCAAGTTACCAAAACATTTTGCCGTAAATTCAAGCTACATACAATATTGTCAAACGGTCTTACCTTAACGCCAATGCAAAGAAAGAACATCAATAAGTTTTGTCATGTAATTAACTTATTTCAAGTCAAGTTTAATTGAAATTGTAGCATGTTTAGAAGCTTACATGTTCTTTGTTTATATTGTATATAGAAAACAAAAACAGCTATAACTAGATTGTCACTTAGAGATTAAAGTATACAAGTAGGTATATTGAAATAAATAAAATAATTTAAAAAAAAGATCTTCAAAAATAAAAGACTTCAGACAAAACGCTTATCTCTTTAATTCGGTTGCTTTAAAGTTTTTGAAAAATTACACATTATAGTAATTAAATAAGCATGTCTTATATGTTGTTATTATAATATAGATTTAACGCTTCCGTATAAATTTGCTTGCGTTAACATAGAAGATAATAATTATAATACCCAGGAAACACAAACCTCTATAAGAGGTTTTGTAACTTCTTGTACAGATTACATTGAGATGTACTATGTGGAACTCCTTACAACTTCTGTGTGATGTTCATAAACCAATTTTTATGAACATCCCACAGAAGTTGTTAGGAGATTAACTTCTATCATTTTAATCGCATTCTACCTTTCATAAGAATTGTTCAAGAGTTACAAAACGAAGTTGTTGCTATTTGGTACAAGAGAGGGCGTTAACCATAGCATCATCCATAAAAAAAATATATTTGGTGGATTTTTTTGTTACTGTTACTGACGCTAACATAACCACGCTTTGTTACGTTTACGGTTAACCTCGAAGTGTTTTTACTTTTTATTCATTTTTAATTATTATGTTAAATAATAGTGTCATTTAGTGGATTATACAGTATACATTAGTTAAAAAACAAGTTAGTTTAGTGTTATTGGTGTTATTTACTAAAGTACCTAGGTAAGCGGCCTATATCTTTTTGTACCTTTGTCATTGCAGTTGACATTGAATCATGTATAAACCAATACAATTCTTATCAGCAAGACAAACGGCGTGTAAGAAAAAATATTCTAGAAAAGTATGGCAAGCAAAAAAAATTGCTCTAGTGAAGTTCCTTTAGTCAAAACAATTAAACTTGATTTAATTCCAAGCACGTCTGGACATTCTAATAATCCCGTTGTATTGGACAATACAACAGATGATCCTGATAATGTCCAAACTACACCCATTGTAAACGAGCTCAGAAAGGAAACCAGTTATATGCACTTGCCTAGTTGTAGTACGGACAGTAATGAGCCAGATACTAATATTTCTGCAGATGCATTTCAAATTAATGAATTTGAAAATAATGAAGGCTGCTTATGGTAATTTATTAATAGTTCTGTATTTGTGTATTAATCCATGTGCTTATTTTAGAAACCATAAACTCTGGGAATATGCAGGTTACTCTCAAAGAATTGGAGATGTTTATTAAAGAATGGTTACGTCACTGTAAACAGCGGAGAATGAGAGAAGATTTAAAATGATTATAATTTAGGTGGTGCTACATTTTTATACCTGTATATATATGTAGGTAATTACGTTTTTTCCGATAATATATAGTTTTTTCTATAGTGTTATTTGTATTAAATAAGCTCTCATTTGACTAAATAAGAAGCTAATAGATGTGTTTGTTTTGTTACACCAAAGTATATTTACTTTTTGTAGTAGACAACTTCAATGCAAAAAGTTTTAGATTGATGTGTTACGTTGTTTATAAATAGTCTACTATAAAAAGTAACTCTTGACTTTGGTGTAACAAAACGAACACGTCAGCCATAATTGTGCATTCCTTGGAAGTGACAATTAGAATTCTACAAGACTTCGCAATTGAACATTCTATGGAAGTACCAAACAGAATTCTTTAAAACCTCTTCATGTGAACATCCAATGGAAGTAACACGCAAACGTCTGTAAGACGTTCTATACAATGTCTTATGGTAGTAACATGAGTAAATCTATAAGATCTCCTATGAATGTGGTTATGTGGAGGACATTTATCCTCTTATGGACAGCAATATTTGCATCCCATAAGACATCGCAGTAGACATCTGACTTCTTAATTTTACATCCATAATAAGTAACTGTTATGTTCTTGTGTTTCTTGGGTAGTTCTTTAATAATCTGTATTTTTTGTATAAAGTTTTTGTAATATCTTGAATATAATTTTATTCTGTATATTGTTGAATTTATGAACGTCCTACAAGAATGTGTTACAATGTTACTACAAAAAGGCTAATTATTTTCTATACACGGTAATAAAAGCGTTGTATAACGGACGTTATTCAACCTCGGTTTTTTGTTTTAATTATGTATACGATAAATATTACGTTACACATATAACGTTATAGAAGTGATCTAGTAACGTTAAAATAATCTAATAATAACGTAATCCGGTTGCCTGAAATCGATCAAAAAAATAATTAATTTTAAACTGAGCTATACACTTTAAAAGTATTTAAAAATAATAATCCTGCTAGTCTAATTATTTGGAATGAATTAAAATGTTTTTACTTTCATCTTTTACCTATTACAATGCTATTACAGCATTAGAATGCAATAATGCATTCATATATTTAAAAGTTAATAATTTGTTTATTATTTGCTATATGTTAACTAAATCAAGCTGCAACCAGTGCTAGGCAGTAACGAATTACTTGTATTTCAAATATAGTATTTAAAATACAGTTGTATTTTGTAATTTGTATTTAGATACAATGCAAAATAGTATTTTGTAATTTGTATTTCAAATACATTGTTTGATGTATTTTGAGTATTTCAATTACATCAATTACTCGAGACTAAAGTAAATTATAGTAAACCGTTAATTTTATGCGTTTATGTAGCCACTATTCAATTAAAGTCTGAAGTCTGCAACATACAATTATAGTTATTAAAAGTTTCTTAATTTAAAATCATATCGAACAGTAAAAAAATATTATGTTTTTCGACACCAGTGCAACGTCTATTTTCATTTGCAAATTTTATACATTTACCAACTAGACGTAGTTTATCATACGAACAATTTGAAAAATTAGTTTTTTTGAAGGAAAATAATCCATTTTATTAAAAAAAATAGTTAAATTTGTAGAGTGAATGAAGATTATTTACACGTTACTTTTGTGTTACAGAGTAATTTGAATTTTTAATTGTAATTGAAATACTATTTTATATTTTGTATTTGGACATTTTCTATTATATACCTTGTATCTAGTATTTTTTATTTTAAAGATACAATATTAATGTAATTTGTATTTCAATTACCTAACAAGGTGTATTTTGCCCACCCCTGGCTGCAACCAATGAGGAAATGAATGAAATGATAATAATGTCACTGATTCACAAAACAACGAACGTCAATTTAATAATGTACTTTACATGATTTTAATGTACTTAAAAACTGAATTGGAATTAAATTAAATAATCAAAACACGATAACTATGAATCATATTGTAGTGTTTTGGTAAATGAATCATGTTTGTATAAACATTCAATGACACTGCTCCGGCTAGCTCTATACAGTACAACCCACCTCTCAGGTATCAGAGTTTATCTCTATTGTGGGAGATGACAAATTTTACTTTAATCAATTTACAATAAAAAAAAAACACTTCATTTCACATAATTTAATTGAATGCAATCACCCCAAGATCCTAACAAATAAGAAAACAACTTCTCTTACAAACTACATCGTCGGAGGTACCATCCAACCCATTTAATCGCCCTATGCTTGTTATGTATAACTAACTACCTTATCCTATTGTTTACAATCAATTAATTCTAACCTGCACAATGCTGTAGTACCCTATACTCGAATTTCAGCTGTCGGACTTCTCAATTTACAAGTCTATTTTTCCATCACTGGTTTATTACAATCCTGGTATCCTTTATTTGTATCTACTTTGTCCATTAACACTTAATTACTCTCTATTTCACTTTATACCTGGTTTATTACAATCCTGGTATCCTTTATTTGTATCTACTTTGTCCATTAACACTTAACTACTCTTTATTTCACTTTACACCTGGTTTATTTCAATCCCTTCCTTTTCATTTTATTAAAATATCTCTTTTAAGAGAAACGTGCTTTTTATATTTCCTTCATTCTCTTCACCACTTAATATTAATTTTCCTTTTTACATCCCTTCCTTTCTTCGCTTCTTGTCCTTTTTATTAAAACGTATCACCAATCTTAGTGAGACATCATTAATTGTGCCCTTAATTTCTAAAAATTCATAGATTTTGGCAAAATTACTTTTTATTATTTTTATTATTATCTTCTTTCTTTTTTTTCGAAACCGTTAACAACCGTATCTAACAAAGTGTTTTTTTTTATCTTACAAAATCATAAATTCCCGGTTCCCTTTTTTTTTATTATTACTTAAAAAAAATTAATTATTGTTATACAAGTCTTTTTTCATATACTCACTACACTACATAATTATCCCCTCAAATTTTTATTAAAAAGAAAAGATTTCCTGTTTTTCTTTTTCTAAAAATTTTCTTACTCTAATTATTTAACGTGTGTACCTTTTTTTTTTTTTTTTTTTTTTTTTGAATAATTATGTCTTCTTTCCCTGTTACCATTATGTCCATTTTGGTTCTGGTTCCCTTCACGATTTCTTGGTTGGTTGTAATTATTGTTGAAGTTGTTTCTATAGCCATGTTCTCTAAACTTGTAGTTATGGTATCCTTGCTGATTTCTATTTTCTTCTCGAAAGCCTGCATTGACTTGCTGTGCTTCGCTGATTAAATTGGTAGCATATTTTTCCCTCGAGCCTTCATATCCTTTGTATCTACCTGTGTTTATCAATTCTCTTACTTTGTTTTGTTCTATTTCTCCCCAGTATTTTTCAAGAAACATGTTCTTGAATTCTTCAAAACTTTCAAATCTATCTTCAATTCCTTGGTACCAGACAATACTTCCTTCTTTCATGGTCGTTCTTATAATGGTTTTTAACATGTCCACATCTTGAATTCTTTTTATGTTTCTTTCCAGATTTTTAATGAAAACATTTGGGTTAATTTTCCCATCTTCTCCAAATTTTAATCCCCGATTCCACATGATCTGTTTATCTCTTTTCCATTCTATATAACTTCCATTCATTGCGTTTTGATTTTTCTCTTCAATCAACCTTTTTAATTCCAGGTTTTTGTTTGTCATTTCTAGATTTATCTTTTTCACATTTTTTTCCAATTCCTTGTTTACAGTTATACTTAATCTGTAGATTGCCTCTTCATTTTTCATAACACTCTTAGTTATATCAGCATTTTCATTATCAATCCTGATTAATTCTTGTTTAAATTCGATTGCGTTGCGCTTCGTTTCTAACTCCAAGTTTTTCTTATTTTCCTCAAATCTCTGATTGAATTCTTCCCTAATTTCTTGTTGTTTTTCTTCTACTTCCTTTATTTCACCTCTTACTGTCTGTATTCTTTCATCTAGTATATTCGCTTGTTTTGCCTCTTCTCCTCTTAGTATGTTTCTGATTTCCTTTTTAAACTCTTCTAATTTTTCATTTTCTTCTTGTCTTAATTTTTTGCCTCTTCCTTATCTTTTATATATCTTTCTTCCTGTAATTTTTCTTTTTCTTTGGCTTCTTCTTTGTCTTCTTGCCTTGTTCTTTTTGCTTCTATCATCATGCCAATTAACATTTGAATTGCCTCATCTTGTCCTTGTTTTTCTTGTCGATTTTCCATATTTTGTTGTGTTTCAATTACCTGTTCTTGACTGATGTCTTCATTTTTTTTTATATTGTCAAGGTTTTCTACATTCTCTTCCATCTTTTTATTACCACTTCTTGTATTCATTTTTTCTCAAAGCTTACCTTCGTTTGTCCTCTGTAAATATAATACAATAGTAACGTATCATCAAGTGTAATGAATATTCTTTTTTTTTTTATTTCATTAGATGACACACCTTAAATAATCATTATTCAATGCTCTTATTATGAAATGTACTTTCTTTTCTTTTTAGCGCCCTAATATTTATTTATCGAGCCCCACGTTTAGCGACAATTAACTATATGTAGTGTTTTGGTAAATGAATCATGTTTGTATAAACATTCAATGACATTGCTCCGGCTAGCTCTATACAGTACAACCCACCTCTCAGGTATCAGAGTTTATCTCTATTGTGGGAGATGACAAATTTTACTTTAATCAATTTACAATAAAAAAAAAACACTTCATTTCACATAACTTAATTGAATGCAATCACCCCAAGATCCTAACAAATAAGAAAACAACTTCTCTTACAAACTACATCGTCGGAGGTACCATCCAACCCATTTAATCGCCCTATGCTTGTTATGTATAACTAACTACCTTATCCTATTGTTTACAATCAATTAATTCTAACCTGCACAATGCTGTAGTACCCTATACTCGAATTTCAGCTGTCGGACTTCTCAATTTACAAGTCTATTTTTCCATCACTGGTTTATTACAATCCTGGTATCCTTTATTTGTATCTACTTTGTCCATTAACACTTAATTACTCTCTATTTCACTTTATACCTGGTTTATTACAATCCTGGTATCCTTTATTTGTATCTACTTTGTCCATTAACACTTAACTACTCTTTATTTCACTTTACACCTGGTTTATTTCAATCCCTTCCTTTTCATTTTATTAAAATATCTCTTTTAAGAGAAACGTGCTTTTTATATTTCCTTCATTCTCTTCACCACTTAATATTAATTTTCCTTTTTACATCCCTTCCTTTCTTCGCTTCTTGTCCTTTTTATTAAAACGTATCACCAATCTTAGTGAGACATCATTAATTGTGCCCTTAATTTCTAAAAATTCATAGATTTTTGCAAAATTACTTTTTATTATTTTTATTATTATTTCTTTCTTTTTTTTCGAAACCGTTAACAACCGTATCTAACAAAGTGTTTTTTTTTTATCTTACAAAATCATAAATTCCCGGTTCCCTTTTTTTTTATTATTACTTAAAAAAAATTAATTATTGTTATACAAGTCTTTTTTCATATACTCACTACACTACAATATATCTAATATTTTTCATTTTGTAAAAATAGTTTTTGGAATTTACTGTATTTAACAAAGTGACAAATACAAGTGTAAAAGTATCTCAAGATAAGTTACATTTTTAAGATTAGTTTATTTAAAATCTAATTTGTTTTTATCTTTAGATACTACCAAAAATGTATGTATAATATTTTTTGTACAAACTGGAGATATTATGATAAATACATAATGTTATCAGTTTTAGACACTACGTGGGCAATTATTATGTATCTCACTGTTTTGTAAATTAATAAGAATTTAAACTTTCTATCGTAGTTCATTACTAAACTTAAAAGAGAATCAAATAGAAAATGATTTTCTTAAAGAGTATTAAAATAACATATTTCGTTTTCTTACGTAAGTCCTAGTGGTATCCACATTCTCACAGTGATGTAACTAAACTAACGAAATGTTACTGAAGAAATCAATGGAAAGGTAGAAGGATAATTGGCAGCAGTTGTTTGCAAATATTCTAATCACGACGTGCCTACAAAAAAATAATATTGTACGTCAACAATCAAAAAGTTTATGTCGTGTTTTTAGTACTTAAACAATTATTTCTTTTTTTCGATTAAACAATTTTTCATTGACATGGCGTAATTTCTTTGTTAAAAGATATTTATAGAATATTTTTAATCATTATTTTTGGGCGCCATTTTGTATTTGGCCGGTGTATTTTACGTACAGTTATCAGAAATTTAAACTTTATTTAACAATTACTTAAATAAATTTTTTATAATTTATTCGTTAATTTTAATTACGAAACTGTGCGTTAACGAATTGGGTTTTATGCTCTGATAGGTAAGAAAAGTTGTTTGTGTAAAACTTCAAAATTATCTGTCATTACTGTCACTCCCTTTTTATTTTGTTTCAAATTGACATTTGTCAACCTTTCACACTCTTTAATTTCTTTTCTTCGCCAATTTATATTTGCACATTATGTTGTAGACACCTATGGTAATAGCTGCATATTCTTTGTCTTGCAGACAACATTTAATCATGTACATTTAATTTAACCGAACAACATGACTATTGCAACTAGAGGTCAAGGATTATCGGGAGAACCTCCTGAAGCTCAAGTATATTTTTGATTTAATCATCTAAAAACAGTTCTCTAATGACATCTCTTTATAGAACTTGGTATCAATAGCGGGTCCATCCGAAATGCAATGTGAAGAAAGTCAAGATGATAGTGTTGAACCCGAATTTCCTATAGACAAATTAGCATCATTAGATGAAAAAATATCGAATTTACGTTGGGTGGTACCTGTATTACCCGACCAGGAGTTAGAATGTTTGTTAAATGCCTCAATAGAATTAGCTAAAAAAGGTTTGGACACGAGATCAGAATCTTGCCAGAGATTTTTTAGGGACGGTCTAACTATTTCATTTACAAAAATATTAACAGACGATGCAGTATCCAGTTGGAAATCTAATATACATTCGTGCATCAATCAAAATTGCATGCGACTAGTGGAATTATGTGTTTTAAAACTTTCACAAGACTGGTTTCCATTATTAGATTTATTAGCAATGGTTTTTAACCCAAATAGTAAATTTCATGCTTTTAATTCGGCAAGACAAAGTGAAACTGTTGGAACAGTAACTACTCTATCTGAAGAAGAATTATATGCTCGACCATCTCAAGATTCGAGAAATCCCCGGGGATGGCTTGTCGATCTTTTAAACAAATTTGGGGAATTAGGTGGATTCCAAATACTTTTAGAACGATTTCAATCTGGCAAAAACCTAAATATTTCTGTAGTCTTTGCTCTGTTAAGACCATTCGGATTAGCGCATGAACATTTAACACCTCACACTGTCAATAAATATCTACTTCCAATTTTAGTAAGTCTTAGTTTGAAATCTGATTTTGATTTTACTAATCATTTTTAGGAAATGATACCGGGAATCTTAGATAAGTTAACGGACGAGGAATTAAAACGAGAAGCGAAAAACGAAACTAAAAGTGACATAGTATCTGCTATTATAAAATCTTCGAAAAATTTAGCTTTACGTGTTTCAAATCAAGAAGAATTAATTAGGACGCTGGAAAATTTTCGTCTTAAAATGATACTGCGGCAGTTACAAATATCCAGCTTTAATGGGAAAATGAATGCCTTAAATGAAATAAATAAAGTGATATCTAGCGTTACTTATTACCCAAATCGGCATCATGGTGTTGAAGAGGAAGAGTTTCTTACTCCTGAAAGAATGGCAAAATGGATTAATGAAAATAGAGTATTGGAAATAGTATTACGCGATTCTTTACACCAGCCTCAGTATGTAGAGAAGTTGGAGAAAATTTTACGATTTGTTATTAAGGAACGTGCCCTTAGTTTGTCTGATTTAGATGCGATTTGGTCGGCACAAGTTGGTAAACACGAAGCCATAGTAAAAAATGTTCACGATCTACTTGCAAAATTAGCTTGGGATTTTAGTCCAGAACAGTTAGATCATTTGTTTGAATGTTTTCAGAGTAGTTGGACATCGGCCTCTAAAAGACAACAGGAGCGTTTGTTAGAGTTGATTAGAAGACTTGCTGAAGATGACAAGGATGGTGTGATGGCTCATAAAGTTTTAACTTTATTCTGGAATCTGGCACATTCTGAAGACGTCACTATTGAAATCATGGATCAAGCTTTAGCCGCTCATGTTAAAATTTTGGATTATAGCTGTTCACAAGAACGGGATGCGCAAAAAACAGTGTGGTTGGATAAATGTGTCGACGAGCTTAAGTCGGGCGATAGGTGGGCGTTACCAGCTTTAAAACAGATTAGGGAAATATGCTGTCTTTACGAGCCTTCTACAAATGGTATGCACGCCCAGCGTACACATCATATGTTTTATCGACAGGAAGTGATAGAAAGACTGCAAAATCAGCATTCGTTAGTTATTTTAGTTACTAATAGTCTTACTAGTTATATGGAGAGACTTCATCTTTTGGTGCAAGACCACCCAGAACTCACCAGCGATACTTATTTACCAGATGGACGTTATAGTCATGCATTGCAAGTACAAGAAAGACTTAATTTCTTAAGGTAATATTTTTTTTATTTCAGTTTTTTTTAAGAATTTTAAATTTGATTTAGTTGTATATACAATTTCATAAGTATCTTGTGTCGGGGTGGAGTTTAACTGCGCAGATAGAGAACGCATTCGGACATTAATCTCGGAATACAGTATCCAAACACAATAAAGAAACAATTCAGTAGTTTCACTCGAAAAAAAATTGTGTAATATAATTGTCTTTGCACAGTTCAAATCGTAGCATAATGCGCAATGAAAAATTGACCGAAATAAAATTCAAATTGACTAATTTTGCAAGAAAGTTTGAAACAGGCGGCGTAATTTCGTCCAATCCCGTCGTTTCAATCGACTCGCAACATAATACGCACTGTCTAAAACCGTTTCACGAACATCAAAGTGTCGCCTGCCGAGTGAAACTACTGAATTGTTTCTATACTGTGATACAGATAAATAAATCACAAATAAAGAACAGGTTGAAATTTAATTAATTATTAATAATTACATTTTTAATGCAACATAGTTAGTTCTGCTGAATAGAATTGCATTTTCTAAATAAAAATAACATAAGCACAAAATACAGATAACGTTAAAAAAAGGATGTGGCGCATATCCTAAGAAAGTCATACTGGAATGAACCTTCTCTTAAATTTTCAAGTTTGTCACCACGTAGCTGCTCCGTCCTGACACGAGATACTGGTCAAGTAATACTCGACTATGCATTGTATATAGTTCAATTTTACATTGAACATGTTGCTCTTTTTATCTTTTTAATTGTATCTTCCATTACATTTTGGTTATAACAACTTTTTTTTTCTAGATTTTTACTAAAAGATGGTCAGTTATGGTTATGCGCAGAGCAGGCAAAACAAATTTGGCAATGCCTAGCGGAAAACGCCGTTTTTGCTTCGGACCGCGAGGCTTGTTTTCGATGGTTTTCGAAATTAATGGGCGAAGAACCCGATTTGGACCCCGGCATAAATAAAGATTTTTTCGAAAACAACATTCTGCAGTTAGAACCAACGTTATTAACGGAAAGCGGTATTAAATGTTTCGAAAGGTTTTTCAAAGCCGTTAATACGAAAGAGGGAAAATTGAAACCGAAACGACGAACAATAATAACGGAAGATCCAGATTTGATAGGTTTAGATTATTTGTGGAAAGTAGTCACTTTGTGTTCGGACGATATTGCTTCTCGCGCCATAGACTTATTAAGAGAAGTCAGTACTAATTTAGGACCAAGGCTATTAGCTTCTCAATTAGATTTTCACGAAACGTATATCACCGAATGTCACGATCGATTAAGAACACATTATGATATTGCGACAGTGTATCAAAAAAGTAAAACGAAACCGATAAAGAATTGAATTAAATCAGTTGCAAAATAGTATTACCTCGGAATGTGTTAAAATGTGTCGTATGCTTGAGTATTACCACGAATATCTTAGCGAATGCGATAACGCTTTTATGGGTGAACGAAAAATCTTACCCTTGCACAGAGCTTGTAAAGGTAAACACATGACACTTATAATACGGTTTTCCAGTCCAAATCGTCCGGTCGAGGACTTAGAAGTTTTAACTCATTCCAATGATACGATAGCATCAATTCGTAGATACATTTTGCGACGAATTAAACCTGTCGTACATTGTAAATTAGAACTTTTTATAAATGGCGAACCTTTAGATACTGCTGATGATCGTAAACTTTTGGGACAAATTCCACTTCGTGATAGAACGGTACAAATAACTTTCAAAGTTTTTTTAATTTGAATACGTGTCGTTTTAGATCATATCCGCTAAAATTACACAAGTAAATTCTAACATGGCATCTTCGCAAGACAGTAGTTCCGATAGTTCTACTTCGTCCCCGCAACATCCGTATGATGGTCCCAATCTTGAGGCGGAAAATCTACTCCCAGGTGTTTTAATGTCCATTCAACCAGTGTACGGAAATTTTTTTTGTCAGCTATATAATATGGGTACTCAGGAGTTTCCACCTTTGAGGGACAGTACAAACGCTTTACTTCAATTAATGCCCTGTGATTCCACAACTGTCGAACGTTTGTTGTTGGTATTCAATGGCGCTCACGAACCTGAAATGAACGTGGATAAATTATTTTTCAGTGCTGCTCCTGCAGAAGTAAGTGTTAATTAATCAATACTTGATACAACACAAATATCTTTTTTTGTTTTAGGTTTTGTACAATTTAGAAATACTTTATGTTTTGTTAATGCCAGCCACCGAGCATCTGTCAGATAAATCTTACGAATTTCAATACAACTTTATTATTTCCGGAGAAGCTCACACGTTTTTAGAGATGTTTACCAAAAACAATTTTATGAGTAACGCCGATACCGTAACACGTCGTTCCGCTTACCTTGTCGTTTTAAAAATTTGCAAATTGGTATTAACGTCGGTGGCTCAAGTACTTGTCCGCTTAAGCGAGGACCACACTCCTCCCGAGACTGAACCTAGTAGTGATAATGCATCTCCGGGCATGTTTCTAAAACAAGCTCTTAGAACTATACCCGGTCATGGCGATACAGTGAGTATTCATTATTTTATTACATGTTGAGTAGAAACTATTGGTTAACAGGCTCTTGACAAGTTTCTTTGAAGTTATCGCGGGGTCTAGCCGAATTGATGTTGGCTGAAACCAGTGTGGGACAAGCTCAAGCGTTATTCAGTCAAGCTCTGAATTGGGAATTGCCAGATTGTTTAACGGTTTTCGCATTAGTACATTTAATATGGGCAGCAAGTAGCGCTAATTTACACGCATTAAACGCGTCGCCAGAAAGTCTCCATTCATTGTGCGACCCAACAAAGCGCAACGCTCCTCTTGAACTTCACCCAGATGACATCTTATTGTGCAAAGAAGCTTTAGAATTGTTAAGCATTGCGTTAGTGTTAAATCCTAGCAGTTTGGAAGTACTATGTCGCGATAAACAATTTCCAATATTTCTTACCGATTTAGTTTTGCTAAATCCGAGTCGTTCGGTGCGCATAGCAGCTGCAGAACAGTTTATTATTATTTGTACGTGCGGTGCGGCAAGTCGTTTAGCGTTAAGATTAATAACCCCATTATTATTCTCGTTGTTGGATACGTTAGTATTAGAAAATGCCCAAACGTCCCACGAATTTTTTCAGTTATTGTGTCGTTTAGTGAATTGTGTTTATATGATGGGTTGTCCATTTCCAACGGCTGAGGCTTTATTAGCTAGCGAAGTTGCTT
This sequence comes from Aquatica leii, assembly GCA_035610365.1. Classification (NCBI taxonomy): domain Eukaryota; kingdom Metazoa; phylum Arthropoda; class Insecta; order Coleoptera; family Lampyridae; genus Aquatica; species Aquatica leii. The sequence goes on from CM069434.1 coordinate 81,000,589, forward strand.
GGTTAAGAAAAGCTAGAGGGCAACATGAAGTGTTGTTGGAAGGACATTTATGTTTAGCTCGGGAACTACTTTGTTTTATGAGTATTGAGCAAAAGTGCGAGTTAGGTAGTGCCGACACCGGTAGTCTTATTAAAGAGCTTTTAGAAGATTTTCTATTTCCCGCAAGTAAACTCATGTTACAACTAAATCGTACAGGACTATTAGGAGAAGATCCTGCGACGCCTATATGCGACACACCACAAACTCAAGCCGCAGCATTCGATTTACTAATTTCACTTTGCATTAACTGCGTTCCTAATTGTCGTCAACTGGTGATAATGCTCAGTGATATGTTTTACTCTGGTAAGCTATTTTTGTTGGATGATTAAATATAGTAAAGTTTTTCTTTTTGTAAATTTCAGATCAAGATACCGCCATATTAGAGTGGGACTATTTACCAACGATAGGTCCACGTCCATTACAGGGCTTTGTAGGTTTAAAAAATGCTGGCGCAACTTGTTATATGAATTCTGTTTTGCAACAACTGTATATGGTGGAAAGTATACGCGAGGGATTGTTAGCTTGCGAAGGAGCTGCGACAGATCCTAATGAAGATTTTACCGGCGAAGAAAGATTAGAGTTAGATTCCGATTGCTGCGACGATCGAAGTAGTATCGATGATTATAGGAAAGATTACAACGTTGGTATTCTTAAGCAGGTGCAAGCTATTTTTGGGCATTTGGCATGTTCACGTCTTCAATATTATGTTCCAAGAGGACTGTGGCGTCATTTTAAATTACAGGGTAAAGAAGTTTTTTTTTAATATGTGGAACAAATATGTTGATTTTAAACATTTGTAATTCAGTATTATACCGGGTGGTCCCACGCTAGCGTATTTTTTTCTATAATTTTGTTCCCGCTAGAGGAATTCTTTTGCACAACATCTATTCATGGTGGACTTTTGATTATACCGGAAATCTATACTAATTAGGATATTAAAATTCAGCACCCTGTATATTATTACATTTTTTAATTTTTCGTTGAATTTTGATGTACCATTCTGGATAACAGTTTGGTAGTAAAATGTACCATTTAGGCATAATTTGACATTTTTCGAAAAATTTGACTTTTGTCGTGATTTAAGCAATTCATTATATCTCTTAAACTTAATAAATTAGGAAGTTGCGGTTTGAAGTGTTGCATTAAACACAAAAGCAGGAGTCTTTTGCGTGACAAATTTTATTTTGTAAAGTGCTACAATTATGTGATATGAACCGTTGTTAAACTTGAGATTTTCAAACATGGATATCTCGATTTTTTCAAATGGAACAGCTAAACATTGTAATTCAAAGCAAGCGTTCGAAATGACAGTCATTTTCTTAGAGACAGAGACGAACTCCTTTCACTTACACTGGCGAGCATTGCCGGCGTGAAATCACTAAAGCCAAACGAACCCGATTTCTCATATCGTCAGGTGTTGTTGGAAACGTTTTATAAACTTTACTTTTTATAAAACTTCATAAAAAACTCACTTTGTCAAATTCGGCTATCTGGGACCAATCCATTATTTTAGGAAGTTTGCATCTAAAAACTGACGAACGTGCTGAGTATTATGTTCAGGAGCTCCGTATTGTTGTAACCACATCTGCCTCAGTGTTGCCAAAGAAACGTCCATCAACAATTCGTCCAATTTATTGGCCAAGAATTGCAAATATCTATTCAGCAATAGGATCATTTAAGAAGATATATGGTTACCCAAAATACCAGACCAAATATTTAAGGACCAACGGTGTTCTTGAACTGAAATGAGGGATTTTATTGGAGTAGTAATGGAAATTATGTAGATTTACGAATCCATTTCGGCGAAATGTTGATTCGTCGGAGAGCATAACGGTCTCAAAGAACAATTCGTCTTCTGTACATTTTTGATGAGCTCATTGACAAAAAATGCTTCTTTCGAAATTATCTTCCGTTAACTTCTGATGTAATTGCGTAGGTATCTGATGTTTCCGCAATATTCTGTGCACAGATGATTTTCAAGTGTCCCACATCTTGCTAATTTCACGGACACTTGCGTGTAGATGCGCGATAAACTTGAAGTATCCTCAATAACAACGGTACTGTTATAAAATTTACTCGGATATTGTACTTACCCGCTATTTAGAAACTTTTCTAACAACCTTGTAAACGAAGCCTCTAGCGGGCGACGTCTATTGTGTTGCCAAGAATGAGTGTCATATCGACCAATTCGTCTTGACTGAACGACATAGTCAACAAACAATAAAAAACATAGTCAAGTTCAGGGTTCCACGGATTGCATTCCAATTACAATTTTCCATTCTGCATAATTACCATGTTATCACAGACGCTGAGCTTCCGTCACACACCGCAGTGGGCATCTTCAGAGCCTGGAATAAACTGATTGATTGTGCCGTGAAGCCTCGTTTTTATAGACTGGCCTTCAATCGATAAAACTGGTAGAAGGAAACTAGAATCTCGGTTAATATTAAAAATGTTAGCCAAAATCTTGGTATTTTCAAAGAAAATTTGTGGACCCGTTTCTAGCGGTTTCGCTACCGCTGACTTATAACATTATTTAAGACGACTACATCTTTGATGCTTTTTAATACGAGTGTGATAACGACAACATGGGAGTTATCCAGAATGGAAAATTGTAATTCAAGTAAGAAACGTGATGAAGAACACAACAAAACACACAATCAGAATAACTGGACCAACCTTTTCTTAATAAAAAGGCATCTTCAAACAAGCGATAATCGCTAAACAATACGCAAAGCCAACTTGCTTTTTTGTTGAAATGTGAAAATTGTCGATCCCAATAGAAAATCCGAAATATTTGAAAAACTAGCAAGAGTAGACAAAAATAGTTAAGATAAAATCGAAAGAAAATAAAATTCTGCATTGGATGGTGTAAAAAATTACTGGCCGCGTTCTATTTGAAAAAATCAAGATATCAATGTTTGAAAGTGAATCTAGATACTTGTCGTGCAGAACATTTCTAGAGGAAATACGCTAGCGTGGAACACCCGGTATTTGTTCAGGTGTTCAGTTGGTACTACAGAATTTTTTTCCCAAGATATTTTGCGTTTTTACTAGCTACTTTTTGCCTGACATTAAACAAATATACTTTTTAGGTGAACCTGTAAACCTTAGAGAACAACAAGATGCGGTCGAATTTTTCATGTCGCTCGTTGAAAGCTTAGACGAAGCGTTAAAAACGTTAGGTCACGAACAAATTATGTCGAAAATCTTAGGCGGCTCATATTCCGATCAAAAAATATGTAAAGGTTGTCCACATAGATATTCGAAAGAAGAACCTTTTAGCGTGATCAGCGTCGACATAAGAAATCACAGCAGCTTACAAGACTCAATGGAACAATATGTTAAAGGTACATTATTCGTTATTGCTAAAAACTGCTTAACATTGTTCAATTTTAGGCGAGTTATTGGAAGGTGCTGACGCATACTATTGTGAAAAATGCGCAAAAAAAGTAGTTACCGTTAAGCGATTGTGTGTAAAGAAACTTCCGCCAATATTAGGTATTCAATTAAAACGTTTCGAGTACGATTTCGAAAGAGTATGCGCTATTAAGTTTAACGATTACTTTGAGTTCCCTCGAGATTTGGATATGGAACCTTATACTGTAAATGGTTTAGCTAAGTTAGAAGGTGAAGTGATTGACTGTGATCTAGATGCAAGTAGTAAAGATGTTTGTACTAAGTATCGATTGTCCGGAATAGTAGTACATTCGGGTCAGGCATCAGGTAATTTTTCTTTAAGCTGAATTTCAATTTCATATTTGTGCAATTTTAGGTGGGCATTATTATTCGTATATAAGACATCATGACCCTACGGTTGAAGTCAGATGGTACAAATTTGATGATGGGGAAGTTTCTGAATGTCGTATGGGGGAAGACGAAGAAATGAAAGTACAATGTTTTGGTGGTGATTACATGGGAGAGGTATTTGACCCCATGTTGAAAAGGACTACGTATCGACGACAGAAAAGGTGGTGGAACGCTTATATGCTTTTTTACACAAGGCAAGATGTGGAAGAAAGTGCGATAATTAAATCTTTCGAGCAATTAGGTCTATGTAAGTATTTATTTTAACTGAGGTTCCACCCTAAGCGCCTGCCTCATACTAACCAAATCAATCTATTTTCTAAATATGATTTTTTTTCTAGCTGAGAAGAAAGAAACTCATATAAAAATGCCAACAGCAATAGAAAACAGCATTCGAAAGCAAAATATTAAGTTCCTACACCATCGCAGTCAATTTTCTATAGAATACTTTAGTTTTATAAGAAAATTGGTCACGTGTATTACCCCGTCAAGTACTAGATCTAATCACGCGTTAACGAACGAATCTGAACAATTGTCCATGCTAAGTACTCAGTTAGCAAGTAGATTCTTGTTTCACACCGGTTGGCATACTAAGAAAAATCTGCGTGGGCCCGCCATGGAATGGTGCGACGTATTATGTCTACATCTTCGTACGGCTTCTTCGATTCGTTCGTGGTTCGCGCATCAAATGCTTTTTAATCATCCTCATCGATTTTGCGAGTATTTGCTAAGTTGTCCGAGCAACGAAGTGAGGTCGGCTTTTATGAAAATTATTGTGTTGTTAGCCCACTTTTCTTTAAACGACGGACCATGCGCGGCGCCCGCTTGTGTGAATAACCCCGATCCAAATGCTACTCTGAGCGACCACATTCTTTTGTCTCTTTGGGATTATTACAAAGAGAAGTTAGTGAACATGGAAGACATCTACCTCACTACTGCAACGTTTTTCATATGTACGCTAGTCAAGGTATGTGTCGCTCTATATTTTGTTATACAATTAAATTAATTCAATATCATTATCAGGTATTCAAGAAAAAACGCAGCTATTAAAAATGAATGTACCGGCAACGTTTATGATGGTTGCGATGGACGAAGGTCCTGGGCCAGCTATCAAATACCAATACACAGAATTAGGTAAATTACATCAACTTGTTTCGTGCTTAGTACGATGTTGCGACGTCGGTTCGAAATGCCAGTCGAGTACCGGTGCGGCAGTGATGCCAAATCCCTATCGCGATACAAGCTGTGTTGAACCCATCATGCCTCTATCCTCTCAAGCTTACGAAATACTTTTTGGACGAACTAGGTTAATACGACTTTTTTAATTAATGTTCTTATAATAATTTCTTTTTTCCATAGTTACATAAAGAAAGTTATCGAAGATACAAATCTAACTGACGATTCTATAAAATTATTACAATTTTGTTCGTGGGAAAATCCACACTTTTCGAGAACCGTACTGTCCGAACTTTTGTGGCAAATAGCGTTTGCTTATTGTCAGGAGTTCACGACATCACATGGAACTTTTGTTGTCGGTTTTGCTGTTGGAAGATTCGTGGCAATCGCATCGTATCCACAATGCAATTAAAGGAGTGCGGATGAACGCGAAGGTTTATTAGAAACGATAGCACGTTCAAAAAATCACTATCAAAAAAGAGCGTATCAATGTATTAAATGTTTAGTAGCGTTATTTAACAAATGTCGACCGGCTCTTTTGATGTTACACACTCACGCAGATATACGTAGACATTGGAGCCAAGCGATTGGTTGGTTACAAGATGAATTAGAAAGGCGATACCCGGCAAATTCGCAGTATTCGTGATAACACGTGGTCTCCTCCGGCTCAAAGCAACGATAGTTCCAACGGATACTTTTTGGAACGATCGAATAGTGCAAGAAAGACGTTAGAACGAGCAATGGAATTAATGCCGGAACAAGATAGGGACGAAGAAGACATAAGCGAAGAACAAGAGTCTCAAGAAGAAATTGGAGAAAATTCGCCGACAAGAGCCACCTGCTGAAATGCCAGATGTAACACAAAGTTGTGAGAATACTTCAAATACTTAATAGCCCGATTTAACTATGAGTTAATTTTCATAATTCAAATTGTTAAAAGTAAAATATCGGTGAAGATATTAAATCGGCTCTGTGCCTAACTTGAGCAAATTTTGTATATTTATTTATTTCGAGAGGGACATGTGATATGTATGTATATAAAATGTGGCGCATTTTCAATTTTTACATTGACCAAATTGCATTTGGCTTATGTTTCATTCTGCAAAGTTCCCCCTTAAACTCCCTCACTAAACGGTAATAAAATCTTGATTGCATAAGCAGTGTTTGAAATCGGCAAGTAAGTTAATTTTAAAAAAATAATATTCCTAACTGATTGACCCGAATTGTACAACCAAATGTTGACTATTACCGCTTTCTGCTTTTAAACGCAGATTTTATACATGGATAATGTATCAGAGTAGATACCGATTCTTAGCTTACAATTAGTGATATTACGAACAAAACTGAAATAGTGCTTTAACGTTGAAATTACAACACTGCTCGTGCTTTTGCAGTGTGTTACATACTTGAGTAGTTAGTAAAGTTTGTCTTTAACATAATTACTTATTAATGTAAATACATCTTGTAATAAATTTGTGCTCTTTATTATCATTTATACAAATTTGTGATATATGATTGGGTTTAGATAAAGGCCCCCCCATATACACTTTAAAATAATGACTTTAAGATGGCAAATTTTAATCGTTATTATATAAAGTCGTTGATTAATAATGTCGACGGATTATTAATTTCTTTAATCCCGCGTAATTTGGTATAGTTTTTACTAAACGCGATATGTGTGAAACTTACTTGTGATTTTTGGTTAATTTTTATCAATAAAAAAAATTAAAAATCAAATTATCTTTCATTTGGGTAACTCGTAACTAAAGATTCTCCTCGTAAATAAATTGTTCAAATCGAATTTTGATAATTGCTTGTATTTAAGCTTTATGTTTGTATTATAATTTATATATCATAATAAAATAAAAGAATTTGGCAATTATTGTAATTCTTTAAAAAAACTGGTGTGGTCACCACACGACTTTCCTATAAGGAATTTCTACATATTTTTATTTTCAAATTGAAAAACATCCAAGCCAAAAGAATATAGAGATTTCGAATAAAATATAATTTTATTTGCTTTAAAGAAGTAAAAGTACTAAGTATCACACATTAGACAATTTTTATTTAAATATTTTTTTATCCTACCCACTTTGAAGTGATATGTGTACGTTTGTATTGACCTAGCCTGCTATAATTTTTTTGAAATTTTTCTTCTCGATTGACAACTCTATAGCTTTATAAGGCTATAGGGTTGTCAATGCAATGTGTGGGTATTACATTAGAGTGTATCTCCTACTGCTGATGAGCCCCAAAAGGGCAAAACGGCTGTCCAGTAGTTCACTCTTGTGGCATTTGTACAATTGCATTCACATTGCTTTACCCCCAATGTCTTTTACGTTGTGGTTTTATCCCGCAGATTTATTCAAAGCCGTTTTGAATTTCGCGGGTGTCAATTTCAACGTGTTACCGCCGTTAGAGCTATTTATAGTAAATACTTTTCTAATGTTTCTTCTTTACGTTCTATCTTATTGGTTTCACTGCATTGTATGCGTCCGTTGCTCGTTGAGGAATTTCCGTAGCAGTCTTTTTTTCGTTTTGGACAATCCCGTGACAAATGTCCATACACATTACAGTGGAAGCATTTAGGTTTACCCCGTTGGTTCTACCGTCTTACTCGTTGCGACTGCTTCTCAGGTTTATCATCTGATCTTCTTTCGTTGGTTTTGTAAGTTACGTCACATTTCTTCGTGTTCGCTTGTGCAGTTTTGGTCTTCTGTTCGTCATTCTTTCTTCCGTGGTTTTCGTTGGTACATATCTTCTTTAATTTCATTATACTGTGTAGCAAGTCGTCCTCATTATCGTGGTATATCATCATTACATCGCCTTAGATTGCAAACGTCGACAGCCCTAAAATTATTCATTTCTTCGCTTCCTCTTGTCTTCATTCCCAAAGTTCAGTTTTACTTTTCCGCTGATCAAATGTTTCTCAGAGCGCCAAATAAAAAGCCTCCCACGTGAGTAAATAGTTAGCTGCTCCCACTGAGTGTGCTCGTGTCGTTTCAAGCTTCATTGCATCTTTGTTTTGAAAATGCTGCAATTACGACGCGACAATATGCAATGCGATTTTTACAAAGAAAACGAAGTGTTTTCAAGATTGACTAAGCGATTACGGAAGACTGGCAACCTGCAGCACAGTCAAGCATCTGCAAGGATTCGTAGTATTCCCTAAAACAATTGTCTACGAGATTCTTCTAGAAAATAATATATACATTTCTATTAGATTGTTTTATATCAGGCATTAAAAGCTACTGATTATGATACTAGACTGAACCATTGTAACTGATGGCTGATCATTCGGGAAAATCAAAACCTTATTATGGACGGATGAAGCAACTTTCAGTAGCAAAGAGGAGATAAATTTACGTAATATGCTTATTGGTTCGAGCAAAATCCACATTTGAGTTGAGTTTGAACGTATGAACGTATGGTGTGGAATCGTGGATGGTTATCCAGCTGTCAGAATTTCACCGTTAATACATGCAACATTACTACTTTATTTAACAGCACATTGCAGTAATAATGGTACAGTTTACAATTAAATATAATATGACTTTACATTAAATCGTATATCACTGATGCACATCGTGTTATTGGAAGATGAAGTCTATTTGCCTTGCCGGCGCGCTCGCACGATCTAACTTGATGAAATTTTTAGCTATGGGGTAGACTGAAAAATCTCGAACTAAGAACCAGAGAAAATATGATAGAAATAATACGAAATGCCATTAAACCTTGCCTAGGGCCGAAATTGAAGCAGCGGTTTTTTCTGCCGAAATTAGACTAAATAAATGCATCGATAATTAATGATAGAAGACATTTTTAACATTTGTGAGCTATTTGTGGCGAAACTTTAAGTAATTCTAAGTGTTTTGTGCTTCTTTTATTTTCATTGTTATCACTGACGTTTTGTTGATCCGTTGGTCTTTAAACAAGCTTCAAAACTATAGATTTGCACTATTCCATTGATTTGTCTTTCTTGCTGAGGTAATTTGATCCGATTGAGATACTCAAATTTTTAATTTTTTTTCTTATAAATCGAAACGGATTGAGATATCGTAATGCGGTCTCTAAAATTTAGCTAAGTACAATAATAATGTGAATGTTACATAGTTTTGTTTGGCAAGTGCCTTACAATGATATAAGTTTGTTTATGGAGTCTTACAACTGGGTTTTTTGTCGACGCCGTGAGTTTTGTATTTGTCCTACTTACCATCTCTTAAATTCCATATTTATTGCAGCAGAATTTGATTCTATCAGTACCAGTTTGGTACCAGAAAGGTTTCTGGGATAAGATTCAGATTCATCGGCCAAAGATCGTCTTGCCTTCGAAGTAGGTTTTTATACTATACCATGATAGCCCGCGAAGTTTGTTCCGATTCAACTGTGTAGGTGTTTACGTCCCTGACCGCGCTTCTCAGCAAATCTAACGGCTATTGTTTTTTATCACACAGTTTATTGAAAATCCATGTAAATTTAGGCATTTTGAAATTATGTGTTGGGTTTTAGAGTATTGTCTTTGGGATAGTTTTAGCCAACATTGTGTGGGTAATAAATATAGGTATGGCAGACATTGCCCGATACAATTTTGTTCCCCATTGTTTAAAATTTTCGTTTGTTTTTAGATGTCAAAAACCTATAAAAGAAAAACCACAAGAGCTGTTTGTACTCCCGAATACCTCAATTGGGAGGACACTTAGTATTTATTCAAGAACAGGAAAGTGTATTAATCAATAGCGGCTGGTTCATGAAGGCTCTACGGTGCGAGTCCCTTAGACGATCATTAAAACAAAAAAACGGACAAATTTTTATGAATCAAAATATTTAAACATTTTTATATATATCTACTTTTTATTACTCTAAAACATTAATTTAAAATAGTTGTCGTTCAAAGCAAAGTAAATTAAATAGGTATTTCTTTATGGTCGGGCTACAATTATGAAACAGAGCATTCTAACGTGACGTCGCGACCCCGACTACGAGATTTTTATACATATTTAACGTTTTTTTGTCGTACGTAATTTTCGAAAAATGCAAAAAATAGTGTAAAACCTATTTTTTTAAATAAATTCGTAGAACTGTTGTTAGAAGTAAAGGTTGAAATAAAATATCTCGAAAGGCCTTTAATTCCTTTATTTAATTTTTAACGTTATCTTTGGTAGTTGTAATATAGATTTAAGTCGAATGTGTTTGCCATAACTTCAAAAAGTAATTTCATGTAAATAAAAATTTCGTCGTTCAATTATAAATAAATTAAATCCTTATTTTTTACTTTTTGGTGCATTTTATTTGAAACATTTTTTTAAAGTTGATTCTTTTTTTTTGTAAAAAAAAATTATTTTTTTAGTGATATATGGTTAAGAGAATTTCATGCCGATGTAAATTTGAGAGTTTGATCATTTTCTCATGGATCTCATCGTCAGAATTTGACTTAATTAAGATAAGACCTTTCTAAAAAAGAATAATCGAAATCGGTCAGCGTCGTAAAGAATCATCGCTGAACAAAAAAAAATATTGTGACGAATTGAGAACCGCCTCTTTTTTTAAGTTAATAGAAAAATAAGTGGTTATGTAGATGTGATACGATCAATACTTCGTTTTGTTTCTCATGTGTATTGTTGTTTTATTCTGATGGACCCGATAAAACTTCAAAACATTTGGTAGATTACCTACAAGAAGTTTAAATAATGTAGCCCACCTTAAGCTGCCACTGATGTTAATAGACTAAACAATTACTGTTGCCAACTTTTTTTCGGAATTACATCAGCGCAGATTCACTTTTGCCAAAGTTAATAATTTGGATAAATGGTTTAAGCATGAAAAAGACTTAGTGGGTCGTGACTGGTTAGATGAATTTTTACGACGCAATCCATTAATTACAGTAAAAAAACTGGAATGAACCAGCGTAAATCGTGTAGATCTCACGTAATTTATAAAGGACGTTTTCATTGTAGGTAGAATTTTGTGTTGTTTGCTTAAATTTTGAAATTTTCATTATATTGTTACAGTTTGTTTTTTAAGTCGCAACTCTGCAAGTAAAGTATTTGCTATATACGACATTATTTTTTTGTCGTAATACAATAACTGGCGTTTTGCTACGCCATTGTCTTTAGAAAGTCGTGCAGAAAACCTTTGCTCACAGGTTCTTTACAAATTGCGCAAACTCTTAACAGCTTTCAATAAAGAAGTTGGATTTTTTTTGCAAACTTTAACAATTTAATCGACAAATACAAATTTTCCCCCAAGTATATTTAACGCTGATAAAACCGGTATAGCAGCGATACAACGTCTAAACAAAATCTACGATAAAAAAAGTTTTTAACTACCTAGTTGGGAAAAAGAAGAACCAGTACGGTTTTGTGTTCATTTAGTGCGTTTAGCATTTACGTTTCTCCAATGTTTATTTAAGCCAGCAAACATTTGGCTGATTATTTGAAAAGTAACGGACCTCCAGATCCTGCTTATCGTTGCTTAGATAATGGTTGGATTACCAAAGATTTATTCATTGAATGGTTTAAACACTTTGAACATTGGGTTATAGTTAGAAAAGACGACCCAATTCTGTTATTATTAGAAAACTACTCCAGTTACTGCTCTTTAAATGTCTACAATTTTTACAAAGAAAGAGGAATTATTATTCTAACCATTCAGTCACATATATATCACCGAGTTCAAATTCTTGATAATATTTTTTATGGTCTTTTGAAAGCAGGTTATAATTCAGAAAGTGATAAATGTATGAAAAGTCGCCCAGAAGAAAAAAGTAAATCCAATATTGAAAAAGCTAGTAAGGGTATTGAGGTAACGGAAATATATTCTGCGAACGGATGAGTAGATTCATAAAAATGAACAATAAATAGAGGAAACGAAAACGGAGAATATATAAAAGAACAAATAATGGAGATAGACACAAACGAAAATGAAATAAAATAGAATTTATCATTTCCAGAAATAGTACCAGTTCCAAGAGGTTATAGAATTAATAATTAAAAAGAAAAAAAATGAAAAAAAAGCAACACTAACCATGTAGCTCTGACAAGAAAGAAGAAAATTCAGACGCCGAAGTTACCGGGGATTATTTGCGGAGAATTTGGGAAAAAGAGAACCTGGCTAGGATGTGTGTGCTGTCAATGAACATGTTTTGGACAATTGCGACACCCGGCTGATATTACACTTTCGGTAATTACGATTCTGCAGTATCCCCGGTGGTCAATTTGTTTTCTATCACTTTGTTAAAGTTGATTAACAGATGAGAACGTTTGTTAAAAATGTAGTAAGCCGTATTATTTTGTTTCGTTCACTTTTATAAGACGATTCGTCAGGAAGGGACTGTATTAAAATTAATTGATATGTAATAGACTAATAAACATCAGCGATAACGTTATGAAGGTTTAATGATGTTGTCTGCTCAGTGCATAAACTTGACTTTAATTGCAAAACCAACTGCATACAATTTTAGAACGACAATTAACAAAACTTGAACCCGACTGCTTGACAAAATTATTGTACTTAATAGCAGAGTAGTTGCGAGTCTCACTAATAGATAAATAACTGCAAAGATTTATTAGACTGCGAAACAAAAGTTTGTACACTTGTATATTTATTAAATGTCGAGTACGCAAACACATTACGACTGACTACATAACAGTTTTCAGCTTGTAAATCATTTTTCATTAAAAATCGACTCGGTTAATTTTAACAAAAAATTGAGAACCTTCCGCTTAAAGAAATTAGTCGACAACTTTCGACCATAACTGGAATAACAGAAACAAAGTGAAATTATGTCTAAGGTGCGATTTTGAAATGACAACAACGAAAACAAAGTTTTTTTCCAATAGTACCGGTTTCAACGTGTCTAAGCTTTGCAAAAGTTTTTTAAATGTAAGATATAAAAGTAATATATTTTTCAAGTTTTTATTTTATTTTTTGCTTGAAGTTCAATCAGGTTTAAGAGCATTCAAATGTTTCACATAGTGTTATGTTTGTTATTGAGATAAACTGTTTCTACATCAAAACACCTACAACCTGGAGTAGAAGGCTTGGCGTTTTCAGAATTATCAATTGAGCACCTTGACATGATTAATAGTTTTTGTATTCTCTTCAAAATTGTTCTATCGTCCAACTTCTTTTTGGTTTTACTTTGCACAGTAGTTTTACTTTGCCCAGTAGTTTTACTTTTTAATGCATCTGGAGGAGTTCTATTTGGACAATATTTTGGAAGGGAGCTGCAGTAATTTACAGTTTGCTTATTATTTTGACGTAGTTTTATTAATTGTGGTTCACACATACAGTCTGTCTGTAATCCCACATTTCTTAGGTCTTTTTCTTATCATTTTTATTATTATATTCATCGCTACAGATTTTAATTACAATTTTGGGGATAACTGGTTTATTATTACTGCTGTCCACGCAAAGACAGCTTTTATTTTGATCAATTAGGTTTTTATCGTTTGTACAGACACTTTTGTTGTTTTGAGGCACTGCCGCTTCTACTGCAACTTCTCTTTTACGTTTTTTTTTATTCGAGGATTTTGCCGATTTAGGTTTTTTCGAGGGTTTTTTGACTGGCATTGTTTTGAAACTTAGCGCAGCCCATTAAGACTTGTTCAACATATTTCCTCTTGTCAGACTAAATTAACTTTAAACCATTTTTGTGACATTTAATTTCTAACCGTTACTTAGAGATTTTCTGTTACAGCAGTAACTAACACAATGATTTTGAAGTTTTTGGTGACAGCTTCTGTATGCTAATGATATTCCAAATAACTTAACGAAAAATATTTATAAGTACATACGCTAAAAATGAAGAAACAAGATTTGGATTAACTTTAATGTGTTGTGAAAGACGTTACTAATGCCCTTGGCAAGACTTATTTTTAGCTGTTTTCTCGTGCACTGGTCTTAAGTTGAAGTGACTTCGATTTACTAGAATAGGGATATCACCTCAAGATTGTTGCTCGTATCATTACTTCATTGTTTAGAGAAAGGTGTTTATTTACCACACTTTCCTTACCTTGCGTAAATATTGACATTGTAGAGATTATCCATTCTGAAACTTCATGATTTCAGATAGCCTGTCGAAATAAGTCAAAAATATTGTGATATATTTGATCTGTGTCCAGTTGGATTCCCAGAACAAATTCATTAGATGCGAATAATCGATAATAGCGTATGTGGACCCTCAGATTTAGTGCTGATTTGGCAGCAGTTCTTCTTTCTAGGTTTTCTTGTTGTTACGGTGCTCTCGATTTTCTAGTACTAAGTCTAAGAATATGTTCCCAGACGAGGTTGAGGTGTAAGTAATTTGGACAGCTTGTACTTTTATATTTGGGACCCTAGTACGTTTTAATCCATAGCAATATTTTTAACAAAAAGCTTTGTATTCTTCCTATTCACTAGTTAGACTGATTGGCAACTTTACGAGTGTTTTTCTCTCGGAGAAAACAGTTTTACATCAATTAGATTTCGTAACCTTGACGAACGGTCAGTGTACCGATTATGTCAATTATTACTTCTCTACTCGTCTATGTGTCAAAAGAATGCTCGTTTCCTCGACTTGTTAAGTCTAGTTTATTACAATAGATGCTTTTTTTTGTAGTGAAACATTTAATGCGACGGGTCAGATTGGCTGTTTGTTCGGCGACGCACACTGGTCCCAAAAATAAAATTTTCGGCCAAAAATTACAGCACTGTTGGATTTGTACAAAAAATTCATATATAGAGGTTGTTAAGGTCCGCAATTATGGGTATGCTCAAAAATTCTCATTTAGAAGATGGCGGCTGCAATATGACCAAATTAAAAAAATATATGGGAATTTAAAAAACGTTATAGTAAACTTCTTTAAGACAGATCGTCTAAAATGTAACAAATGAGTGAAATGATAAATGAAAGCAATTTGTTTAAAAATATCATATTAGTTCAATATAAACTTTATTGAATACAAAGAAAATTTAAAAAATGTATATTACAGTATTACTATTAATAACGCATACTACAAATTATTATGAATCACTAGAAGTTAACTCGTAATCAGCTTCAGAGTCACTTTCTTCATCTGAGCCAATTTTTAAATCGATTTTGAGAACCACTGGCGACAAGCAATTCTAATGCCACTGGTGAAAATCGTTTAATTTTTTTCTTTGGAAGCTTTCTAAGGCTTGAAATATAAGGATCAGATATACAAGTAGTCTATGAAATATATCTTCCATTGTTTTTGCTCTTGAAAATTTTCGGGAAAAATCAGCACGATACTTTTTAATATATTTGTTTCTTGCCTCCAGAGATTCCTCTGATAACTGTCCAATAGGTAATAATGCCTTTTCTATAACTTGCTTTCCATGTACTAACACTTTATGTACAGAAGTGGGCATGTAATGCCACTGATATAAATTTACAAACAGTTCGGCAGTGTCATTAGCAAATTTCTCAAATAGTTCATAATTAATGTAATAACCACTAGAGATTACCTGTAAGATAACATAAAAACGTTTAATTAATGTCTCGTCAATGCCCGTTATATTTGCCGAAACTTGACAGTTTTCAAAAAAACGTCGAGCAGTATTGCAGTCATTAGAACTTCTAAACCCAGGCTTTGGCTTGTCAACTATTAGCTCCAACTGCCCAGTAAACACGGATTGAAACTGTTACAGTCACAAAATTAAAACAATTGTTTCATTACGTTGTTTCGTGTTAGTTCCATTTTTATATCATTTACATGTAACTGACAGTGAATAAATTGAAAGAGTTCCGATTTTTCACAATCAGTTTTAAACCGTTTCAGTACTTGCAATTTTTATCCCATAATCAGCAACCGTCTATAAACTGATTTATTAAAACCGAATATTTTTGGAATAACTAGAATTGTTTAAAGATCGATTAAATAAGATTGAATTATTTTCAAAACAGTAGAATCGTTCCAGGAAAAACGAATACTTTGTGATAAGTCAGCATTAGTCGTTGCTATACTTTTGATTACTGTCGTCAACGCTTGCGCTGCAAATTGATATCTTTTCACTTGTTCGGTTGCAGTTTGATAAGTGATGCTGTGTGTACAATTACGAAATGGAACAATAAACGGTAAGTCGAAACATTTTATTATAATCCATAAATGTAATCAATATTATTATCATTTCTGTTCTTTATGTATCATGTTTTAATTTGTATAAAAAATGTAAATTAACACACATGGTTGCGTTAAGGTAGATTATTGCGTAAATCTGATGATACTTTAAGATTTATAATTACAGTTCAATTCTTCAAGTTTTCTATACGATTATGTACAGCTAAAGGTATTCACAGTGTTTTTATAACTTTCTAATGATTGCTAAAGTGATATTTATATTAAGTTTGTGTTGTTTTTGATTAAAAAATGTAATTAATTTTGTGTAACTCTATGATTATGTACGTATATAAATGAAATATTTATTTCTATGTTACAGATGCGGTTAAAAGTTGCTACCCGACAGTAACTGATGCAGTTTTCGAGGCTTCCGTGAAAAGACCACATCCAGGAAAGTTGCAATATGTAAAAAACTCAATGTGATATTGTATTTAAAAGTATTTATTGTGCAATAAAATTTGAAAGGTGCATTCGAAAATGTATTATTATATTATTGAAAGAATTGTTTTAGTTCATTATTGAAACAAAAAAATCATACATGTATCGATCATTTAGTATCAGTTCAAGAACGAAGCTTTTAAAACGTAAACCGAATGCAACATTTAGTTTGCAACAGATTTGAATT
Source organism: Aquatica leii (assembly GCA_035610365.1). Classification (NCBI taxonomy): domain Eukaryota; kingdom Metazoa; phylum Arthropoda; class Insecta; order Coleoptera; family Lampyridae; genus Aquatica; species Aquatica leii. The sequence continues at coordinate 81,017,356 of CM069434.1, forward strand.
TAAAATACCGAAACTATACTGATTCAAATAAGTGAAACAGCGATGGACTTATAGCTATTTTATTGCAGTTAGGTTTCTTTTATGTTTGAAACAAGAGTGAATCATAAATTTTTTGTTTTGAAACTGTTACTAAACATTATCAATTTTGTGTTTACTGGGCGCAGGCGAACCTCACGTTGAACCTCTTTTTTTCTCTCCCCCACTGTGTTTTTTTCCTCAGCATTTCGGGCTTACCATTTCCTAATGGGAAGTTTGTAAGATAAATGCAAGATACATTTGAAGAATCTGATCCATGCATGTAACGTAGATAGCCCAAATCTAAGATTTTCCTCAAAAACATGCTTTTTCAATATTTTAGGTATGTTAATAAAATCTTTACTAGTTGCTCCACATAAATAAGAACGTTGCGATGACTTTGTTCCAGTGATCGCACTATATACTTTTCCGTCGATCATTGTAAGATTCATATTGTACGATATTTTAATTGATTTGTCTTTGAAGATACTTTCATAAGGCAAAAGGTTATTTATTTGGTTTTCAACATACCTTATCTCAGCTTCTATCGACTCTGTTGTTTCTTAAAGAAACTGCATTCGAAGTGGTCTACAAAACCGTGGAGACGCTGTTCTAGAATTTTTCCAAATTATCACTTCTTTATCCAGCTTAAAATCCGTATATACTAACTGCAAGGGAACTACCGATGTAAGAAATATACTGGTATCAGAAATGTCGTTCACTGCAAATGTCTGTTTGTACTCACTTATTATGCGCTGAGCTGTATGGTCTAGTAATTTCTAGAGTTCTACTTCAGCACTTTTTTTGCTTCTAATACCTTCTTATAAGAAGCATGGAGCCTGCAGTTTTCCTCCAAACTTATTAATCGTGGCCCTTGATACTGGCTTTTCGAAAGCTTAAAGTCGATTAGAATAGAAAGAGCTCCTTCACTGATTAAAGGAGTTTCAGTTGTAACCTTAAAGCTTTTTCGGTATTTTTATGTTCTAGTAGGAGTACTAAAGGCGACTTCTTTGACAAGCTTAGACGCATCTAGTTGACCAGTAGAACGCAAACTTACTTGTGTTGCATATGCCAACTCATGTGCGCTAAAGAAACTCCGCAATCTTCAGTTTTTCTCCTTTTAGACCTGTCGCTGGATGACAAAAATTCCTTTGTTGGTCTGCCTCTATAGTTGATGATGTCGTTGCAGTTGTTGCATTCGCTATGATCGGAAACGTAACAGGTTTACTCAGCCACTCATTGTATTTTTGAAAAAAAAATTCCTCGGTTCTGTTGACAGTTTGCAACTACTGTCATATTTTAGAAAATAACGTAGAAAATGATGCTTTCATGTATTTAGGAATTTCAATCGATTTACGACTACGTTTAGATATCACGGTCTTAACAGATCAGATAACCCGTCTCTTAAATGATATTTTACTACTTTATAAATCTCTTTCTACTATAAACTACTACTTGACAGGAAGAGCCTGCAACAAATAAACATTTTATTTTTTATATACCTATATATATTAATTTGCGTTTGCTTTTATTTTTTCAAATTAGTTTACGTACAAAGGTTAAACTAAAGTTTTTTTATTAAATTTTTGAAAAATAAAGAGAATGGAAGTTATATTTTTTCTCAAGATTGACTTGAGATATCTAGAATTTAAAATATAATCTTTTTTGTGGATGTTTGAAGATATTATCGTATCAAAATGCGAAATGATACAAAAAAGTAATAATTACGTGACATATTTGCCCTTAACCTCAATCAGTTTTTGGTTTGTACTGTTGCGGAATAGGCAGCTAAATTATATCACATTTAGAAGATAATAAGTCAATCTATTAGCTCATCCAAACCCGATATGCGCGGCATATGGTGGTATATGCTACATTTCGGCTCGGTGAATTTCTAATTTTTTTAATAGACGTGAATTTTTTGCATTACCAAAATCATTTATTTATTTTTTTCTGACGCATTATTCGTAAAACTTTGAAACACATAATAAATAATCAACATGTTAAATATTTGCTACTATATTTACAATCGCACATTGTAATACATTTTTATATCTGCCTGTTATCGCCAAGGACGCTTCAATACATTCAAGCGGACAAGGCACTTGCATTTGTAAAGGTGTAGAATGCACACATATTTTTATAATTTTCCTTAAAGAATTTATTTATAATTTAAAACGTTACAAATAAAATAAACAATTGTTTTCGATATTTCCAACCATAATTTAATATTATTAATACAATAAAAGCGGAAGCGACGATAACCGTGACAGCGCCGTAATCATAAGCCCAATGTGCCCAAAGGAAAAAAAAAGCCTTTGATCTTAGTAGGCTTGTAGTAAAAATTTGACAAAACTTATAAGTATGGATGTGCTTAATTACTAAATTATACCAAGCACCTAGTATCATTTGGATACAAAATGGACGATAATTTGTCGATAAGTTGTCACATGTCCTATAATGTAAAAAAAAGGATATAGAAATTGTAGAATAGCTTCTGAAGAGTGCTTAATATCCGCCGAAGCGTGATGGTGTCCTAAATGAAGCTAAAAGGACCCTATCGATAATTCGAATTAAGCGACCATAAATACGCAGAATGCGAAAGAATTGAGCACTTAGATCTTGGATAACTATACGATCTACTACTATGTGCACAAATTCAAGTAGTCGCGTTCGAAAAAGCACAACTTCCTTTTTGGAAAAATTCTCAACGAAGACCAACCAAACCAAATTTTATGTAGCCCGCAACTCAATTACCTGATGGGGTTGGTTCCATAATGTCAAAATATTAATAAACAACTTGAGTTCAAGTTAATCCACTTTATAATATAACAAAATCACCATCTAAAACTCACTACCGCTTTCGAAAAACGCTAAACGGCAACTAAAATTCAGGTAGTTACAAACAACTTTTAAGGGATTTTTCTATTTATGTGGCAGCTTGAACATCCTTCTACCTGACCCTTTAGTTAAAATTCTTAGAATCGGTCGTTTACATTTACTTTCCTATAAAGAAAGTATAGCAATCGCAATTTTTTTAAAAAAAATTTTACGTTTCAAGGTCTCCTGAATCAGAAAAACGTATTTTTGACAGAAAAAAATCGGGTGTCTGTGTGTGTAACGTTGTACCCACGATCACTCTCGAACCAAAAGTCCTAGTAACTTGAAATTTGGTATGGAGCTGGCTTTTCATATTCTCTCGGTTCTATCAAAAGATGGGCCTGATAAAGAAACCGGAAGTGGGTGTACCTGTCATTTCTAACAGTTTTTCTTATATAATTTTGTACGAATGTAAATTATTCGAATTATTTTTATAGTTTCTTATCGAGATAATACTTCCTAACAATTTATTCAAATAAAAATGTTTTCTATCATTAACAGTTTATTAGATATTTAATTTACAATTTGAAGTGAATTTCATTATATAATCTAGGTTCGAATCCTGCCTGCGACGATTAAAAAAAATTTTTTTTTGCATAAGTTGACGTTTCAAGGTCTCCTAAGTCAGAAATAGTTATTTGTATCACTAGTCCAGAAAGTGCTATTTTGCGAGTATGAGCATATACTCGCAAAATACTTTTCGGACGTGTGATACACAACATTTTTTGTGCTGACCTGGCCTATAGTATAAATTAATTAAAAGCAGTTATTTAAGTATTGATTTTTAATAAAATTTAATAACATATGTTGATAAAACTGAAACCTGTAATGACAAAATACAATTGTTTTTGAAATTAATTTGACAATTACATAATATTATTACAATTTCACTTATATGAAAATAAAACCATTGTTGTTTTTAGCAATTGTAAGATATAAGCAAATTTGTTATATTTGTTTAAAAAAAAATTTGTTAGTGGTACTCTAAACAACAACACATATAATGGTGTATGTTAATAAATTTGACATATTGACAGATGACGTTTAATTAATTAATGATTACTAGTGCCAACTTTTAGTTATAAAATTCTACTACACTTTACCGGCCTAGGCCGATTATGATGCCTGTAAAATACGCCAAAACGGAAAGAGGCACAAAAAAATATTTTTACCAAAAAAATTTTGGGCGTCTGTGTTTGTGTCTGTCTGTGTGTAACGATGTACCCACGATAACTCTCGAACCAAAAGTCCTAGTAACTTGAAATTTGGTATAGAGCTAGATTTTCATATTCTCTCGGCTTTATCAAAAGACATATCTGATAAGGATACCGGAAGTAGGTGTATCCGCCATTTTGAACAGTGTTTCTTATATAATTTTGTACGAATGTAAATTATTCGAATTATTTTTACAGTTTCTTATAAAGATAATTATTCCTAACAAATTATTCAAATAATTTTTTTTCTAACATTAACAGTTTATTAGATATTTAATTTATAATTTAAAAGTGATTTCCATTATATAATCTAGGTTCGAATCCTGCCTGCGACAATTTTTTTTTAAATAAATAGCCGGTTGCACAAAAGCCTGGTTAATTGGCGATTTACTAATCTTTTTTAATACAAACATATCACTTCAAAGTGGTTTAATGACAACATAACCTTATAAAAATACATTTCTTCATCATTCCTTGTAGGAAGGTCGTTGGGACCACCGTCCGACGTGGTGATTTCCGCTCTCTCTACAGGCTGAGATTATATATCTATAGGGCATAGCTATACTCATTCTATAGCCTATGCAATGTTCAAAGATTTTGGCTATTTATAAAATAATAATAGAAATTTATAAATATCAAGAAACTTTAGCAATATTTCATTTTTTTTTTTCAATAGTCTCTCAACGATAAAAAAAAATCGCATCTTATTTGCTTTCATTTGCTTGGTAGAGCAAAATTGTTAGAGACAACGGCCATACCACGTTGAAAGCACCAGTTCTCGTCTGATCACTGAAGTTAAACAACGTCGGGCGCGGTCAGTACTTGGATGGGTGACCGCTTGGGAACACCGCGTGCTGTTGTCACTTTTTTTCTACTTCAAAATACTAGAATGTACTTTTTTTGGATCTACACGCATAAACATGATACATGGAAACCATAAAACTAATAATATATTATAAATTATTATTGATTACTAATAAATAATATAATATGTAGTTTTTGATTATGTCATATTTATTTCCTTAAATAAACGATCCTTTCGTAAATAAATATATTCAATAAATGTTTCAATGTTTCACTCTTTTTTATAGGTTTCTGAAACCATGAGCTGGTGTATTAGAATCAATCACAATAGAGCACTATAGTTGTTGCGTTGTTCTAAATAAAATTCTTGAATATATATTTATGGAACATGTATTTACATTGGTAAGATTTTCTTTGCCAAATTTTTTTCATTGGGTTTTCACCTATTCATGCCGCTGATAGAATATTCGTCGTCAACGATTACAAAAAAGATAAGCTTAAAAAAGTAAAGCTTTATCTTCTAAAGAAAAGATATCTGACACATTAAAAAACTAGATAAGAATCAAATTCGAAAACAAATTTACAATCACGCTTTCTACTAACCCAGTTTTTTAAATTATTTTTTGAATAAATGATAAGCTGCCCGCACTTCAATTCACAATAGAACTTACGACATGTAAATATGTATTTGGTATAAATAAAATTCATAAAATCACAATACATAAATTGTGCAATAAATGCTCTTAAAGATAATACTGGTAAAATTTTCAAACAGTGACTGATGACTAGAAAAGTTTTAAATACTCTAATAAAGCTAAAAGCGTGCTTAACTCTCAAATATGTAACTAAATTACATAGATAAATCCAAAGATTCCATTTCGTAATCACGCAAAATCCTAAAAAAGCGATCTAATAAAAGACACTATAGGCAGGTGTGGTTACTTACGAGTCTTCTGCCATTTCGAAGAAACCATTTTCGATGGCCTTATCTTTTTCTTCACAAACATCTGGATCTACTACAACCTTAAATTAAATCAAAAAATTAATTTTAAAAAAACTTTACCTGATAGTGGTGGAACGGTAGCAGTACTAAGATACTCGATGTTTAAATAAGGAGGTAAAACGGTATTATCTTCTTCCTCTTCTTCACACTGTACTTGATGAGAATCGACCATTTCCAACCATTGATTATTGTGAGTCCTGAAACGTTCTATGCGAATACGCTCGCCCCACTCTGGACTACGATCCATTACAATATTTAGACAAGTATTGCAGATCTTTCTCACTGCTTTATTGTTATCTAATAAAAGATCTACTAAATACGCAGGAGCCTCTGTAGACAAACCATTGTACTTTATTTCTTCGTAACAAAAATTGATTACCCGTATTGTTAATAAGAAAATCTGCTGAATCATCGTGGCACAATAATACGTGAAATAAATAGATAATTTGTAAAACCATTTCGTCGTCCTCTTGGAAGGTCTTTAAAAGATCGATACAAGGCGAAACTATGTTCGAGTTACATAACAACCCGGCACAACCTTCATCATAGGCAGCTGTTCCTAGTAAAACTATAACCTGTAATAATAAATCCGCTTCCGAATTGTTACTGATTAAGATTCCTTTTAATTTGGAAGTCATATTAAAGTGCTTAAATATCTCGCACCAATCTAAATCTGGTAAATACAAATTTGAAAGCACTCCGATACATTCTAATACAAAATTTTCATTCATAGATTCGGTCACTGCTTTTGATAAATCGCCGACGAACTCCTAGTAATTTTATTTACATTATCGTGGAATATAAAAGTAAAAGTATCTTACAATAAAACTCATTTTAGTGACATCATGCTCAGATATATTATGTATCATCTTCATTAACAGTTCATCCTCATACCTAAACGCTCTGGTCATTAACGATTGCAACCTACTATTGTCTGCCATTTGTTGAGCATTATTAGGGTGAATTGCGAGATTAATACACAATGCCACCATTACTTGATCAACTTGTTCGGAAACGCTGAGAAGTAACATATCAGTGATCTAGAATAAATCACTTAGAATCCAAAAAAATTAAGTTAACATATTTACCAGGGAGACACAGTCGGTATACGCAAATTGAGCTATTATTTCCACATCGTAGCTTAAATGATATAACAGTTTTATTACTATATCTTGGTGTCTATCATCTCCTACAAATTTAATTATGTTAAATCGAAGTTGAAGTATACAATTAAAACCATCATAATCACTAGACGATTTAAGAAATGTCATGTGGTTGAGCACATCTCATTAGCTAATTATAGGAGTTACATCCTGGGAAATTGACAATGACAGTGAGCTTACCATTAACGTCCAAAAGCCGACAAGCGCGATATAATGTTCTATTCCTGGTGCCATTCAACGACCAATGACTTACAGAAGTTAGGTGTAGATGTTACAAAAAATTATTAGTGTGAGAAAAAGCATTGATGAGACAGATTTCTGAGGGTGTAAGCGCAAACAATCAACTACTAAATAAACAACACCCGCAAGATGATTATTAAAAATTAATGAATAAATATCATCATCAGTAGGAAATTATAGATTATATAATAAATTTACATGTTTTCAGCTAATTATTTTATGTTAATCATAAGAATAACTGATTTTCTATTAGACAATGAAGAAACAAATTAGATGCATACATCATGTCACTTATCAATAGGTGCCAAACAATATAAATTAATTCAGTGTTGTTTAGGAGCAACACTTGACAAAAATTTTCTCCATAACAATGCGGGCCAATAATTTGCGACTTACAGTAACAGTAGGCAGTACAACGTATTTGGGATAGATGTCACTTATTTGCCCATTAAATTACAGGCAGAATTTAGTAACGAATAAAGAATTTATTTGCAAGAATGAATTTCTCAATTTAGTAAATTAGCTCTGTCGATGTGCAAGCCAAAATTATTATAAACCTGTCTAACTTGACTTTAAGGTTTTGTGGTTATTTTTATACACAGTATTGTATAAAATGCTTATAAATGAAGTAAACATGAGATAATGTTTGAAGAAAAGGTGTTAGCAAAACTATTGATTCATTTATATAAACAATAAAAATTAGGTTTGGTTTGTAAATATCGCGAGAAGAAATAAGCAAAATTAAGACAACGAAAACCAATAAATGAATTGAAAGTTTTTACATTAAGAGTTACTATGAATTGCAAGATCCAAAACAAGAACAAAAAGCCTTAATGGGTCTATAACCTTATTATTTATATACCAAACTGTAAATTAAAGTTATATAATATAAAAACTTACTTAATAATCCAACAAACTTTGGCAGAAACCCATTCTTCACCATTTTCATGCGTAAATCCTCGTCAAAAGATAAATTAAACAGCAGTTTTAAACTCAAATGAATCAAATCTGGGTTATTCGATTCTAATATCCGTGGAAGTTTTTCTATAATATTCTGTTCGCTCATATCATCTTTATTAACCTGCATGATTGAAAGTTTCTTTAAAAAAGTAATGACTAAAGCTAATAGATCAGCATTTTCTCGTTCTAACGTTTTTATTAAATACCAGACGATATTTTTTTTGGTCATTTTTTCTTCGACCGAATGATCTTCGGCCATATTTAACAGCAAATAAAAAGCTACTCTAAGCAACTGCTCCTGTTTTCTTATTAAAGTCCTAAAACGTTTAGTTTTATCTTCATTAGTCGATGGTTTTTTTTCATCAATGCTATCGCTCGAATTTGTAAGATCATCATAAATGCTTCCTTCCATAGCTGCTTTAATATTACTATCCCCAAAATTACCAGATTTTGGTCGTACTGGTTCAGGTATACGACTTTTATAAATTTCAGTCATGCTCATACTAGTAGGACACAGTTTCCTTTCTGTTCTACCCTCAATTTCATCTCTCCATTCTTCATATCTACGAATTTCAAAATCGATAATGTCCATACAAAGAGATCCAATCTAAACAACGAGCAATATAGATAGAGTTGGTTAATATAAATTGTTACCTTGTAATGTAAAGCTACAGGGTGAAAGCAAGTATGCGAAGAGAAGCAGAAGAAAGTAAAAATTAAATTTGTGCTAAGTACAATACTTCGTTTCCAATCCTCCCTTAGAACCCTTGCAAGAGCACTTAGAACCGTCTCTAAAGTTTAAGTTTAATACTAATATAAAACGTTTATAAAAATTACCGTTTCTCGCTAAGGATTCTAAATTTTCCGATATTTTAGCAAGATGAAGTATGAGTTGAGAAGCTCTTATTTTATCAGGTAGCTCTTCATAAAGCAGTTCGATGTATTCATTTAGACAGTTAATGTTGGCAACCTCCGTGTTAGTAGGTGTGTTTTTACCCGTGTTTTCTGTAGTTATTTTTTGAATTAATATTACAGTCTGAACTAAAATAAAACAACTTACCATCTGACATAGGTGGCGAGCGTTTACGTTTTTTTAAATAATAAATAGTCTGTTCTACCTCTACTAATCGAGATGGATGTATTAAATCGCATTGAGCTAAAACTTCTCTTGCTAAAGCGTTGCAGTCTGTGCGTGTACTTAGCATGGGCAACTCAATAATCTTCTTTAAGTTCTATAAGCATTTTTAACATGGTTTACGTAGTAAACGAAACTTTGAGTTACATTACCCTCTTTTCACCATAAATGATATTATCCTCATCTCCCAATATTTCAACCTCCAATTCATAGTTTAAAACTATAGCGTTTAAACTTGGATGTACGTCTAAAGTTCCCGGTCTACGATTTCTACAGAAACTAAGGTTTTCAACAAGGACGAAGAAATGAATAGGGGATTACTTACGTTCTAAGAAATTTTGCATTTTCTGGATCCATATCACTATTGAATAATCTATGTATAATGTATATAAAATAAACTACTATTAATACAATACTTAATAGCACCGACAATAAATTTATTATTGTTACTAACATGCAATAAATAAAAACAAGAAAAACATCATTTTGTCCAAATCTTGACAGAATTGAATAAGCATACACTGTTGCCAAACTTCATTAATGTTCCTACTACTTGCAACAATATCAAAATCAAAAACAGGTACAAATCTAAAGTATAGTATTAATTACTAAATTATAAAGTAATTATAAATTGTGTTATATTGTAATTAGGAGTTAAACACACACAAAAATAAGAGAACATTCTATTTGCAAATAGTAAAATCAATATCATAAATAAATAAATATAATAGTGATAACGTGTTTTAATGGTATCACGTATTGGTATCGTGATATATTTAGCGGTATTGAGTATCTTAAAACTGAAGATACTTAGCTATACTTTGGTAATTTACATTGTGATGTAACCCACTCACGTGTGAACACTAACACCCGCAAATCAAAAAAATGCAAAAACATCTCGCTGTGATTGTGATCGTCATGCTACCACCCACTTTCCTTGTTGTATTAACTTTGTTATACATTGCTTCCTCTCGATATGTAGAAAAACAAAATTACAATAAGTTAAATAAAATACACAGCAAAAAAGAAATCGTGGTTTTTATCCAAATATAACTCGAAAAAGTGTATTCGATCAGTTTCTCTGTTCGGTGGGACCTGTAGTAGAAGGGAAAAACAGGCTAAGAAACCCCTCCAGTCCTCTAACTAAATATAAATGCAAGATAATTACATAATTTAGATTTATAAAGCAGTCAGTTTATAATCAAAAATATCAATAACCATATTGAAAAGTTACGACATTCCAAATTTAAGCCTATTAAACGAATACACAGAATTGATAACAGGTTCAAATCCCAACACTTATAAACATGTGCACCAACACCATTATTTTAAACCAAAGAAAAATTAGCTAACTAACAGCCTGTCAGTAGGTACTGAGGTTCTGGTTACAGAAGCAACCCAGCTATTAGTTAAATGGTCGGGACAAACAAAAAGAGCCAAAAATACACATATATTATATATATAAACGCACAATAATATATATTAAACAAAAAAATGTAGGGTCCATATCAAAAAGCAATGTATAGAAATCTTAATACACAAAATAAGCAATTGTTTTAGAACTAATCTTATATTTTCTTATGTCGCGTAGAACGTTCCAAAATAATGTAAAACAAATTTGGTAATATTTTAAGATGTTACAATCTTATAAATCATAATTCTGCTTGTCGAAAAGCATCTAATCCGATCCTGTTTTAACTTAGTTACTGCAAGTTACTTTAGAGGATTACAAACCATTTTACAACTGACGCTAGATATGTACACTCAACTAAACAAAAAACACTTGGGTTAGCTCAAACAGTAAACTGCATTTTAGTTTTATACGAAATATTTTGGTATGTAAATAAAAAACTTTATTAAAGTTATTTTTTGAATTGAATTGCACTTAACTTTTAATTACATTTCGAATAATTGTTTTTTTAATTACTCTTTTTAGTCAAAATGTCAAAGAAAAACAATTCTAATTAATGTTTTAAATAATTACCAATACAATTATAAAGACTTATTAACAGTATAATAATTTTGTGTCGAAAATGATATTTGCTGTATTTTATTTTTATACAAAATATTTTAGTGTTTGCGCTCTTAGCATTTTTCTGCATCTTTTAGTTTAACAATTTTTTTAGATAGCGTTAATACAATCAATTTTCACTTTGCGACACTAATAGAAAAATAAGACATTTGTTTGAATGTTGTTAATACGTATGGATTTAAACGCATATAATCTTCGTAAGAATAAGTTAATCAAACTTAATGTGTCATTGTATTTTCACGTTACGTTTTTTTAGCCCTGTCGCCCATATCCTGCTTTACTATAATGCGATAAATAATCGTTCTTATGGTATTTTTCAGAAACGTCAATTAAAAAAAATGAAGTATTTTACCTTTATTTACTATTTTTAGTTTTTAAATCGCTGTTTTGCCTGAAAATTTTAATTAGTCGGTCTATTATTTATTATATCTAAATTGTGAATGTGAATTACCGCCTTCCTTAATTATCGTAAGAGTAATTGTATTTTTACTTTAATTTATGATTTAGTAAAAATACAGTATTAATTTAGTAAATTTCTCTAAAAAGCTATTTGTTGTTGATGCACATACGAGTGTTGATTTAAAAGCTCAAATTTTTGTAAAGTTAGCGCACGGTCTTAGTGTTCGAGTCATTGCTGGAATGATTTCACGGACTACTGTGGGATGTATGCTAGTTAGTTATATCGCAAACACAGGATAAACAGAACCATCGGGAGTGGCAGACAAAGAGTTTCTACGGTGGCTCAGGACGCAGTGTTAGTGGCATGTTACTCAAAATCCTTATATAACTTTCTGAAAAGCTTTCGAATTTCCGGGATGTCAGTTAACCGCACGAGGAAGACTGAAAGAAGCTGGAATAAAAAAGAAGAAGCTATAAAAAAAAATCTTAGCGAGGAAAATGAAAAAAAGCGTCTAGAATTAATAAGACGTTACGTCAATGAACCGCTAGATGTTTGGAATCGTGTTGTTTTTAGCGATATTTAAAAGTTCAAATGACACAACTATAAAAATGTTTCGACCTTCAAAAAATTGTTAAAGATTTATTTACACAAGCTGCAAAAAGTATAGCAAACAATTTTCAGTAATATACCAATTTGGATACGTTCCCATTGCCCAGGCGTCTGTTGGGTGATTAAGAGTCGTCTTAATACAGTAAACTGCTTAGGTATTGTAAACAACGTTATGCTGCTTTCTGTTCAAGTTTTGTATCCGGAGAACAATTACAGCTTTCAACAGGCGAGCTTCCTTAATACTTAAATTTATCTTAATTTCTCCGGGAACAACAAATAACCAATTTCTTCGCCAGATACCACAAACAATTAATTGCCACCATTGAAACCGCTTCATTATTAACAATCGTATGTTTAATTTATATTAAAACAGTAAACATGTAAAATGAGTTTTTTTACTAGCTAAGATCAAATTTCAATTTAGATGGTTACGCTCGGAAATATCTTCTTGGACCTACTGTAAAATATAAATTGAGAATTGAAACTTATTTAAAAATCGCTTTTTTTGTAGTTACAAGAACTTTTGTTTAATTTTTTTGAATAAATAATCTACGTTTTATTAATACGATAAACTCTGAATTTCTTCCACGGCGACTTTCTGTTGTCTTTTTTTTAGATTATAACAGCAACTTAAAAAACTAAATGGTAAATAAATATAAAGGTAAAATACTTCATTGTTCTTAATTAACATTCCTAAAAAATACAATAAGAACGATTATTTATTGTATTATAGTAAAGCAGGATATGGGTGACAAGGAAAATACGAATTTTTTGTTTCTTCTACTAGTGATAGTGCCTTCCCCTCCCCTTAAAACGTGTAGAAATTTAATGACACATTAAGTTTGATTTATTTATTTTTACGAAAATTATATCTGTTTATTTATACACGAAAATATTTTGTATAAGAATAAAATGCAAGTGTCTTTTTTGACACAAAATCATTCAATTGTCTTTCTTTGACATTTCAAAAAAATACGTATTAAAAAGACAACTACTTAAAATGTGATTAAAACTTAAAAACAATAGTCTTTTATTCACAAGGTTGTGACATTGGTGTATTATAAAATGTGTTCAAAAAATAATAATAAATAAATATTTCGTATAAAAATAAAATGCAGTTTACTGTTCCAAATCATTCAAAAATAATATTGATTTTGTTGTTGTTAATTATGTGTACTGGAAGCCAAGCATTTTAGTTCTTGCATAGAAATTATTACCAATAGGGGCTGCACAGGAACGTAAACAAGTTTAAAAATAGATATGCAAATTTCTCGATTAATATAAATGAGAAACAACAGTAAAAGAAGGATAGGTATATATATGTATCTGAAATTGTCTGATTTAATTTCATTTAAAATTCAAAAAAAATATCAATAATTGCTTTGATTTTTGCATAGTAATAAAACGTCAAGGACGAATCGACCACGTACTACACAGATACTTTATAGAAACTGAACGCTATCGACCTAAATTACATAAAACACGAAAATCTAAAAATCCTACATTTTCTTAATTCAAAACATTGATTGATTAAAATACAATGTTTTCAACAGGTAAAAATAGTTTTAGATGATATAGTTCCAATTAGAAATCTAATCGAAACTTGTGGCTAATTACAAGCAGGAAGTTGACAATAAAGTGTGTTTGATATATTTGATAAAATAATTAAGAAATTAACTAATAACTTTCATTTGAAAAAATTGCAGTCAGTAATAAAACGTATACTCGTATGGATTCTTTTGAATTCATTATTTAATTAACAAACAGGATTAGATACATACACCGGGCTTCAACTTGCAAATAGCATACATTCAATCCAAATTCATTTAAACCACAACAATGCCACCAAAAGTAGATCCGGAAACCGCCGAGTTGAGAAAAGAATTAGAACAACTATACGAAAAATTAAAGGTAATTTTTTTGTTTTTTTTTTATTTTTTATCGAAATAATGATTTTAGGAAGAGCAAAAAAAAGTTGCCGATGCTACTTTAGAAAGTGTTTGTAGTGGAGTAGCCGATGCTCCAAAAGTACGATTGACCACGAAAAGGCTGATGAAAGGTCACATAAATAAAGTCAACTCAGTACATTACAGTGGAGACAGCAAACATTGTGTTACTGGTTCGCTGGATGGAAAGCTCATAATTTGGGACACTCATACCGGAAATAAAGTCCAAGTTATACCTTTGAGATCGGCGTGGGTTATGAGCGTTGCTTACGCAACTTCAGGAAACTATGTCGGTAAGTTAATGTTCCTATTATTCTGTATTTCTCTGTTTTCTAAACGTTTTCTATTTCATTTCATGTTTCACTATAGTTTTCTTCTAGTTTTATATTTCTATTAGCTTTCGACATTTTGATTAACCAGATATCTCCGTTTCTCTACCGTAACACAAAGATACTAAAGACTCCTTTTGCATTTAGTTTATTTATTGATTAAGTATAAAGTAATCCAAAGCCATGCAATTGTTGAATCCAAAAATTGAGAAATCATTCGGAATTGAGTTACAGTTACTTTTATCTATCACTTTTTTGTTGTCAAAAATCAATAGAACTATAATACTAAATTAAATTATTATGTAAACAGAAAACGAACAAATAGCGGGTCGTTAAAATCGGTGCCAAGGTTGTTCATTATTTGTAATTATAGAGTATAGATCGCATTCATAGTATTTCAAAATGAAATCTTAAGCCCATTACCTATAACAAGTAACAATGACATATACCTACAAGTACCCGGTGGATAATTTTCGGCAGTTCTCCATATATTCCGCTACTTTTATGTTTGCGTCCTTTTTAATTGCTTCTTGTCTCATTTCGCATTAAAAAAATTTCATGGACTCACTAATAAAGCTCAGTAAATTATCACACTTATCTTCCCTGTTTTGTTTTTTTTATTTGTTTTCTGTAAAATGATTACAATTGTTATTTTAGCTTGTGGTGGTATGGATAACATGTGCACTGTTTACGATCTAAACAACAGAGACTCATCTGGTGCTGCAAAAATAATACGCGAATTAGCTGGATACGAAGGCTTTTTAAGTTCATGTCGGTTCTTAGAAGACAAGAAAATTCTAACGGGATCGGGTGATATGAAAATGTTCTCAACGTAGAAAATTCCAACATCAAATAACTGATTTTATCTTGCAGTTGTCAATGGGATTTGGAAACGGGAAGAAAAACAGTCGACTTTATGGCCCATAATGGAGATGTCGTATCTATTAGTCTGTCCCCAGATGGAAATACTTACGTGACAGGAAGCGTCGATAAAACTTGTCGTTTATGGGATATACGCGAACAAAATCCTAAACAAACGTTTTTCGGTCACGAATCTGATGTTAACTGTGTTTGCGTATGTATTTTTTTTTTTGTTTAATAATTTGTGAGCTTTTCATTAGTATCACCCGAGTGGAAACGCTTTTGTAACTGGATCAGAAGACAAATCGGCACGTATGTTTGACATTCGCAGCGACCAACAAATTGCTCTTTATGAACCGCCTAATAAAAGTAGTGGTTTTACTTCTTGCGGTTTATCGAAAAGTGGAAGATTTTTGCTGTGCGGTTCTGATGATAACAACGTCCATATCTGGGATACTCTAAAAAATCAACATAACGGTGTGTATATATATTTAAATAACTTTAATGCATTAGAAACGATTTGTAGGTGTCTTATCTGGACATGAAAATAGAATTACATCGTTGTCAGTTGCTCCAAACGGCGTTGGTATTGCAACATGTAGTTGGGACCAACATGTCCGCGTTTGGGGATAAACCGTATCTTTAACGTAACGTTCAAACCTTTTGCAAATTGTGCATTTTAATTAAATATTTATTAACCGCTTCAAAACTGCCACCAACACTATGCATTGTCCATTATACATTTTTATATTAAATGTTTTCTCGATATAGTTATCTGAGAAAAACTTGTAAAAACCCATAAGAAGTGCAATTAACGTATAGATGACATAGTTATATCCTATGCAGTTACAATAACAAATAAAAACTTAATTTACGTTAAAAAATTATTTTTACTTCACACCCATTCGATGAATATCCTAGCCTAATTTTCCAAAAACAAAATAAAACCTTACGCCGATTTTCTACAATCCAACTTGATAATGATACTCTGGTACGACGATACATCATCCTTGAGAGCTGTAGTTAAGTCTTCAATAAAGTTTTGTTGGTACAACCAAAGGAAGAAAAAACGAGACACTGCATACTTCAAGTACGAAAATGTAGCTGTGTACTAAAAGAGGTTTAACCATATTTATTACAACATAGGCCTTACGGTTTAAGTAAATTTTACTTAGCGTTGTTTTAAACTGCGAAAGATTACTTTCTTTATTGTTGTATGTTAAGATTGTAATCGGCCCCGGCTTATCCCGGTCGACGAATTTTTTGTTAGTCAATAAATACATATGGCAGTAAACGTAATGACTCGAATCGCGACACGTGCAACGCAATAAGCAACATTAAACATTATTATTTTATTATAATGAAGCGAGTGTTTGTCTTAACAATAAAAATATGTTGGTGTTGTATCAAATTTAGAAAATTTAAATTGCCTTACAATAATTGACCAGTTTGCAAAAGATTAGATTTTTGATAACTTTTAAAGTTTCATTTATGTTTGTTTGTTATACATTTTAAGTCTTTGATTTTTAAAATGTTCTAAAACAATAATAAAATATATACAAATCTAGTTGTGTATTTTATGGTAATTTAAAAACTCGTGCAATATTAATCGCAAGCTGAACGAAGAGGAAAGGGGCCCGTAAAAAATCCGCTCAAGGTCCCAAGATATCTAAAATCGGCGCTAGTTGTAATGCAGTGTAATATATGTCAGTTACGATTTTGTTGTTATTAAATTGCTTTGCCGTAGATTTAAACTGGTTTTATTCATTAAAGTTAAAGTTAATGTTATTTAAACAACAATAAACAAACAATTCTTTTAATTTTTTTAACCTAATAGTTTCTTATTTCTAAAATACACAATACACCGTTTTGTGTCTTGACGTAATATCTGCTTTCATTCTGTCGCTGGCAATTTGCGTGTTTTTCCGAACCGCCTAATGTACATCGTCTAGCCTTTTTATCAACTTGCTGACGTAGTCTTCTCCAACAACTTCTTGTTCCGGTCTTCGACCAAATTGAAGGTCACATAGCAGTCTCATTTCGCAACCAAACATGACACAGAAAAGTGCTTTCGTGAACAAACTATCGGAATGTCATTAGGGAAGGTGCTGATTCCAGTCTTTTTGGTGTTCGGACACGACGACTTTCGGTAAGTGCCTTCCCATTGTTTCATTCATCCGTTCAAGCATGCCATCAGGTTGAAAATGAACAAGTGTCGTCCTAGTTTTCTTAACTCCCAAATGTCGGCCTTGACCGGAATATAACTCCATGACAGAAAAACTCTTTCACTAAAACGTCTACGACCATACCTGTTTTTTTTATTGAGTATGGCATAAGCTTCCATCCATTTCATAAAATAATTCATCGCCACCATGATGTATTTGTTTCCCGAATCCGATTCTAGTAACGGCCTTGCGATGTCAATCTCTACACTCACTAAAAAACTTTCCACATTATACTGTTTTTTTAGTGCATTGTGCTTTTTCGCTTGACTATTTTCTGATGCTCAAACCGTGCACTTACAACACCATTCCGTGACGTCCTCTTTGCAGTTCGCCCAATAAAATCTTTCTCGTACTTTTCTTAATGTCTTCTTCACGCTAAAGTGTCCTCCTGATATACCATCGTGTAGATGCTGCAACATCTCTCACACTCTGCTCTTTGGCACTACCAACTGCAGTTTCTTTTCCGTGGCCTCGACACTCTCTAGGGATCGCTTAAGAAAACCGTCTCCTTGACAGTCTTGACTTCTAGATACAACGTGGCTAAAGTATTGCACTTCCTTCTTAAATACGTGGCACCTTTTTGACCTCAATTTAAGATTTGCATCACCTAGTCGTTGGAAAACTTCCTTTAAGTTGTTCAAATGTTCTTCAAACAACCTTGGAACTACGATCACGTCGTTTAGATAACCCAAGCACAACTTCTAAGATATTCCGCACAAGATGGTCTCTATCAAACGCTCAAACGTTGCAGAAGCGTTACACAGGTCGAAAGGCATCACAGTGAACTGCCACAGACCAATTCCAATCGTAAAAGCTGTCTTTTCACGTTCTTTAAGTCCAATACACCTGCCAGTAACCACTCTTTAAATCCAAAGTGAAAAACGACAGGGATTCCAACAGGGTATCTAAAGTATACTGAATGCTTCGTAAGAGGTAGCTGTCTTTTTTTGTCACGTTGTTCAGCCCTCTTTAGTCTACGCAAAACTTCTTTCTTCTTTACTAGCAACACAGGAAACGCCCATGAACTATTTGTTTAGTTTCTTCTCAGTTTGCCAAAAGAAGTCGGCGTGGATGTTGTCGTATCAGCCAAGCGTCTTCGGTATTAATTTTATGTTTCTTTATGTTTTACAACGTTAGTTCTTCCTTTGAAACCACTCTTTACGGCAAACACATCTTGATACTACTAGATCAATACTTTAACTTTAGCCAGCTAATCTTGGCTGAGGTTTTGGCACTTGAAGGTGAAAATGTTTAATAAATGTTGTGGGTACTTTTTCACTATAATTCACGGTTCTCACAATTTGAGATACTGGCGTGCATTGGCCTACCACGATCTTCTTTTTCAACGTAATTGGGTCTGAGTTGACATTCAAAATCCTTACTGGTATCGTGTTTTTTACTCATACTAATGTTCTGCCAACTAGTAATGTAGTCTTACCGAAGATTTCCATGCAAGCGTGTCATCGCCTTCCAAGCAAAGTCACGTCTTCACTCAATAAGACTCGCACGGCTGTCTTCTCTGACAAATTAAAAGGAATTTCTTCACCGTCAACACATCGTTCTTCACATTAAAATGGAACCCCTACTTCTTTATAACGTGTATTCCCAGAATAACTTCTTCCGTGATGTCAGCTACCAGTACTTGATAGACGAGTACTCTATTTCTCAAACCAATGGTTACTTTTGTTACTTTTTCTTATCTGTGAGTATTGAGTACGTATTTCTTTACCTCTCGCCGTTTGAAGTCTTACTGTTTATGGTGATTTCTTACTGGTGATATCTTCTTATTTTGCAGTAATATATCAGGACGAATTATAGTCTTCGCCGCTGAACACTTCCTTCATTAATCTTGTCGTAGCGATAACTGCTATGCAATTGTTCCATAGACGAAGCCATTTGAATGGTGATTTTCAGTACATGACTAGATGAGGTTAACTTTTGTTTTTTTTTGCTCAACTTGTTCTAAGCTTTTGAGCGCTCTTTTTATCCTTTTCTTAGGCTTAGTTCGGTTTCGTCGGATATATTTTTTTGTCTGCGTGGATACATCACAACCGACCAAGGCAGTCATAAGACTGCCTCGGTGCGACGCCTGTTTCGCTGCTTCAAACTCTAAGGCCTCGATGACGTCCAATGTCTTAGATCAAGCTAGACGTCAACTGCGTTATGTTGTCTTGAAATCCGTCTACAAAAGCCTGTATACCCAATTGTCCCAGAAAGCTATCTGGCGCCATAGGATACGCAAGCCGTGTCAGTTCCAAATCCTTGAAAGTTCTTTGTAGCTTTCTAAATGCGTTTTTTTATTGCAACCCGATATACTTGTTGCAGATGAGCATTTCCATATCTCCTTTATAAACGTCACATTAGCAATTCTTAATTTCCTTGAAGGTGGTCAAGAACAGTATGCAAAATTCCAAGCGTTTCTCCACGTAAGGTCACTATTAGGAACGTCGCTTTTTGCTTGTTGCTCAATCCATTAGCTGTAGCTGCGGTTTGATATTGTCTGTAATATGTTGACCAAAGAACATTTCCATCAAAATTAGTAAGTACAATTTCAAACTTGTGAGTGGTTGCTTTTCAATGTTTCATTAGTAACTCTTCAAGCTGTTTCATTCTTTCGCCTAACTTGTTTTCAAATTTATCGCACATTTCTTCTCTTAAATACAAAACACGTGCTTGCATTTGTTCGTGAACAGCCTTAAGAAAAACTTACAAGTAATTTATATTTCACTCGACATTTACAAATACTGTCCGCGATAAGTTGCACTTTTTGTTTATCTGCACTGCTATTTATTTTCACTTGTTTATTTATACTTGGCAAACGTGTTAAGCAATTTATCTATTTGGACCGATACCGTAGTCTTCTTCTGACTAGACTCGATGCGAATACTGACTCCAACTTCTTTCGAATACTTTTTATATTTTTACGTTATTCGCTTCGAGATAAGAAAATTTTAAAATATAAAATATATAAAACTATAAAATAAAAAGATGTAGTTACTATTTTTAATTAAAAATTAACACTTTTAAGAACCAAAAGAAAAGAAACCAAAAGCATAATAATTGTAGAAAAAATTCTTACAAAAAGTGCAGAAAGAAATACAAAATATGTTTTATTATTTTAAAGATTTTGGTAAAACATGAATAAAAATTGATTAATTAAAAAAAAATTACACTCAAACGAAAAACAAAAACAAAGAATCTTCGAGTGTGTACCGTCTCAAAGTTGTAACCGAAGTTTTCGGTTACAACATAGACATATAGACATAATGACACACATTTTACACCCCTCTTTTCAACTTGTTACTTTTATCTTGTTTAGTTTTATTCAATATATGTGTTAAATTTCGTTCCATCTTTTTTAAACCAAAATCTTCCAATTTTTAAAACTAAATTTTATTTTATTAATTAATTTGTTTTTCTTTTTTTAGCAAACACTTCAAGTTGACAAAATAAAATTGCATTTTATCTGTTCTGTTTTCTTCTTCATTCTAGTCAATAAAATTACTTTAGTTACTTATTTTCATGTTTGACTTATTTTTCACTGAATATTTTAGGTTCAATCAATTACTGTTAAAAAATTGTAGTAGATAACTTTTTGTTTTCTACAAACTTTTTTAGTCGACAACACTAATTCTTTATTTTCTTTTTTGCAACGTTTATTTTAAGTTTTTTTGAAATAACCTTTAATCTGTATATAATCGATGGCATTTCCGTTTTTTTTCTTTTTTGTTTCTTTACTTAGGTTTTAAAATATTTTCATTTTTTATTTTTAATTTTTTTCTTTAATTTTTCGATAAATAATAGTTTCATTTCCTAATTTTTAATTATTAACCACTAAAAGTATTAAAGATTAAAAAGGAGTAAATGCAAAGAACCTGGTACAATTAATTGCAGCAATTAAAAATTTACAAAAAACAATAATAAAAAAAATCCTTCACAATGCTAAGTAAAATATTGTAAAGTTTCTTATTATTATTAAAACTAACTAATTTATTTAAACTACAAATATATACACGTTTATAACTAACCGAATTCATTAAATCTAATGATATTTAATAAAAACACTTACACTAATTTATATCACTTACACAAAGATAAGTACGCGGATAACTATTTAACACTTATTGTTTGTTTACTTACACTAAAGTCACGTGCAAGGTTATACTCCGTATATTTATCTCACGCGCGTTAATTACTTATTTATTTAAACTTGATTAATCTTCTTAACACTGCCGTCTTCGAATTACTGGAAATAACTAACTCCTGATTTGTACGTGCCGTATTTATACATTTTGAAAATCCTTCTCAAACGTTCCATCTTTTGGTATACGTTCTGAAAATGTACAAAAACCTCGAGAACGCTCTCGAAGTTGAGATTAACTTCTCGAACGTTTCAATATACATAAATCGTTCAGTCCACTATTGTAATAGATAGGGTTAAACCTCGTTTGCACAATTATATATTTGTACTTAGAAGCAGGTAGCGCCCAGTTTTTCCTTTTTTTGAGTGTACCTTCTAAACAAAAAATTGTACATTTCCATTCTATAAACAACAGATGCACAAACTAAAAAATCAAAGAGCGTATACAAAAAACAGCGTTATTCTTCACTTGCTATGCCGTAAGTCAATAAAAACCATGAAATAGCTACGAAAGGCAAGTCATAAACATTGCAGTTTACAGGCGCAATTTCAACAGGGATGTTTAAAGCACGGAAGTGTTTTCACGAATAAAACAACTTTTTTGAAAATTTGATAAATTAGCTGAATTGTGTCTTTGATTTTAGTTGATGCTTATTTTGTTACAATTTAATGTAGGTAATTTCATATAGTGTACTATGAGAAGGCATCGTATTTCACTCATGTTACTAAATTAATATAAAGTTATAGATCTGCCAATGCATTTGTGAAAGTACAAAAGAGTGTTCTCCCATTGCTGAAAAGCTCTAAAAGAGCAAAATAGCCGTCCAGTTCACTCTAGTGGTGTTTTCGCATTTGCATTGACATTGTTACCTTACAATCTTATACGATGTGGTTTTAGCACGCGGTTTATTCAAACCTTATTTGAATTACGCAGGTATAAAATCAGCTTTCAACGTTTCACTCATCGTTGTCCGTAGTAGCAGCACAGATAACAGATTCCCTTTGTACCTGCAGCTTTTTGGATGCCGATTATACTGCCTGCAAAATACAGTCGACTCTCGATAATTCGAATTTTTTTGATAATTTGAACTGTTTCAGCTGTTAACTTCAATAAATCGAAAAAATATTGTGTATTTTGACACACTTGATAACTCGAAAAATCTTTCGTAACGAAAGAAGGAGAGAACGTAATATAATTCGAACTAGGTCCTCTTTATAATTTGAATTATTCATAACTCCTCATTTTCCGCGTAATGTATCTCAGTCTAACTTAACTTCCTAATTCTCTCAATTTGTCACGATGAGTGAAACCCAGAAGTACGACTACCTTACTGTGTCCGACAAAAAAATTGTCGCGACCGTGGAAAGTGCTTCGAAAAAAAAAGATACCGCGAAAACTTTCAATATTCCATCATCATGGCTGCAATTCTGAAGAATAAAGAAAAAATGTTAGTCATTTGCACGAAAAACGCAAACGGATCAGAGACGGCGAATTCTCTATTCCGGAGGATTCGTTAAGCAAGTGGCTCCGACAATGCAGAGCACAAAACTTACCTATTACAGGTGCTCACCTTAAAGCAAAAGTAATAGATTTCGCGTCGAAATTAGAAATTACATGATTCGTTGCAAGTCACAGATGGTTGACCAATTTTAAACATCGTTCAAAAAAATTTGCGGAGAAAGTGCAATTTAAGCGTATGTGTCAAACGGAAAGATGGCATACACAGAGTACTTTTTTGTTTTTCGGCCTATTTAGTGATTTAACCAGTAAAAAAATACAAAAAAATCTAATAAAACTAAAAGGTTACTAGCTTTTCACAAAAAAAGAAAAAATGTATAATCAACGAGAAACACCAGTTGATACATGAAATATTGTAGTGTTGCAAAATATTGTACACAAATTTGCACAAAAGTCTAGTAACGTATAGAAACTGATTTAAAGAACTTTTTACACGAACTTAATAGACAATAATAATTGTAATTATACTCAATTTGTTAACTAATGCTAGTACATCCATATTTGTGCAAACCGATTTCTAATAAAACGTGTTTTTATTCACTAGAAAATATTTTTAATCAATGTTAATTTAAAAAAAAACGAACCTAAACCTATTAAATAAAGATCAATTTCTATTTTTAAATCAATATTCAATCTAATAGAATAATTTGCAGTGGTGGGTAAATATTTCAAATAAATCTATTTGAAATGCTTATTTAAAATAGAAAATAGCATTTTGTATTTTATATTTGAAATACTTTCTTCTAAAAATATTTTATATTTATTATTTGAAATAGAAGACCAAGGTATTTTCTATTTGAAATATATTTATCGATTATAGTATTGAACGAACATCTGTTGTATAATAATTAGCTACTAGTGTATGTATTGTGACACCGATGACTAACGACCAAGTTTTAAGATGTTTTTTTTCTGTGCGCAAGTCAGGAAACGCTTTAGAAACCGCGGTTTATATTTACTTAAAACGTGTTCAACGTGATTTGTGAACTTAAAATAATTAACCAAAAAATTGAACTTTTTTTAAATCTATTGTTCAGAAAATACGATACATTGTTTTCCTATGCTGGGATGATTATACAACCAAAACGGAGGTCAAAGAGTGATGATACTTTTGAAAAATTATTGTTAACCAAAGCAAATGCATGTTTTAAACATAAATAAATAATGTATGTGAAAAGCATTTTTCATTTAAAAACTTATTTGAAATACCTATTTTTCATTTTGAATTTTAAATAACAACGGTCAATTCTATTTCTATTTTGTATTTTAAATATGTTGAGCTAACCTATCTTATATTTTCCATCTTAAATGCTTTTTGAAAACCATTTTACCCACCTCTGATAATTTGGCGGTCGCGTAACTCTGAACGGTCATTAGTCCGAGAAATACTAACCTGATGAAAAATACATACATAAAACCTCTTTTGCAGAGTATTTAATTAACATTAATTTCGTATTTAACTATTTTTGACATAAAAATATAATACTATTTTAAACTGTCTGGTTTTAAATATTCGCCGACAGTTTTTTACGAGGTTTGACAAAAGGTACCTACCTACGATTAGAATTTGACCATATATTTTTGAAGAAATTAAATTTACATTTTTTTGACAGCACTTCAGTGGTACTATAAATGAAAAACAACCTGAAACAGCAATCGATTAAACTTTGCAAATAATTTAAGTACTACGTAAATGAGTATTTGTAATCAAACTTTAATTTGAGTAATTACTGCTTTTAATGAATCCAAAATATCAAGATAATCATTATGTCGCCACCAAAGCAGTCTACATCTCTAAAATTCGAAATGATCCCAACTCTCATAATTCAATCTTTTAAAAATTATCAGTCAATGAGGTCTTAGAACGAGACAATCTTCCAAAGACACAGTGAGAGAAGGGCACTGAAGTCAAAAATTGTAACAACCAAACAACAATTAGGTTTGGATGCCACCTTCTATGATGGTTAACAGCCACAGATGGTAGTTTCCAACATTTTGGTAAACACGTTCTCTTTCATTGACCCAAGTCGACTAAAAGTGGAAATAAATAACAGAAGCCGCTAAAACGGCAAAAAAATTTCTGTGCAAAATCGAGATTCCGCAGACAAAGCGCAAACGGAAAAGTTTATATCATGCAAACAAACAAACACCGCAGAAAATAACGGAACAAAGCCAAAACGTACAGTTTTTTAACCGATTTGAACGTCAGTGTGTAACCGTCGTTTGATTTTCGTGCCATTGACTTTTGTTTTGAGGCTTGTATTTACAATCGTTTTAATTGGCGTTTGCATTTGTCATTTAATGTTTCCTTTAAGAAATTTGCTGGTTGATTGGCATTTTAAATTTTAAATACGTTTGAGTTCTAAGTTTCTTAAAACTATAATCTCTATTAGAACATTTATTTTTATCAGCTGCTAAACGAACAATTTTGGGTTTGTTAATTTTTTTTTGTGGAAAATTTTGATGCCTAATTTACTTGTACGTCTTTTTAATTGCATCATACTTTTTAGCTGTATTCTTGTGTGATTTATAGTTTTCTTTAACAATTTTCTGTCGATTATCGATGCAACCGAAATGTAAAAATGTAATGATGCTGAGGGAAAGTGGAATGTTAATTAGTTGCAGATCTTGGAGTTGTAATCATGCTGTATCAAAAAGGGTCTCAGCCCTGTGTTAATTGTCGGAGGTGCATTCCGTTTGAGTATTTTAAATTGGTTTACTGAACATTACAATGCTCTGTTTCGCGATATGTTTACGGTCTAACTTTATTTCAAGTAAATACAGTCTACAATAATTACCGTCGAATTGTGTTATGTGCCGTTAAACTTTTAGATTCACACTTCAATCTTCACCATCGAAGTAAATTTATGTTGTTTGTATCCAGCAGAAAGAACCCTCTGGCTCAATTACCGTCAACAGCTAACCCCAGTTTTGAACATCTACAAGCACGTTGTTGGACGTTAATAATGAGTACCTTTATAATTTTTCGTTTAAAGCAAATTGGTTTTACCAATTAAAGTTTTATACTATTTATCGTTTGACAATTTATTCTTTTACGACAATTTATACCCAACTTATGTTATAGTTGTTAATAAATTTAAAAACTAATATAATTAGCGTTTAGGTGGTTATTTTATTTTATTTTTTTAATTTTCTAACAAATATAATATGCGCACAAAGGCCTTTTTAATTTTACTTATTTTGCATTAAATGCGTTAATGATTTTTTAGGTTGTTCATTACGTAGTTTGCGTCCGATTTAAATTTTATAATTTTGTCTCATTTTACGTATTTAACTTTTTTTAATATCAACTTTTTTTGTTTTAAATTTTATTTGCAATTTTGTTTTGTTTATTTTTAAATTTTGCAAGATGTTCTTATTGCTATAATATAATTATTTTAAACTGTAACGAAGCTTTTTATCAATCGACTTTTCCTGCCGTGTTTTAAATTTAGCATTAAATATTGAGCGACTTATGTACTCTGTTCAAAAAGTCCGGCAGCGTGCTTTCTAGTTGACAAAAACTAGAAGGTTAATCAACAATTAACGCATCTCTGTCTGGCGCCCATTACTAATTTTGGCTTTTATTCTCGTTTTTTTAATAGTTCCAAAATCAAATTTCTGTGTGTAAAAAACCCATCCTTCGACACTGAGGTTTTAGTCGAGCAAAACATAATTTTGTTACAATTTCAAGGCAATTACTTCATTAACATATTTTGCACGTAACAAGCGGTGCCCACCATAAAACACTAAGCACATCGTTTAAGTTATTTGCTGCAGTCAAATCTCTTATTTAGATAAAAGCCGTTATGGTTCAACCTCGGGTTGCGCCACGGATTTTTTGTACGTCAAAGTAGAATGTAGCCGTAACAGCTGCACAGCTGATCTTATTCAATAATTCTCGGGAAAAATGAATTACTTTTCAAAAATAATTAAGAATTGTAATTGTATATACTTTTATTGTGATACGGGATACTGTTTCTATTGGCTAAATATTGTTTTCAAAATAAAAGATCCCAACTGAAATCTATGTCGTTAGTAGTAACAAAAATTTCAAACGTTTTGCCTGCAAAGAAATCCAATCAGCAAGACAATGCTTTTTAAATGTTTTAAAATAGTTGAAATAGAAGAATGTTTTTATTGCGTTTTAAAAAGATTTCTTTAGACATTGATATTAAACTAAGAATGTTTTGCAGATTTTAACCGTGCCAATGTTGTAACAAAAGTTGCCAACGTTTTCACAATTTTTGTAAGGGGTTTCATATCCTCCATCATATAACGATTGTTCAGCAAGGTTTAAGTAAAATCACGGAGTTTGGAGTCTAAATTCTTAGAATGGTAATTAAAAAAGGCGCGATGAATCAATTATTCAATAATGGAACGTTTCTGAGCAGGATGACGATAAAAGCATGAAGATGTATGTTCGTATATATATGAGTTTGCGATAAACAAAATGGCCCAAAAGGGCTTATAAGTGACAAGAACGTCGAGAAATTGAAGATAACCATTATTTTTGATTTGCATGATGAATTTGATTTTTTGATTCTTTGGTTTGTCAAACTTCTGTGCACTCTAATTTTTCTTAGTCGTTGTCGTGACCACAACTTCGTTTCTGCATTCCTTAAAATCAAGTTCCACATTCACACGTTCTTCTAAAAACATTCTTCACCGTGCTAGCCTAGTGATAATACGCAAACGAATTAAGCAAACAAGACGAGTGTTAAAGACGATTTCTAAACAACTCTTTTAAATTCATCTTGAGTTGGCTAACACTCCGTTTCCGGATGATTAGAATCTCTTTGATAACATCACGCACCAGCAGTCTGATACCACTCTACAGCTTACCACTGAAGTACATCTCAAAAGTTTCAATTGTTGAAATCTAAGAATGACAAAGTTTCTTTACTACTAGCTCCTTAAAAACTGTCGTTAATTTACCTAGTTTGTAAACCTTAACGCAGAACCAAGAATGTGATATATCGTCGCCGGAAAATCAATGCCTATGTCGCATTTGTTCGAAAATCGAAAAAAAAAGAATGTATATAAAAATAAAAAATTGAGGATGCAGAGAGTGTCCTATCTAGGATTTCGAGCAACTAAAGAAGAAAATCTGTTTTATAACGTAAAAAGAGAAGAACGCAAATATGGACTAAAAAAGTAAAGTCGAAAAAAACGCAGTAAAACTCAGAATGAAGAATCTAGAAGAACAGCGTCTTTGAACTATCACCTCACTATTGATGGAGTTCGGAAAAACGTCTGCATGTTGATGTATCTTAATAAATTTGACTTTAAAAAATAACCACGAGCTACTGGCTTGATAACAAACCAAAAAAATGATACATAGCTTCTTCGACTAGTATGAATCATGCGCAAACTGCAAGGATTACGTCCGTTAAGAAAAAAGAACAGAACTTTTGTAAAACACCTTTTTGGCTCTTTACCGAAAATTCCATTCCACTCTATTGCCGCCAATCGACAACAGACAAGCAAGGAAAAACGAATAATATGCATACTACAACACTTTTATTAATGGAAACAAACATTTACTTTATTACATTAACAGTAAACTTCGAGGTTCTTCACAAAACCGTTTCAAGACTTGCAATTTAATCCGCATCATCTTATACCATTTTTATATGTACACTAAGCAAACATAGGCCAT
Organism: Aquatica leii; assembly: GCA_035610365.1. Taxonomy (NCBI): domain Eukaryota; kingdom Metazoa; phylum Arthropoda; class Insecta; order Coleoptera; family Lampyridae; genus Aquatica; species Aquatica leii. The sequence continues at coordinate 81,046,494 of CM069434.1, forward strand.
TTCGACAGTTCTTTAGCATCGTTGACCTCAACCACAACGCAGAGTAGAGAAGAACCTCTCTATGGTACTTGTACAAGACTGTGCCAAGAAAATTAGGATTGCGTTTGTTGTTGCCGGATAGAATATTCCGCATCTATTAACATTTCTATAAAATCTAGTTCTTTAAGATTTTTAAGACCTTCCATGGTTTATATCATAGTTCGACTTCATTATCGAAAAATTCTAAATGGTAGTATTGACATAAAGTTTTTTAATTTCTGTTTAAAATCAACCAATGACATAATTAACAACAAACTAGGTTGTAGCAGTGGCGGCTTCTCTATTAGGTCATTTGCACAATGACCCTCCAAAAAAAGTTATTTTATTAACTTTAAAATTACATCAAATTTGCGTTTAAATCAAATTATCAACATTTGAATTTCATGCGTTATTGTCAATTTAAACGCAACCGATACGAAAACTTGCGAATTTACCCGAGGCTGCCACTTACCGATGCCCCAGAGAGGTGCCCGTATGTATACTATCTTCAAACCGAATTGTAAATGATAGTTATTGTAGTCAAGAGTGAGACACACATATTGCAATTTTATTCGAATTGAAAAAGAAGATAAGTACATGTTTAAATGGTTTCGTGCGGTCTCCAGCCGAGCCACGGGCCACTTACTCGGTGCAATGTGCAGTGCAATACTTACGTGACTTACGTCATTTACCAATATCTTCGTAGCACGTGTGCGTAAAACAGATGCTGGAATGCGCATCAATGCACATTTATTATCACATTGACAAACATTACAGTCAATTTTCTTAGTTGATTCAAAATATTAATTTGTCTTATCGTTTTTGTTTCATAATGACGGTGGTACAAAACATTAAAAAATTAATAGCTAATAGTTTACACGTTTGGAATATAAATTTAATGCTCGTCTTCAGCCTTTACTTCAAATTCCATTAATCTGTTCAATTTAAAAATAAAGAATAGTAATTTTAAAGTATATATGAATCATTCGTCAGATTGGATTTGTGGATTTCAAATAAGAAATAGATTTTACTGTTTTGTATGTTTACTGTTTTGACTTGATTCATTAATCATTATGGTGTAAAAATAACGTTACGGATTTGAAGCATTTAAAAAAAAAGTAAAAAGCACTCGTTATCGGCAAATCACATGAAAAATTGTATGAATTATGCTACTCTTAGTAGCAGACCACAATGAAAATGTTTTTCAAAATAGATACATTTTTAAATAAAGAATTAAAACATTTCTACGCAATCGGCAATACTATGCGACAAAAAAGATTGTGCGCATTTTTATGCTAAACATTGAAAAATCTTGCATTAAAAACATTCTAAATTTTAATGAGCTTTTTATTGATCATTTTGGTAATTGTAAAGGTAGGCGAATATCTTAAATATAATTGATCTTAAATATAAATCGCGTTACTATAAGAATGTTTTTTTAGACTTTATGCGATAATTGCGTTTTTTTTTAAATGACCCTCTTGTATGATTGACTACCAGCCGCCACTGGGTTGTAGCCACAACAAACAGAAAGCAGGCAAATAGGGCACTTCTTTCTGAGATAACACAGGATAGCGATATTCTGTCCTAGTACCATCTTTCTTTAATAAACCAACATTAGAACATCAACATTACTAAACAAGCCACTAAAATTTTGTTTTTTGGTTGTGGTATGTATTCTTTGTTTTTTGCATCGATGGTTTTTTGTATTTTACATAACCACATTTTCAAATCTATGTTTTTTTGAGCAGTTTTTTTATCTAGTGTAAGGATAAAGTTTGACAAGGACATAAACGTTAGTATTTATGTAATAACTATTTTACATAGATTCTTAGGTAATTAAAAAAAAATTTATTTTTACATTTTTGCTAATCATTTCACTTTAATGTTTTTAGTTATAAAACAAGATGCCAAAGTGTTTTTATAAGAATTGCAATAGCACATCAAAATCCAAGAAAGCAAAATGTCAAAGATACCATCCATTTCCGAAACCCAAAACAAATTTAATGAAAACGTTTAACTTGGTTGGAGCTCTGTGGGAATAAAATGCTTACAGTTGAGAATATAACAAAAAACATATATATTTGTGAGAAACATATTCTCAAAACAGTCGATGGAGAAATAACTTTAGTGTCATATGAAAAACGAGAAAACATGGAAGTTGGAGCAGAAGTGGAAATAGATAATATTAATGAGGAATATACTGATGTCGAAACATCATTAGAAACTCAACAACATGAAAGATCAAACATAGAGCATCTTTATAATAAACGCGTTGTAAATAGTGCAACTTTTGAAAATAAAATAACTCAAACCATTAGTATAAACTTGTTTAATACCAATAGCATAACAGATAGAAGTCAAAGTCTAGGATCTTACTTTTTATATGAATTGCTATCTAAAAATTTTCATTTTAAATATTTTACAGGAATAACCGTTGCTCATTTTGAAGCATTATATACATTTCTAGATCCATCAGTAATGCCTTTATTAAAATATACAAGAAAAAATAAAACACCTATCAACAAAAACAGGATCAAGAAATTAAGTGACGAAGACAAATTATGTTTAACTCTTCTTCGTATAAAAAAAGGCTATTCATTAAAAGAATTATCTATATTTTACAATATGAGCTTTACTCATATTTCAGTAACTTAAGCACACGTGTACTACAATAAAACAACAAGCAAAGTAAGGTTAGATTTGAAACAGATTTGAAAAATGACAGAAATGTTTTATATTTTAGTAAATTTTTTGTGATTATGTTGCTAACTTGATAAAAAAAGAAAACAATAGGGTAGAACTTTTCTCTCGCTCGTTTCAAGGTTGAATTAAAAAAGAAGTCGTCTATTTTCCTCAGCAAAACGCTGTTCCAGTGCGTATATCAGCGATGAAAATCGATCGCTTCCAAAAATCGCATGAAGACTCAGTAGGGTAATTGAACGGATATTGTTAGTGAGATACAATGCGCAGGGTTAACTTATCTCCTTTTTGCACCAACGCCTTCAATTTCTGTCTCCCGCGACGATTGCCTCATACATTTAATATTAAAAATGACGATCGTTCTTATGTACTACGGGTGCAGCCGTGCAGGTAACAGTAACGAGCCAATGTAAAATGTGCGATTGAAATTGATTTTTAAATAATTTTTTATACAATATTGCTTAAAATTATTTACTTTTTGTTTGGAGTTCCAACCCACATCCTGCTAAGAAGGGAGGCAACTGCTTCTCCCTGTCCGTATCTGGCTACGCCAATGTGGGTTATACTTTAGTCTGATAAGTGTAACTATCAGAATAAAAACACAGTCCTATCCAATGTGCTATTGTCAAGAATACAGTCACCATTGATCAAACATTTTTAACTAAGATCACACGCAGATTTAGTGTGACTCAGAAACAAAGACATATCGCTTCCAGGACAATATTCTGACATAACGAAAGAGGCAAGATCTAAAACAATAACTTATAAAAACAATTTCCTAACACACCTCTTTAAAAAAAAGTGCACAATTGGCTTAAAAAAGTTTTATTCATAACTGAATTGTAGGCTTTTAGTGGCCGTTGTCCATTGAAATAATGTCTTCAGGGTGTTGTCGTGTTCTCATGTTAAAACTTGACGACTAATTGACACGGATCAACGGAGTGTAGTAACGCACAAGTATATAACCAGAAGCAGACAACAACAGCAGTCTTAGGAATTCTTCTAAAGAAATTATGGCAGCATAAACAACGAAACGTCAATTTTTAACATGACAACTCGGCAACACCCGGAAGACATTACTTTAAACTTTTTTAAATGTAATTGTGGGAAAATATAAATGTGACATCAAAAATTGTACAGGTTGACAACATTCAATTTGTTTTGTTTGTATTTACTACAACAAACAAGGCTGTCAATGTGCGGTTAATTACCCGCTTTGTGGTGGCAATGCGATTATTGCCGTGAGTATAAAAGAATACACGTGATAAATGTAAGTATATTTTATTCTGTTTATTTTATATTTAAAATATCTGTTGGTTATTTAATAAACTCTACTGGTGAATAAATACTTATTTTTAGTTTTTTCTTGTTTTTAAACTCAAATGTGCACAGTTGGTGCTAAAATGTGCACACTAGCAGCGCAGTGAACGGCACCTATAAAAACAACCTAGGAACAGCGCTGATCAGGTTCAAGATTATTCACCTTGAATGTTTTTCTATTTCTTGATCTTAAATTTTAAATAGAATTTTATTTTTTTACTGCTTATATATTTTAAGAAAAATCCTATTTTGTGTTCTTTTTTTGTCCAATAAAAACCGCCCAAGTCAAATTTGTAGTAATTGATTGTTCCTAATATCGCCTTCGCCTGTGCCGTATATATAACAAATAACAAAACTATACCAATTTGTTATTTCATAATAACATCAATCACACCATTTTTACGTCGTATTTTTTTTAAATAATTTTGTTGAATTACGTAGTTCTTTCGTCTCCTGAAAAATTATCTGAAAGTAAACGAGAAAAACGTATCAATAAGAGGAATCACGCTCAAGGTTTCTGTTTACAAAAAAGAGGAACTAATTATAAGATGAAATTTTATAAATGAATTACAAAACTTCGTGTTTTTTATTGGAAAACGTAGGAAACGTTTATTTGATTATAATCACAATAAAAACTTGTTATGCAATAAAGAGAAGACTGGTTACGCTCAAGACCTATTCCAGATTAAATTTATCTCTAATATATGTGTAAAGAAAGTGGTTATTCATGGCGACATTGAATTCAAAGCTTTTATAGTTAGTGCCCAAACAACTTAGAATTCATACAGTTGGCGGTTAAGGTCAAAATAGCAAAACAACAGGCAGATATTTGAATTTGACTGTAGTCAGAATGACCGTTGTCGTTCTTTTGTGGTCTGGACCCGTTTGATACATAGCGCGGTCCAGAGGTTCATATACCAATATTTAAAAGTTAATCTACCCATGAAAACTGTTAAAACAGCATTTGATAAGTTAAATTGCTTTTATATAACAAGGTTTTAAATTCATATATAATTACAAATAAGTAGTATTAAACAATTTCCAACAAACAAAAATTCCTAAGAAACAATTGTTATCAACATTGAAAATTAATATGAAAATTTTTGTATAGCATATCGTTATTCGTCAAATTTATTTGTATGCTTTAGATATACTAGTGAACTACTGACACTAAATTAAGCAAATTGTAAAACTGAATCCCACACGTTATTCCAAGAAATTATTCACCCAATTAAGTAATCGTAAAAACAAAAAAATGAAAAATTGTAAACATTCGTTAATTAGCATGACATTGTCATGGCCAGGTAATTAGCATAAGCGTATAAACAAATTTTGTTTACTAATCCCATTCGCTGGCATGAAACGATTAAATAATATCTAAAAAAACATGTTATTGCACCAAACCCCTAAATCACAGATATACAAATGTGGCAATAACTTTTATTAAGAATAACTGTAGTGCTCGATTCCAAAACAAAATTTTCCATAGTCCATGTCCATAATATACAATTCGCCTGTCTTCGACTTAGTGTTAATTACAAGGTCAGGATTTGTTTCTATACAATCATATTTATTACAAAATTAAGTATTCGTAATGAATAATTTGCAATCATCTTTACGGCGACCTTCAATCGAAATGTTATTTTTAAAACAACTTGTAGTAAAAATAATTCTTGTTACTTAACAAGTTTTCTGAAAGATAGAGTGCGCACGTTAAGAAGAAGCAGAAGATCTTGGGAATTACCATAAGTAGTGGGAATGACTTATATCAATAAGCCTTGAGTAAGGTTTTCATTTGTAATTCAAAAGTTGTGTTGGCCGTTGTATCTTGTAAGTTGTTTTCGTTTATTTTTATTATTCGTCGCCTTTCACGACTTGTCGATAAACTCGAACATTCCTTAAACTTATCACTTAAGGATTAGATTAATCATTATTGTTCGCGTCCTCTTTGTGTGGTTAATAAAATAACTTAATTGAACAATATTCCTTGCTTGCAGCGTAGGTGTGAATAGATAAAGGGAATTAAAAAAATGCGGTTACTTGTTATCGGGTTGCTATCAGCGTTAATTGGTGCATCTTTAATTGCACCAATTCAAAATGCACCTATGGATGGGGATCAATCTTTAGTTGTCAGTTCTACAGAAGCTGTACCAGAAAAAGAAAATGGAAAAGAAGTAAGTAACATCGCAAACAACCCTTCAAATTTTTTCGACTATATGCTTTACAGGGCAAACCAGTAGCAAAAATACCTAGCGTGCCACAAATCTACGAGATGCACATTAGATCAGATATAAAAAATCGTTTTTCTCATACTACCGTCACGAGCAAAGTAAGAAACTTTGCAGATAAGGCCCAAGAAGCAGTCTTCAATATTGTTTTGCCGGAGACTGCCTATATATCTGGGTTTATTATGGAAGTCGATGGTAAAAATTATACAGCCTATGTGAAGGAAAAAGAAGAAGCAAAACGTGAATATGATCAGGTGCGAATTATTAATATTTTTTCATCCCAAAATTATTACACTTTCCTACAAAATTTATATTCCACTTATAAATCAGGTTTACCATATGGCCCAATAAAATTGAACGCCTTCGGTATATTCATCTACGTCTTTTACGATCTATGTTTTTGACTTGATTTATCGGATTCTAAAATTCGCTTGAACGACTTAAGATTTTAATTTCATGAATGCGCTGATTTGTACTATTATACTTTCTTAATTGTTCTATTTTTGTTGGGGTAATATTTCTATTTTTTATTTTCATATAAAAGATATCAGATTATGTAACATATTTATTTATATAGGCAATAAATTAGTTCTCGTTTTTTATCTACACTAAAATATTTGTTGCAACATAGAATCCAGACACAATAAAGAGTAAATACGTTTATCATTGATAATAAAATCAAAACACTAAACAATTTATTTATTAATTATCGACGTTAATAAGTTCTTCTTACTTAGTTTTATCATATAGTTTATATAAACGATTTAAATGGTTCAAATACATCCATAATGTACAATCGTAGGCTTCCATACCCATACAAAAACAAGTCACGTTTCAAACAAAAAATTTTCTAGGCTATTTCAAGCGGTCAATCAGCAGCCCACGTAGCCGTAAGCGCACGCGACTCAAACCGTTTCACAGTTAGCGTCAACATCGAACCAGCAAAAAAAGCAGCATTCTATCTAAGTTACGAACAACTTTTAAACCGACAAGATGGACGTTACGAGCAAGTGGTAAATATTCATCCAGGCCAGCCAGTTAAAGATTTAAGCGTGGAAGTTGTAATCGTGGAAAGTCGAAAACTAATCAATCTGAATGCGCCACCACTACGTTCCGGAAATGAAATAGATACAAGCAATAAAGAATTAGATCCACGAGCAGATATAGAAAAGCTCAATGACACTGCAGCGATTGTAAGATTTACACCTAATTTAGAAAGACAAAAGCAATTGGCTCACGTTTTTGGAACTAAAGAAGATGACGGTTTAGCTGGACAATTTATTGTGCAATACGATGTTGAGAGAGACCCTAGTGGTGGTGAAGTTTTGGTTCAGGATGGGTACTTTGTACATTTCTTTGCGCCGGCGGACTTAAAGCCTCTTCCTAAACAAGTCGTATTTATACTAGACACAAGCGGAAGTATGTGGGGACAGAAAATACAACAACTTAAAGAAGCCATGCTTAAAATTTTGGACCAACTTAACGAACAAGATTCCTTCAATTTGGTCGAGTTCAACAGCAACACTAGAATTTGGGATTTAAATAATCATTCCAACAGCGAATGGTACCCACATTCAAACAATTACTGGTACTCCGAAACAAATCAAAGAGTGGTAAATTTAGAGGTAAGATTTACTTATAATTTACAGATTTTTAAACATAAACTAATTGTAGAATGGTTCTTTCCCACGAGCTTATTCGGCAAACGCCGATAACATAAAAAAGGCGAAAGATGCAGTAAACGCGTTACAATCAGACGGATCAACTGACATGTATAAAGGATTAGAAGTCGGTTTACATTTGATTGAAGTCGAAAGAACCGATAAAAATAATAAAGTTAAAAGACAACCCATCATTATATTTTTGACTGATGGAGAACCCACCGACTATTCGACTGAAATAATTACAACGAAGGTACTTGAACCATTCTTTAAGACTTCAATAAATTTAATTTTTATAGACGAGTGAATTTAATTCGGGACCAAGAAAAGCTCCAATTTTCGCTTTATCGTTTGGTGAAGGTGCCGATAAGACCTTTTTACAAAAATTATCTTTACGTAACAATGGATTTTCGAGGCACATTTATGAAGCAGCCGACGCGTCCTTACAATTACAGGACTTCTACAAACAGATTTCGTCACCTTTATTATCTGATGTTACTTTTAAGTACGAACCAACCATTACTAGTCTAACTAAAACAGATTTTCCCATTCACTTTGGCGGATCAGAAATAGTGATCGCTGGGTGGTGTGGTACGTTGATTTTAAAAACGATACTGTATTAAATATATAAATTAAACTAATTATTACAGGTACCGTAACGCCTATCCCTACTATTGATGGATTTGGACGCGAAGGGCATATCTCCTTAAAACCAGTGGTTTCAAAATCAATCTCAAATGTGGAACGATTATGGGCATACCTAACAATATCACAATTGCTGGAGCAAAAGGAAGCAATGGAAGATAAAAAAGAAGAATTAAAGAAAAAGGCTTTAGAGATAGCGCTTAAATATGAATTTGTGACGGCTGTAAGCTCCTTAGTCGTTGTAAAACCAAACGAGACCAAACCTGTGGACACAGAAGAAGCAAAGAAAAAACCTGAGCAACTACATTATCATCCATTAACTACTACTATCACGTCAAGTAAGTAATAGCAAAATTAGATCTAGTAAAATATGAAATAGATCTTACAGATAAATTTTCTGCACAATCTGCTATAGCTAGTGGTTTTGGTGGTGCTGTTGCAGGATTCCCTAGCATGCCCTCGCAAAGTTTTGGCTTAGCATTTGAAAGTCCACTTCCAATGCCTGGTGTAGCTATATCTCAAGAAAGTGGTAAGATTTAGTTAAATTAAACTTCGTAAACTAACTTTAAAAAAACAGACATTGATGCCTTATTTGAAGCTCGTCCTACGATGATACCTATCGTAAATACCACTACTAAATCAACCCTCGAAGTTTTATTAGAATCTCTTGAGTGGTTAAAAGATGTTTTAACAGACGGGTTTGTGAAAGGACCAACAGGTAAACTAAACAATATCATAAATTCGCCAATGTTTCAACTGTTGCCATTTAGGAACTTACAAATTGGGTGTGAATGAAACGATCTCGGACGTTGTTGTATGCGCAAAAACACCTCTAAACCAAGAAGGGCACTGTACCTTATTACACGAATGTCCACAAGTGCATAAGCTGCTTCAAAAAGCTGATGATTTCTTTAATCACATGTGCATATTGAAGAATGAGTATGTTTGCACTGGTACACTTCAGTTGAGATTAACTATTTATGATTTCAGATTTGCCGGGGTTTGCTGTCCTAACAATCCATAAAGGGATAATTTTAAGTGTGATTTTTAAATATTTTACCTATTAAACTTTTCGTATTTTTTTATTATTAGTATGTTATTTACAAACGTCCTTTCTCAGTAAATTATTTTCAGTCAGTTATATCCACCATCAAGAAAAATCTTTGTAGAAATGGCCATAATCACTCTACCTATTAACAATATTAAGCAACCAACAATTTAATTTTATAAATTCAGCTTTGTCCTATTCGTATACTAGCACTACATAGTGTAGGTAATTTCAAATTCAAATTTATTTACATGTTACAATATTACTTAAGCCACTCAGATATTTGTTATTTATTTTAAGTGATTAGAGTACTTTGATAACGTATCTCACATAACCACGAGTACTTTTTTCGTAATTAATTTAAGTATGTAAAGCTCAACGTCGGCAATAAAACAATTTTTAGATGTAAATTTTTAGTTTAATTTACTATACTTCGTCAAAACTTAATTGAAAGATTTACCTTTACACTATTTTCTAGTTGTATGTAGTTATACACATTAAATAATAAAAAATACGGAAATTATAAAACGATATTAACACAATTTTTGCGACTGTGTAAAAACTATAATTTGGCTCGGGTAATTACTCTCAGAAAATAACAATTCCATTTATTTAACGTTATTGGTTATTTATGGTTGCTTGAGGTGCTACTAATTCGGTACCAGAAAAGTGGCTCGGCATCTTATCGACACCAAGCAGATTTCGACGAACGTAGAACTGAGTTACAAACACTGTCAAATCATACCAACTCAGTTAATATTCGACGTATAATCCTCGAGAAGTCAAAATACGAAACCACATAGTAGTTGATACAGCGAGCAATGACGGAACACAAAAAACTAACAAAAAAAGAACCTAAAGCTGAATACAACTACGACCGTTTAGCGCAAAGACCCGGATCAACGACGAATAGAAAAAGAAGTAGAAGCAGACGACAGATACCGGAAGATGATTTATTTTAACTGTATATACTATAAAACAAAAGAAAGTAGCTCTCGACCACCTCACGTTACATGTTCTGACGGGACACGAAAATGTTCGAGCTCACATCTACAAGTTAAGCAAAACACGAGATAACGAAAAACGTGGCACGGAAAAACAGTGGTATATGCTTAAACGGATCACTAACCCATTCAATCAGTTACAGCCGAATTAAACGGTAGGAATATAAAATCGGAAACGACGCGTAAAAGGTCAACAAGGCACGACGGTATGGGCGGGTAACAAAATGAAATTTATTAGATTATATATGAGTTTAAATAGACAACACAGAGAATAGGTGTCAATGAATATAGTGTCGCTCGTAACCAAAAAAAAATGGTTTAGCAAGAACTTAACAGGACAGCAATTAAACAACACGATCAAAATCAACAGCAACGATGGTGTAGAGCTGGTAAACTCGATGATGGCGACAGATGTTTTTAAATGGGTGGGCACAAATCAGCACAATATTTTTGGGATGGGCACGACATTTGTGTAAAATTATTCCAAAAAGAATTTTTATGAGTATTCAAAATCCAATGTTTTTTAATAAAATCAATTTCGGTTAAAAATTGTCTTCTCTAATTTTGGTGAGTACCCCAATAAAGAAGGAGGACACCCAAGCCCCCCTGTAACGCTGTCGCTATGTAAACGTTTTCAAGAGTGTGAAACGGCGGTACATCCTTAGAGAAGGGGCTCATTTTAGGATAGTACACTAATTTATTATAAATATTTAATTGTAAGCAATTTCAAAATTTATAAATATTTACAATACAAAAATGAATTAAAAAGCATTAAAAAATTAAGTAACATTCTAGAAATGTCATATAAAGTTCTAGAGCCTTCGACCATCTTTTGGAAGATTCGGAATTTTCTAGGCGTAGATATTAGACGTGAAAACGCAAAAGCAAAATCTCTCCTTAAAGAGAGAATAAACCAAATTAGAAACCATTAAGAAGAAACCACTCACAAGCTCAAGGTTGTATCTCCAAATTTTTATGAAAAAGCTCATTAGTCAACAAGCAGTTTGAAAGCTCAGGTCAAGCTTTACATGGAGACGCGCTTGGAATGTTGCAGGCTGTCCCTGACTATCTCCAACAAAATCTCGTATTGTAACATTTCGAGCCTAGAAATATGATATAGAGATGCTCATTTGGAACAGATATAGCAAGGTCAAATAAAAAACAGTTTCCAAAAATCCACAGAAAGCTTTCAAGAGTTTGAAGCTGACAATGCCAGATTAACACGTATCCCAAGCGCCAAATAGTTTGTTGAAACAAATAACTATTCAAACATTTGTTGTTGTTGTGTACGGTCTCAGGGACAACGAAATTCAGCAGACTTCCGGTTAGCTGGACCTAAGACGCTGTACGATACTATAACTCCTGCTTTAGATTCCGAACAAAGGCACAAGAAAATAAGGCAAGAAAGTTTACCATGTACTACGACACCGTATTAATCTAAAAAAAACATAAGCATTTTATACAAAAAAAATGCACAGTATCTTACCTTGATAGAAAGATTAATAGTAGTGATGCGACAGACGTCTGCTTCTGCTTCCGCAACTGCAGAAGTTCTGTACCTTTTTTGACATCCGTTTCTGTTTCTGCTTCCGTAACTTTTATAACGGAAATTTGAACAGAACTTTACGACCGTAAAAGGAAAGCGGATGGTAGATGAGTGTGCTTAGAACCTGAAATTTGTTTAACGCGTCACTAATACGGCATACCTTCTCTCAGAAAGTGCGCAACTCAAATGGATTCTAACCTACGTCATCATATATAATGAATTCATCATAACAAGTGTTAGAATCTATGTTAAGTATGAATAAAGACCAGCAAAACTCGATTACAAATAACGAGAATGACAATCTACCTTTGGAGACACAGTAATAACTCAAGAGTACAAAAAAAAACGATTGCCTTTGCATGAGGATTCCTTTATGTTGTGGAAACTAAATTCATACAAATATACTATTGTTTTGCCATTAGTGCGCCAATATTTATCATCTCCTCCCAGTAACGTCGCCAGTGTGCAATTATTTAGTGGAGCTGGTTTTATATATGAAGAACACCGGAACAGATTGTTAGGTGTAAAAGCGGCCAAAGTGCTTTTCCTAATACTTAATTTTGAATATTAGTTTTATTAAAAATTGTATTTGTCAAAAATTGTGCTTTTTTTCATGTATTAAACGTCCGTTTCCGTATTCATTTCCGTTTCTGTTTCCGCTAAAATTTACTTTTTACATCTGTTTCCGTTTCTGGTTCTGTTTTGAGATTTCCGTTGCATCACTAATTAATAGACAAAGCGCTCACACAGTGGTTGAGACGGAAGCGACCAAAAGCAAGTGTTTTAGATAGAAATGTTAAAGCAGATACTGAGCGTAGTAAAACACTGTTGAAGATAAAAAGCACGTTTGAAGTATTAATGTAAGGCGCAAGTCTTTTAATATTCGTATCAAAATCAAGTTTTATAAGTTGGTCATATAATACTAAATGTAGATGCAAGCTAAAGCACTTCTAATAAAAATCGTACTTTTAGAGTAATAAAGTTAACTGTTTTGTTAAAACAAAATTGAGTTTTGTTATATTCACCCGCGACTACTTAAATAAGCAACAAACACGTTGACAGTAAAAGACGTTATTCTAAAGCAATCCCTATAGAATGTCAAAGGTACAAAAAACAAACTACAATTTATAGTTTGGAAGAAACGATGGTCGGAGATGATGCGGTATTTACACAATGATACATCGCGGATAGATACGTTAGTGTAAAAAACACACTTAAAAAGGGGCGAGAAAGATGCTACTTGGTAAATACGTTTTTTATTCTGAAAGATGGTATTGTAAATATAGCTGTATAGTTCTGTTTAACACACTTGGTTCACCTGCAACGACTATCTGTTTTTTTGGTCAAACCGAAAAGCAAAACTTTTCGAGACGACATATTTCAAAACCGACGTAATGTTCAATCTAAAAAATATAATCAAAACCTTATCTGATATTCGGACGTGCTAAAGCTTAGATCGCAGGTTGTCGGCAGGTAAAAACGTAACTTTATCGTACAACATTTTACAGATTTAAAAATCGGGCTTTGGCCCGGCCGACCCGAAACCCGGTCCGATTTCGAGCCGGGCTGTAGAAAAATAGTTCGAGTCAGATTTCGGGTCGGTTATACAGTTTTCAGATTTGCACCGGGCCAGGCTTCTATCAAAGCCCGGCTGGACCCAACCTGATTCCATCCCTACTCCTTTACCCTCCGTCTGATGTAATAGAGGGAAGCATTTGGCTTCTAACTAAGCCATCATACTTGACCGTAAACTGCTCGAAAAGATCTCTTAAGAAGACTAAGAGATAACGCCATTGCACATTGTGTGACTGAAAACTTTCAGATGTATAGAAGAAACTTAGTGCAGTGTATTCAACGCCATTTGGTGAAAGAAGCTTTTCAAAATTTAATAACAATAGAAATTAACAATAAAGCTTATTTAAACTTTCCTAACATAGAAAAGGAAATTGTTGACGTTTTATCTATTTATCAGATTCAGTTAATAAACTTGTAACAGAAAAAATGTGTAGAAGCGGAAAGCAAAACGTTTAGTTTTAGTATTCATTGTTTACTTTGTAGAATATTACTTATTTACTTTCAAATGTATTTGAATATATTTTATCTGTGTATGATTATAAAAATACACCTAAATATTTCACCTTCAACTTTTATTTATATATTAATTTGATATTTCCGACTTTATCAATTTTATTAGTTAATGTCAATTCAATTGTCTTAGTTAGTTTTACGTAGTCAAAGTTGCATATTTGTTTTTACTAGGTAAGCGTCCTTAATATTAGTTGACAATTTTTTATATAATTGATAATAACGTTTTTAGTCTGTGGTCGTATGTATTTAAGAGACCGAAACATGTAACTAATATATTAAATAAAATCTAAGACATTTCATATTGAATTACGACATTGTTCATTTTATTTATTTATTATATTTTATTAAATTCAAGTGCAAGATTTTTGTCTTACCTTAACGTGGCCAAACTTAAAATTTAGGATAAAATTTATAAAATAATCGAATGTTTCAAGTAAAAGTTCTTTAACGTATTGGTTTGAAACATTTAGTTATTTATAAGTAGAGATTACACGTGAAGAGAATTAACCAATAAGAGACAAGCGAAAATCAATTGGACAACGTATCTAGTAAAAACCGTAAAAAATTCAATGAGTTGGTCTGACTAACCGATAAATAAACGTATGTATATTTCATTTTAGCATGGTTTTAGCAACGGTTTTAGTTTCAATAAAAATGAAAAATTATTAAAAAATTTGTCCTTTTTTACTTTTTTCTGTTTATTCAAGAGGAAAAAAATGTACTCTGTGACACTGAAATTGCAACACTGAGAAGGGATGGAGATTTTGTGACACCATTTTTATTTAGTAATGTGGCATCGATTCCAGCAGGTGCCCAATTTCTTGAGTTATTGATTTCCAAGCAACTTCTAATTCATGGCTATGTCTGTGGAAGATGCGCTAAACTCCTCAGTCTTCTACACATAATGTAGGTAGCTATGGTTAACATTGGACTTTTCGAATCGGTTCATAGAGGCTTGCTATGTGGGAACGGGCATTATCCTGCTGGAAAAGTGGGTCTTCCAACTGCAGAAGTGGTTGAATATGGAGTTCTACCACCTCGTTAACACATCGCCGGGCGGTCATATTGCCTCGGAAGAGTACCAAACAAGACTTACTCCCATATGCTATAGCACCCCATACCAAAACCCGCACAGTATGGTGCACATGCCGCCCAACAGAAAATTGAACATTGCGCCGTTCCTCACGTCTTCGTCTCTCATACGGTCATCATGCATCCCCAAACAGAATCGGGATTCATCACTAAAGACTACTCTATACTATTCCAGATTCCAGTAGAGTCGCAACCTACACCACTCCAAGCGTTGATGTCGATGTTAAGCCGTTAGTGATAGCACAAGATGTGGAGGATAGCATTACAATCCAGAAGTTCTGATTCGACAGTAAATTGTTCGAAAGGTTACAGGACGATCTTCGTTACCTAACCGTTGATCAGAGGTCTGCTACTGGAAAATCGGTCTCTTATTGTCATAAGTTGAAGATGGCGATCCTGCACTACGAGGATTCACAATTTTTGTGTGATTTAACTTATATTTTTTAAGGGGGAGGTTGTATTTTTGTGCAATTTTCCCTATCTGGTTAGAGGAAGAGGGAAACTTCTTGTGTGATTTTGCCTATATTTCAGAAACATTCAAAAAATTTTAAATTGGTCAAAATAAAGTGCTTCGGCCGTAAGTCAAGGAGGCGATTGGCACCCTCCTCCCTGAATCCACGCCTGGGATGAAGCTCACGATTTTTGTTAAAAAATGCGTCAAGTAAAAGATGTTTTGAGTTTTTCAAATACGAAATATTCTCTACGATTACGGTTCTTTACAGCAATGACAATAAATCAGATCTGTATAATAATACATGCTAATAGCAAAACAAGGGACGACCTCATAGTGTAGTCATTGTTCGCATATATTTAACTATAATCAAAGCTATAATCATAACCATTGCGCTTTTATCTATGGCAATGACACGTCTTTGCACTATGGAACAGTTATGAAAAGTAGGAAAAGAAAGGTGGAGATAAATTTAGATAGAAAATATAAATTACAATTACACAAATGTTTAATAAAATCTTTCTACAAATTAAAAAAACGGAATGTATAATTAAAATAAAAAAGCTACCTCGCAACTGACTAGAACGAAATGGTAAAATATCAAACAAACATCATTAAAAAAAGAGAAAAAGAGATTACTTAATCCGCAACAGCAATGCATGTAAAACTAGTGCTCCTGTTTCTTTCGTACTCCATTCTGGACAATCTCTTGCGACAGAATACGCACCGGGTTTTACAAATAATTGAAAAGCTGCACATATTTCTTTAGATTCCTCCATTTTAAAATAATCCATTGTGCAATTTTGTAATGAAGGATTTAAAACAATCTGTAGGTCGTCTCCTTTCTTACATACGAGATTTCCAAATTGTTCTTGACCTAAAATGAACAAAATTCTTGCATGACATTTACAGTGTAGAGTTCAATGTATGTATACGTGTCAGGTTTGATTATTTAAAAAAATAAGTTTGTAGAAATGCGACAAATAAAGTTACACCAATAACTAATTACAAAAAAAAAACAAGGTGCAAAGCTAAAAGTCATAATTGTGAAAGAAACAAACATTTACTTAATAGCATGCCACATTTCCATATTTGTAACGTAAAAACACAATTTTAAAAAACCCGTCATATTCAAACCCATATAGAAATTTTATTTAGGTTGTTATAGGTATCTTTGACTTTATGTCAAATAATATAAAATATATACTAGTTGGTATCATATCGTCGACGAAAACCGAAAACTGTGTACCTAACTCCATTTTAATGAATTTTTCAGGAGAGGCTAAAAACATTTTTTTAAAAGAAGTGGTCATATTATGGTGCAACAAATTTTACTTAGGGGAGTTGCACATATTTCATTTAGAAATCAGAGGTGACTGGAGTTGGTAGATTTCTGTTGTTTAAGTTTTTAAATTTCCAATTGTATGCGACTTATTAGAATCTAAAATTTAACAGAGTTACGCACTTTTCGGGATTCGCCGACGATATATTTGTATCCACATATCAAGTAGATGTACTGCCTTTCTTACAACATTTGTATACCGTTTTACCAAGCTGAAAAAACCGTGAGTATTCGTGTCTGAGAAGGTACAAGATACAATCTGATAAAATAATGCTACAGGGAATATATTAAACTAAACCAATAAACTTCTTCTCAATTGATCCTGGTACCCATCTGGGATAGTTTATTCTTCATTTTCTGATCCATTTTTTGTATTCTTTTTTATTTCCTATCTTTTCTCTAATAATGCAACCACGAAGTCCGCTCCTTCCATCCACTACATCTAACCACATTTTCTTAGGTCTACCTTTTTTCCTCTTCCTTGTCGATTTTGCTTCTAGTATTCTGTTTAGTAGTTTACAATCTTGCATTATCACATGTCCAAACCATTCAAAAATCTTGTTTTCATATTTCTGTATTATACTTTCTTAGTTTCGTTGCTTTAAAATATCTATACTTCTCATGTCCCATTTTGTCTTTTTTTTGTTCATTTCGTTTTCACTAAAAATTGTATTGTTTAAGACATAATATACGTTTTTTGCTTTCTTGCTTTTGCTGGCTAAATCTGCTTTTATTCCTCCATCGTTCGTAATAGACGAGCCTAAATATTCATAGGTATAACCTCTTCTAGCATCTCTAGGTGGATATTATCCTCTCCGCGTGCTTTTCCTATTTTTATTTTGGATAATGCGTCGACAACGTCCTCTATGCTTATCATTTCTGCACTGTCTTCTTAATTTTCATTATCTTTTGCTCTCTTTCCTGACTCACAAATATATTAATTATCCTCCTTTTTCTAATTTCTCTATCCAGTTCTTTTAGTTTATCCATATGTTTTATATTAATTTTTGTTTCATATACAATGTGTCCACGAAAAAGCAATATTGTAGGTATAAATTCCAAGAAAACTTGAAGACGAACACCAGTTTCTGGTTGATGTTCTTGCTTGATATAAACCTTATTTCTAGTACTTTGACTTACCAAAATTTATAAAGGGCACTAATTACAGCTTAAGAATTAAATTCGTTGTAGATAAACTGCCTTTTCTGTAAAAGATTGTATTATACCAAAATTTCATTACATTTACTAAATAGTTGCCATTTACTTAACTTTAACGAGTATGCAATGAAAATTAAAATAAAACTTAGCTGTCATCTAGTCAACAAAGTATTTATTGTTTTAGTAAAATTATTTTTAAAAACTTGTCAATAAACAAATTCGTCAAAAGAAGAAATATGATGATGATGCAGCAACATTAATAGCGATAGATTCTCTACGAGAAAATCCAAAATTATCTTTAAGAAAGCGAGCTAGTGGTACAAGAACAAGCAGGTCATTGATTTGTAAAATGTACAAAGAGAACAAAATTTGTCCATCCAGACTTCTACATAATCTCCAGAACGGTGATGAAGCTAAGCGTTTGTATTTTTGTATGCTCATTGGAAAAAACTTACTGAAGACCGGTTTTCCATCAAAATATAATTTTTTTGATGAAGCAACATTCACAACCAATGGTGTAGTGTTGAGTTAAAACTGTCGATACTGCAGCGATACAAATCCATTTTTAATCATACCTTTTTCGATTCTATTGCGTTTTTTAGGTCTTGTATGTTGTCTGCCATTAAGATAGCGTTGTTAGCTTATCTTAAGTTATTGGTTGTTCTCCATCACTTTACTATAATTTCTATTTCACTATAATTGTAGATTTCAATAAACACTGTTTGCGATAAGATTACGGGACGCACTTAATATTTATTTAAATTTATGAAAAACCTCATAATTTAAATTTTGGTTGTTCAATATAGATGGACGGTCAAGGTATGCAGAGGAATTGTGGATGATTTTATCATAGGTCCTTACTTCTTTGATGGTCATTTAAATGCTGACAGATATTTGAAGTTTTTGAATAATTCTTTGCTACAGTTACTAGAAAATGATCCGGAAAACACAGGAAGGATCATGTGGCATCAGCATGATGGTGCACCCTGTCATTTTGTTAGAAATGTGCGTAATTATTTAAACGTGATTTCCGGATCTTACTGTCATGGATATATTTTATGGGAGTTCGTAAAAGATTACGTATTTCAAGAAGATCCTACTACACAAGAGGCAATGAAAAACAGAATAAGAACCGCATTTTCTAACGTCACACACGAGATGTTACAAAATGTGCGTGAATCTTTACGGCAAAGACTTAAAAAGTGCCTACAACAAAATTTGCAAAATTTTGAACACTTGTTAAATTAGTATTTTTTTTAATTTTTGCTGGTCTCCCTCTTTAGGTTTTTTAATAGAATAAACCTGCTTGATTAAAATAATGCTTGTTGTGATTTAATTGAAAATTTATAAATATCTCCATAACTGTAGATGTTAGGAGAAAAAAGTACTGATGCAAATCGATAGAGAATTAAAAACTACATTAGAAACAGTTAAAAGAAATCGAGAGTGCCATTTAAAAAAATGAGTTTCAGCAATTTGAAAAACTTGAAAATGAACGCTCATACAAAATAAGTATGGCGAATTAAAAAAAAAATTTAGACTAGTACATCTGACTTTCATCTACGAATTTACAAGAAACAAATTCCAAAATTTAAAAGAAAGCACCATTTCTTTCTGATGCTGCATTTTTAAAGAAATTGCTCTAAAATGCAACGCCGCAATCAATTTAATAAATTTAAAAAGTATTTTTCATGTAAATATAGCCTTCATCAAACAGCATAAAAAAATTGATGAGTTGCTGATCCTGCATAAATAAAAATGTATTTAAAACATGCAGCGTTTCAATAGAAATGAGTACAGTACTAAACATTTTATGCTGACATTTATACAAAGGCACTAGAAACCGAGGCCGGAGTAATGGCGAACGCTACCAAATTTGGTGTGATATATTTTTTTATTTTGAGCAAGGTTTTAAAATTTTATATTTTTTACAATAATGCAGTTTACCTAAAAACATTATTGAAAGTCGAATGTACTAGAAATAAGTTTTGGATCAAGCGATCAAGCAAGAGCAGAATCCAGAAACTCGTGCTGATTTTCAAAAAATAGTGGACACACTATATATATTCCTCTTTTTTAGAATCGTTCTTTTTTTTATTATTGATGATTCTTTTTTGAATAGATCGATTTTATTTTCTAGTCTTTCATCTCTAATTTCTATTTTATGTAATTTAGCATTTATTTCTTTTCTCCATTTCTCCATCATTCGGTTTTACACTGTGAACTAGTGCCAATATTGTTGGACCCTATTAGAGTCTGGTTCTTATCAGTGTTTCTTTAAATTGATTTCTGTTTCCTCTTATTTATTTGGTAGTACCTTTGTATTGATGGTTAATTAGCACGATATCATTCGTCAAAACTTTACTGTATTATTCACTTTTAAATTTTATGAAATTCTGTTCACTTACACTAATTACAACTGTAAACAAAGTTACAATTGTAATAGCGAAGGCTTCCACGGCCGGAATCTATACTAACATTAGAATGTCTTCCGGGTTTAGACCGTGTCATAGTTGCAACCGAAGCTGCCAACGTTTCGGCCACTTTCGTAAGGGGCCCCATCAGGGCGTGAGATAAATCGCAAAACTCAAACAAGCAATCGAAATCTAACTAAGAAATTCTCAAAAGTTAGGTTATCCACTTGTGAAACAAGCCATAACCTAAACTCTGAAAAGGTAAGAAAGAAAACGATAACCTAAAAAAGCAAACGAAAATCTAACAAAGAACCACTACCGAGTTGGGTAATCAACTTGTGAACCAGATACTAAACTCCGTAGAAGTGACTTAAGAATAAATAGTCTCCGTATTTAAAGGAAAAGGATGGTTAAGCTTGACCCTGATTGGAATGGAAAAAGCCATGCTCGGAGTCAGCCTAAAAGACAAGATCCGAAACGAAGACATAAGAGCAAGAACGAGGGTTTAAGATATTGTAGAAAAGATTGCGAGACCGAAATGACGTTGGG
This sequence comes from Aquatica leii, assembly GCA_035610365.1. NCBI lineage: Eukaryota > Metazoa > Arthropoda > Insecta > Coleoptera > Lampyridae > Aquatica > Aquatica leii. The sequence continues at coordinate 81,067,761 of CM069434.1, forward strand.
TGGGTCAAATTGCTAGAGAAAACAAAAAGTTGAAAAAAGAAACTATTACAATGGCGACCACAACAAACAAAAAGAAATGTTGGACGATCACACGCACGATGATCTGAAAAAAAACCAACGGGAAAAAATCGGATACTAAAAGTCCCAGACAGAGACATATGTAAGAAAATAGAGGTGGTTTATGTCCTGCAACGGACTCGATAAAGCTGAAAAGAAGAAAAAACCTGCACCAAAAAATCTAGCCATATTCCGCAGTGCTAATTTCAACGTCAGAAATATTTTTTTTCTCCTTAACGAAAGCATTCGCCCTTCGCTTCCCGTAATACAATTTTTGTCTACTTTCGTAACTTACTTTCCCGTTTTTCAGTTGTTTTCGTCTTTATAGTCATCATATTTCGATTTCAGTCTTAATACCAAAATCCCACTGACAACGTTTCTTATCAAAAACTGATCAACTCCGCCAAATCCCCGAATCTTCTTCACAAAATTGGTGCTTTCAGTTCGCTGAGAGATTACATCGTTTAAAGACATATGACCTTCATGAAGTCAAATGGTACTTAACCCAAAAAAACATTTATCCTTGAATGTATACTTGATCTATAAAATTAACTGAATATATAACTTTCTGCTTTAACGACTATGTAAAACAGTCCTAATCCATTAATATCTCAAAAATGTTTCAAGCATTCATTACACAAAAAAATTTTAAAGTTGAGAAAATAAATAAAAAAAGCAAACCTTTTGTAAATGGTTGCCCTCGGTCTAAAATATTCCTAACGAAACCGAGTTTTGTTCCATAAAACGCTGTATGCCATTTTTCAGTTTGTAAATTGTGCAAATTCCGCAGTGAAAACTTTACCCATCCTAGAAACTTATTAATAAACAGCTTACTAAAATAACTCCAATCCATTACCTTTCAAACATTCTTCCTTAATCGTTTCGAAGCTCGATTTAGAGCAATTGTTGCAAAAACACATTGATTCTTCAGAAACAAAAAATTCATCTAAAATGTTTAATGCAAATTACGAAATTTGTTATAAAAACATTTAGTATATACCTGGTAACAACAACATTTTTTTATATCGTTCACAATCTTGTTGGTACACACATGGTTTGTTAGGTGGAGTAGGTGTGTTATGTTTCTGGTTGCTTGGAGAAGGGTTTGTTGGTACCAATGGAAGTGATAAACTTGTCTCAGATCTTTCCTTCTCACAAGATTCCAAATCAGCCTTCTCAAAATCAATTATAGATGAGCGACTTGGTTCTTCTTCAACTTCATTTATGATTTTTATCTACGTCGAGCACATAGAAGAGTAAAAAGTTTTTTTTATATTCATATTTATGAGCCATAAACTGCAGGTAATAAAATAATGTAAACAAAATCGTATTAACGGACCTAAGTCAATTCAAAAGTATTCAAACATTTGTTTGCTGTAAAAGACTATTTAGAAAAGTTAAAAAAAAAAACTAAGCACATTTATATCAATAATTGCCGCGCCGCATTACGTCCATCGTAATTATACAACAAAGTATTACCTGCTGACATTGTCCGTATAAATCAAATACTGCATAACACGATTGTCCAGAAGGCATTTCAAAATGTATCGACTCTTCCGCCACGCCATCGATGTACAACTGCAACTGTGAAGCTTCCGTGAGCATTAGACCAACGTAAGTCCCAGCGGTTAAACAACTCAATTTGTTAAAGTTCGATTTAGACTAAAAAACAAAATGCTAATTAAGAATACAAACCTAAAAATGTATTCACCTTAACTCCGTTGATTGAAATCCAATCACTAGCAATAATGCAACAGGAGTTTTTTATCGCTAATCCTGATACAGGTAAATTTATACGATCTGGTGATCCAGATATGACCCCAATCATAAGGGATGATGACCACTTCATGTCGAGTTGTTCCAAAAGTACTTTAACCATTTGTCCCGGTTGTAAGGCTGGTTGCACTATGACTAAACCTTGGTTGTATGAAGCAACCCTCCGTGCAATGTTTCTGTCTGCTAATAATTCTATATTTCGACCGTGGTTTTCGTGAAACTCGTATTGTACTACTGTTTCGTTCAGAGCCACTACTTCTTTTTGTGCTTCAATTAGTGGATCACTTTTAATTCGATCTGGTTCAAGTGCTAGTTCTAAACTGTCTTGAAGACGTACAACGGTTAAAGGTGAAACCGGAACTTTACGACTTGTCACTGCTACTGCCGTACACGATCCTTTTAACTCTATTATTGCGTAAACGGTATCGCCCATGTTGGGAAAATAGAAATGCAGTTCATCGTTGTTTATATGAATTTTCACAGTGCCATCATGTATTCGCACTAATCCAACTCTATCTCCAACACGCAACCAACTTAAGTTTGGAGTGAAGTGGTGAAGTACTTTGTTTTTCAAACGTAGCTCGTTACCTAAATACAATATCAATACAAACAAATTTCATTAAATTATATTACCCGTAATGTAACAACAATCTGATGATAATGATGTTGTTGATGTATTTGGTTCAAGTGCAGTTATACCAACGGCTAAACTACCGCAAAATTGTATAGCCAGCGAAAGTATAGTAAACTCGTATAGTTCATCTTGAACTAATGACGTAGCACTAAATGCTATACAATTTCTTAATTCTCGGCCTCTTACAGCTACACGACCACCCTCGCTTAAAGTTAAGCCCTTTCCATGGCATTCGTGGAACCTGATTGAATATTTACGTAATCAATATCAATGTTAATTAAAAGATATCAGAAACAGAAAGAGATAGAAAATGCGTCAATTTTTTTCACGTCCTTATTCAATTTTTAAAAAAGTATGATTATTCCTGAAAGATAAAAAATAGCCTAAACGTACCTGAATCAAATTTATATCTCTTACCGTTTGCGATATGCAAAAAGCTTTGTAAAAAGCAATGGCAGCTGTAACATTTACCTGTGTAAATCTGCTTCAACAATTGGTTGCACAACACTAGTAGCTTGTAATGACACAGATGTATCGGATCTTGGACAACTATCAACAGCAACGGACGCCAAAGGTGCTATCGGAGATATACAAGGAATGCTAACCTGTGCACACTGGCCGTACAAATCAACAACAGCGTAAATATTCGAATGAGTTACAACGCAAGCAACTCCTTGTGGAACGCCATCTTTGTAAAACTCCAACGTCTTCTCCGAACTACGCACCAAGCCAATTCTAATACCAGCGCCTAATGTATCGAGATCGCACGCATAATTATTTTTTATAGTAACTCCATTTTCCATAACAGAAGAACCACTCAACATCCAGGTATCGTGCGCTAAATCCGTGGCTGTACTTGGTAACTCCAAATCATCTGGACGAGCAGCAGTTACACCAATTTCAATACTTCCCGACCAACGATCTACCATATTCTCCAAACTGACTTCGAAAAGTTCTCCATCCCTTAAGGGCCTATTCGAAAACACTATAGCATCGTTGAATTCGGCTAAAGGTCTAGGTCTTAACGCAGTTTGTCCGTTATTAGTAATGCGCGCGTTTTTCCCGTGCACATGATGAAACCTTAAATCGCTAGAAAAAGCCCAAATTATTTAAAGCACACAATCGTAACAAATACCTGTAAAGTGTAGTATTCGATAAACTAGAGTGCATTGTATCAGGTGAATTATAATCGAACATATCTACAATAGCTGCCTCGACAGCTTGTCCGTATAAATCTGAAAATAAATGTATTACTAACGTAATTGATGTGGATATTATTTTACCTATAACTCCGTAGACCTTTTCCGCCACGTTCGTAGCTGCTGTCCCTTGATCCACGCCGTTCACAAAAAAGTGCAGTAATCCACTTTCTTTTCTTACTACTCCAACTCGATCTCCTACTTGTAAACGATCTAAATTAACTCCGTACTGCTCTAACACGGTTGTTCCATTGTGCATAATTCCACTCCCAGTCATCATCCATGTACCAGAACGAACATTTGTCATTGTAAAAGGAAACTCTAAATCAGTTGGGCTATGCGTCGTCACACCAATTTCAATAGAGCCAGCCCATTTAGTAACAACACGCTCCAACCTCACTTCAAACAACTCGCCTAATTTCAAAGGCCTTGAAGTCAAGACAACGCCATTGTTAAAATCATCCGCTGCGTTTGGTCTTAAAGCGGTACGGCCGTTATTAATCACTTGCGCGTGTGCACCGCAATTAGCATGAAACGTCAATCTATCGTAGTAATCTGATACAGGTTGCGTCTCAACAGCAGGATATAGCTGCTCCTCAATACGTGTAGAACGTCTCATATTAAGATTATGCTCCTCTCGTTCGTCCCTTTCAACTATCGATACTTTGATAGTCATGCCGTATAAATCAATCACTCCCCAAGTTCCTGTAGGTACCCGCTGAGCAGCAACTCCTTGATCAGATCCATTTATAAAGTAGTGAAGATCTCCATTTGGTTTACGCATCATTCCAACACGATCGCCTTCGTTTAATTCGTCTAAATTAAAATCACCATATTCACGTCTTGTTCCCTTTCCATTAGTTAATATTCCACAGCCTGACATCATTATAGTACCGCTTCGCATGTTCGTCATTGTAGCAGGAAATACCAGAGTGTTTGGATTATGAGTTGTTACACCCATCTAGTAAACAAAAAATACTGAAAAATGATAAAGTTAGAGTATGTCAAGACATAAAAAATATGTTTTCATTAAATTGTTGAACTAATTTCAATAATAACTTTCGAAGCTAATAATTTAAATATAAACTGCTGCATATAAAACAGTGTCTGTCTGTCATTCTAATACTAAGAAATGAAAGGTCCCAAGTGTGAAGTAGAAACGAAAAAATAAAGAACTAAAATAAAAAATACGAAACTACTAAGAAATTAGTACTACTCTGTCTAACTTAACAAAACTTGAATCAATAACTACCCGAAAGAAGTTTCAAATGTCAAGAGACTTGGATAAACAGAAAGCTTACAGAAAACTCTGACCTACCCGCGCTTCCAGCGAAACCAACATTTGCTCATTTGCATATACAGTGGACACGATTTAATCATTAAACATTTTATGACACCAGTTTTGATAGCAACTTTGACCACTCCACTACGATTCTCCATTGCAGAGAAAAAGCATTATCGTTCTTGATTATGACCAAATCTCCAACAATAAAGTTCGCTTTATCAATAATCCGCGTAAACATCATCTGTGTAAAATGTTTAAACGATTTATTGTGCGAGTTTCAATCGATCACATGCAAAACATGTCTACAACTGCAGTTCTCTAAATGCACAAAAAGCTTCTAACATTAAAAAATGTCCCGCCTAAATTTAACACTGCTTCCGAAGTACACTCAACTAAACAAACAACGGGACACCTTAGTTAGTTTAATTGAAATAGTTAGCGGTGTAAAATAGGCTTGTTAGCGAATGCGATCGGCAATCATTCGTTGCCGTTCGCGATGCTATTCCAACCAAGGTGTCACGTTTTATGTTTAGTTGAGTGTACTTGTAATCAGTGGCGGCTTGGGTCATTAAATCATTGAATCCATTAAATCTACAGAGACGTCTCGCTTTTTATTATTTGAAAGCTGAGATAAAAAATGAACTAATGCTTTTGAGTTCGGTTTAATCAAGCTGATCCCTTACACCACAAAAAATGATTCAAAAACTCACTAAAAGCAAAGAAATGTATACATGCTTTAACTTCAACCAGACAAAACGGAAGCTTGTAGAAAGCGGAATATATACGTGTCCGTTTTTTAGCAGGTTTCACGTATATGAATATTTGGCGTTCCCATCGAAACAGTGGTGTTAGGAAGTTAAGTTATGTTAACAAAAGTTAAACAAAACCAAATCAGTAACATAATTTGATTGATTGTATTTTAATTAATACATAAAGTAATATTGGTATGGTATGATTGTATTGCAACTGTCAAATATATGACTAAAAACAAGTATTCCAAACTATCAGTAATTATACTTATTATATATTACCTCAATACTCCCACTCCATTTGTCCACTAAACGATCAATGCGTATTTCAAACAATTCGGAATCCCGCAAATTTCGGTGCGTCATCACAACACCATTATTGAATTCATCCAATGGTCGACGTCTTTCAGCCGTTCTTTGACCATTAGATAACTTGACTAAACTCCCACACCGTTCGTGAAACTTTAACTTATCGAAACGAGTTGGTTCCTCTGGCAAATTTAAACTAAAACATACAATGTAGATACTTCTTTAAACCAAAAGATAACAATTACCTAACATTCATATCCATACGAATATCAAGACTGTTACTACTACTCAAACTAAGTTCACTTAGATCTGCTCCCAAAGTTACGTTCAATATATCATTATCAATTGCTAATACAGAACTTCCACTTAAACAGTCATCATTATTGTGTTCTCGTAATGCTGGGTTAGTAATGGTCACTTGAACACATTTTCCATATAAATCAACAACACCAAACACCACTTGAGGTAAATTCTCAGCAGCTACTCCTTGCGATTCCCCGTTTATATAAAATATCAAATCACCCTAAAATGCTAAAATTAGTAAATTTATATGTTTCTTCATAAAACTGATACCTCACTAGTTCGCATTATACCGACACGATCTTCCTGATTCAAACGATCTAAATCCATACCGTACCTTTCCATAAGCAAAGCACCATCTTTCAATACGGAATTTCCGGCCATTATCTATAATTAAAATAATTACGACCCGTAATATAAATATGTAATTATATTACCCAGGTTCCGTTTTGTAGTCTTGAAGCGCATGCTGGAAACTCAAAATGCAATGGATCAGTTTCAGTGACACCAATTTCAAGACTCCCAGACCAAGAATTTACCTACAAATGCAACCAGTTAGAACCATCCCTGATGAGTAATAACTTTACTTTGCGATCAATGCGTATTTCAAATAATGTATCGTTTACTAAAGGTTCTGCTGTTATGACTAAACCGTGATCGAAATCATTATCATTTCGAATCGCTGTGCAATTATCATTTTGCAAAGTTATTCTTTCGCCACAACGATAGTGAAAGTATGCCATATTTTCTGAATTATTAAAGCTTCACGCATTTCTTAACAAAGATCTTTTAATTAAATTAAAATAAAATAGCGACATTCTGTTAAAATTTGTTAGTTTTCCAAAAAAAGGCTTAAAGTGTAGCAATCAGCTGTTGTTGATGACCTTGTAATAATAACAAATTTAAACTTATCTTGGCAGTGCATGCAACTATGTAACGATAAAATTACTATGATCTGAAAATTTTTATAAATACAATGTAATGTAATGATTTTTTTAAACACGTTTTAAATAACAACAAGAACAAACAAATAATTATATACACAAATCTTAAAGATAAATATAATGAAACTTAGTTATTTTCCCGATAAATTTTGCTCTATTTATACCTGTTTCAGTGTTTTCTATGACCGTGTCTGTGTGTTTCTTTATTTTCTTCAAAATAGTTGTTTCATCTTTTTTTTCTGTTTTATTATATGTTACATTTTAAAGTTTGTTGTTACGTGTAGAAAATGTTTCTGCTTATACCTTCTGTTACTCACATCTTTTCAACATTTGTGCAAAATTGTTTTTCTTTCTTTCTTTATATTTTTTCCGGTAATGGAATTTAATTTTTTCTTATTTTCACTCCTATAGTGGTTTATATTTTTTTAACAATTTTATAAATATAATTGTTTGCTCTTTTTTCTACATTCTCTAGAAACCATAAATAACCAATAACGTTAAATAAACGTAAATGTTATACTATAAAAATAATGTCGCTAAATTTTTACTATCTTATTGACCAAATTACATTTTTTTATATTCACTGCGAAGAAAGTACTCGTAGTTAGGTGGGGTACGTTAATTAGATACTTTAATAACGTAAAAATGATGTAATAAAAACGCAATCTGGGTTATTAAATCAAATTTTATTTCAAATAATTTCAAACCTTTATCTATTTTTCTTTTTTTTACTTTTCCTGTATTAATAAAATATATAATTGTTGTGGAAACGCTTTTTTATTAACCCTTTCTTTAATTTTTGCATTGTTTTGTTCTCATTCTGTGGTTTATCTACTGTTTCTATTGTTTATAATTTTAATATTTATAGTTCTTTTTTTTAACGTTCCTACATATTCATCGGGTTTTAAACTAAAAAAACTGGTGTGACCACCACACGACTTTCCTTTCCTATAAGGAATGACGAAGAAATGTATTTTTTATTATTCCGTCCGTTTTGACGTATTTTACAGGCATCATAATCGGCCGGAAATTTTACTTTTCCGGCCTAGGCCGGTAAAGCATAGTAGAATTTTATAACTAAAAGTTGGCACTAGTAATCATTAATTAATTAAACGTCATCTGTCAATGTGTCAAATTTATTAACATACACCATTATCTGTGTTGTTGTTTAGAGTTGCACTAACAAAAAAATTTTAAACAAATATAACAAATTTGCTTATAACTTACAATTGCGAAAAACAACAATGGTTTTATTTACATATAAGGGAAATTGTAATAATATTATGTAATTGTCAAATTAATTTCAAAAACAATTGTGTTTCGTCATTACAGGTTTCAGTTTTATCAACATATGTTATTAAATTTTATTAAAAATCAATAGATACTTAAATAACTGCTTTTAATTAATTTATACTATAAAGGTCAGCACAAAAAATGTTGTGTATCACACGTCCTAAAAGTATTTTTGCGAGTATCCGCAAAAGTATATGCTCATACTCGCAAAATAACACTTTCTGGACTAGTGATACAAATAACTATTTATAAGGTTATGTTGTCATAAAACCACTTTGAAGTGATATATTTGTATTAAAAACGATTAGTAAATCGCCAATTAACCAGACTTTTGTGCAACCGGCTATTTATTTTTTCTAAAAAAAAATCGTTGCAGGCAGGATTCGAACCTAGATTATATAATGGAAATCACTTTAAATTATAAATTAAATATCTAATAAACTGTTAACGTTAGAAAAAAATGTATTTGAATAAATTGTTAGGAAGAATTATCTTTATGAGAAACTATAAAAATAATTCGAATAATTTACATACGTACAAAATTATTTAAGAAAAACTGTTCAAAATGGCGGATACAAAAATAATTTTTTTTAAATCGTTGCAGGCATGATTCGAACCTAGATTATATAATGAAATTTACTTTAAATTGTAAATTAAATATCTAATAAACTGTTAATGATAAAAAAGATTATTTGAATAAATTGTTAAGAAGTATTGTCTCGATAAGAAACTATAAAAATATATCGAATAATTTACATTCGTACAAAATTATACATATATGAAAAACTGTTAAATATTTGATTTATAATTTAAAACGAATTTTAAATATAATAGGTTCGAATCGAGCCTGCGACGATTTTTTTAAGTAAAAAATGCATATCTTGAAGAGAAAGCAAAATACGTTAAAAATAATAATTTTTACTCATTTACTAAAGTGGAAAGCAATATCGAGGCACACAAATATAGCGGTTAGTCGATATGACAACATAATAAGCTCAATTTGCCATATTTCGGTCATATCTTAATGAAATCGAGGAAAAAAATTTCAAATAAATTATGGCATGCTAGGAAGTTAATACAAACGTGTGCACATCACTTCAAAGCGGGTAGGATGAAAATTATCTAATGTGTAATACTTAGTACTTTTGTTATTATTTCTTTGAAGCAAATAAAATTTTAAACCTGTTTTCTGAATTCTCTATATCTATTTGACTTGTTTTTTCTTCAATTTGAAAATAAAAAATATGTAGAAATTCCTTATAGGAAAGTCGTGTGGTGACCATACTAGTTGTTTTGTACAAGTTTTTGTTTTAATTTTTTTTTCTTGATTTTACGTTACTACTATTTTATTCTTATTTTTTTGTTTATTGCCAGAACTTAGTTTATTTCCATATCTGCATGAAGTTTCTCTTACAAGAGTGTTGTTACTTTTTCTTAGACTTTGTTTATCTAACCCTTTGACTGCATTCTTTTTTGATTTTATGTTTATATTTTTAATCACAATCTTTTCTGTCTTTTTCTTTTATTTGTTTTAGTTAAAATATTGCTGAAGTTTTTATTTGAAGCAAATATTCGTTAAGCAACCCGAAGAAACAAGAAGAAGAACTCTAGGCAAGAGAAAAGTGGTTGGAATCAAAAAGAAAAAAGTCACTGACGAAGACCAGATACTGCAGAATATTATAAGTATGTATAATATCTTCTACGACATCTGGATGAGTAGTCTTAAAATAAATAAGAATCAACCTTTACATAACTAAAAGTGGTATAATCGTGATGAATAGCAGATAAGTTGAACATAGATTATTTTGTATAAAGAAATAAAAAAAATCATACCCTAACACAATAAGTTAAAATTTAATATATTTTGATTGCACTAAATTTTGTTCTAAATTATTTTGCAAGCTAAATGAATCATTCAAATAAAACTTAAAAAACCCTGACCGTTGTCATTAATCTTCTATGTTAAAGTATACCAGTATACCTTTGTCGCTAATGTCGAAGCTATTGAAACTAGGTCAGATGTTTATCTCAATGTCAAAAAGATTTTTTTTAAACCGACTTTATTAATCACGTTAAATGACTAAGATATGATTTCAACGGTTTTCGTCTACTACATCCGCAATATTCAATAAACCCGTCCAATCTAAAATTAGCCTTCTTAAAATTTGAACACTAACTAAAAATTTAAGTCCAGTCCATTAGCATCGATTAGCAAGTTCTTTACATAAAAAAAAATAACGGTGAATTACAATGAGTTGCATTGTGTGTTGCCTAGGTATACAACCATAAATAAATTTTGAAAGAATAATTTAAAAAAAAGTTACATATTTTTAAATACAACCCACACGAGAAATCGAGACCGACTATAGCTCTCGATTAACACCCGGGTGGTTGATTTTTGACATAAAGAAGCGGTGATATGTGGGTAGAACCACTCCTACCCTGAAACCACCCACATTTAATCACCTTCGTCAAACGCTGGAGGCTTCTAAAATATTAAGTTATGCGGGGCGTTGGTTGATTGCAACCGACAGCGACCGTAACCGCAGTAGATATTTTAAAATGAATTTTAAACGTTGACGTTATACCTGGAATTTTTTATCAAAAACGAGAGAAAAACCTATCGATGTCTATGATCGTTTAACCGCAACTACAGTAGACGCGCTTTAACAATAGGGTTGAGTATGCGGGGGTGGCGTGTGCCTGTAATCATACTGTTGGCGGCTTATAGGGCTGTGGGTAGCACCACCACGCCGCGACGCTTTGGTTGACCTGCCGCCACATTTATTCAGTTTATACGTCGCTTAGTCACCATCAACAAATTTCTTTGAAAAATTAACTAATTAATTAAAAACTTAGTTCATTTTAAACAGGAAACCAAAATTGCATTCAAATTGAAAACACTTAATAATTATATTATAGTTTATGCGGGTACAAAGAATGTTGGTTCGTCATTTGAAGATGCCGTATATTCATGGTGGCGGCGAGTTGGCGTCCGGGTGCGCGTGCTGCCTATGGATCGGCGTGACTTTTCACGATGAGAAAGCGTTACTTTCGTAAATTCAAAATCCTTTGTTAAAACTTCAAAATACGCACTAATTTTCCTGACGTCAGAGTATGGAAAATTCGATACACGAACCATCAAAAAATGGTATTTTTATTCACAAAATAAGTTTCTTTACTTAAATTTAAAAAAAAACTTTGAATGCATCAATATATAAATAACGCTTTATTTACACATTTTTAAAAACATTTTTTTAGTAGTATTAATTACATGCGTGCGATATAAAAATAAATATTTCAAAAGAGAAACACATATTCGTAATTTTTTAAATCAAAACTATTTAAATATAGAAAAGATAGTAGTACTATATACTATAGAAGTGTTAGCAAATATGTTATTTATGTTTCTGTCGAGCAAAACTATTGCTTTGTGACGAAATCTTACCACGAAAACATTATTTTGGCTAAGCCTTCGTCTTAATCGAAATACATACTCGCTGGTCCTATTCCATTATGTTATATATTTCTCTGAAAAACACATTATTTCCTAATAAAGATTAAATAGTTTCGGCTTCAATTGTGGTTAATTTTCAAAACACTTGTTTGTTGTTTTACCTCAGTTATAAAAAGCTCTAATATACTAGATAGTCGTCATTGCTCAATACCACTGCTGCCTATCGAATGCCGGTAGCTAATAACCTATAGGTCTATAGATATGAATTACGCAATTCATATCCTTCCACAGAACCAAAAAGAATACCAATTCTATTACTTTCTTTTTCAGTTAGTCTGTCTCCATCGATGTAAGCCTCTTTTATGTTTTTCCAATTTTCTCTGTTCTGGGTTTTTTGGCACCAGTTTAGCTCCGCGTATCTCTTTATGTCGTCGTACTAACGTTGCGGTGCTCACCATCTTGTTACTTCCGGTTGTATCACTAACTTTAGTGCTCTGTCATATCTATTGGTTGGATGTATAAAGATTCTCTGATGTACACTCAACTAAACAAAAAACGGGATTAGTTCGAATGAAATAGTTCGCGGTGTAAACTAGGCTTGTTAGCGAATGCGTTCGGCAATAATTTGTGGCCGTTTGTGATGTTATTCAAAAAATTCAAATTATAGATTGACAATACCAGAAATTTTTTATCCGCAAAAACTAAAAAATCAGAATATTTTTATTTTTTAATAATTTGGAACAGTAAACTGCATTTTATTTTTATAGAAAATATTTTCGTATGTAAGTAAAAGTTTCACACAAAAAAAATTGAACACGCAAAGCAATTATAATAAATTTTTTAAATAATTGCTAATACACTTATAAAGACTGCATTTTGTTTAAATACAAAATATTTTTATGTATAAATAAAATTGATTGCTACGCTGAACTATTTATTCCTTTGTTCGTCATGCATGTTTGCGCCCTTAACTTTTTTCTGTTTGTTGTCAGTTTTGTTAGACAGCGACTTAAAAGTAAAAATAGTAAATAAATATAAAGGTAAAATGTTTCATTGACATTTTTGAAAAATACAATAAGAACGATTATTTATTGTGTTATAGTAAAACAAGATATAGCTAACAAGAGAAATACGAATTAGTATAGTATAGCTGCTTATTTAAACACAAAAGTATTTTGTATAAATATCTTTTTTGACACAAAATCATTTCATTGTTAATAAGTCTTGATAAGTGTGTTAGTAATTATTTAAAACATTTATTATACATAATTGTCTTTCTTTAACATTTTGTTAAAAAAGAGATATTAAAAAAACTACTTAAAATCTAATTAAAACTTAAGAGTAATAGTCTTATTTTACATAGCCACTATAATAGGTTCTTACACGGGTGTAATATAAGACGTGTTCAAAAAATAGCCTCCATAAAGTTTATAATGCACTGTTTAAATATACAACTTTTATTTACATACGAAAATATTTTGTATAAAAATAAAATGCAGCTTGTTCTAAATCAATCAAAAATAAGAATATATTGATTTTTTAGTTTTTGGAGATAAACGATTTGACCTTCTGGTATTGTCAATGTTTATTATTTGTCTAATTTCAATTTTTTTAATAGCATTGCAAACGACCATGAATGATTGCTGGTTGCATTCGCTAACAAGCCTAGTTTACACCGCCAACTATTTCATGCGAACTTGTGTACTTGCATTTTGTTTAGTACTCTCCTATTTATTACTTATTAAGTGGTAACGAGGAGGATGCACAGCCTAAGCATAGTCTTTTTTTTAATTTATGTTTCTATATATTTCTTTTCTTCAACTATGTTTGAAATAGAAAAAGACACCAATATTGTATTACATCTCTAACTCTCCCTGTTTTCGTTGGCACGATTGTGACAGATTTTTTGTATTGCTCTGATTTTTGCCAATATCTTAGCAACAGCAAAAGAATCGAAATTCCTGCCTCTAGCGCACATAAAAAATAATTGCAAAATTCTGTGTGAAAATATTTTGATATTTGAAATAGAAGCACAAGTTATAGGTATAAAGGGTTCGCCATTACTCCGGCCTCGGTTTCTAGTGTCTATGTATAAATCCCAGCATAAAATGTTTAGTAATGTACTCATTTCTATTGAAAAGCTGCATGTTTTAAAAATATTTTTGTTTATACAAGGTGTTTAGTTATTGCTGGACAGCATAAAGTTACACTTTTTTAAATAGCAACCCATCAATTTTTGATGCTGTTTGATGAATTTAGATGAAAAATACTTTTTAATCTTTTTAAGGTCGCACCGGCGGTAGTTACGCCTCTGACTGTGATTCATTCAAGAAAGTGAACTGTGATATTATGCTATTTACCAAAACAATAGTTTTTTTGACAAGCAACATCTTATTTTTGGGTAAAATAAATAATCGATTTCAAACATTGTTTTAGACCATACTATAATAGTTTTATTACTTTCCTATAAAGAAAGAGTAGTCATCGCAATTTAAAAAAAAAAAAAATTTTTTAAGAAACCGAAAGTGGGTGTATCAGCTTTTTTTAACAGTTTTTCCTATATATAATTTTGTACGTATGTAAATTATTCGAATTATTTTTACAGTTTCTTATAGAGATAATTCTTCCTAACAATTTATTCAAATAAAAAAAATTCTAACATAAAGAGTTTATCAGATATTTTATTTGTCATTTAAAATGAATTCACAAATATAATATAGTTTCAAACGCTGCCAGCGACGATTTTTTTTACTGATTTACTAAAGGGATATTATAGCATGCTAGGAAATCAATACAAACGTGTACATATTACTTCAAAATGATTTTATGACAACATAACCTTAAAAAATATGTAGACATTCCTTCATCATTTCTTATAGGTAAGTCGTGTAGTGATCACTCTCGATTTCTTTCAAGTGTTTCTAATGCAATTTTTAATTTTCCATCGATTTGCACTAATACTTTTTTCTCCTAACATCTAATGTTATGAAGATATTTATAAATCTTCAATTCAACATGCCATTAAAAAACAAAAATAAAAAATATATTAATTTAACAAATGTTCAAAATTTTGCCCATTTTGTTGTAGACACGTCTCAGGTCTTTGCTGTAAAGATTCACGTACATTTTGTAACATCTCGTGTGCGACATTAGAAAATGCGGTTCTTATTCTGTTTTTCATTGCTTCTTATGCAGTAGGATTTAAATAAAAATAAATCCATGACAGTAAGATTCGGAGATCTTGCCGGCCATGGCACAAAACTCCTCGGCCGATCCATCAATTGCTGCTGATACCACATGATCCTTCTTATGTTTTCTGGAAAATTTTCTAGTAACTGGCAAAAAATGATTCAAAAACTCCAAATATCTGTCGGCATTTAAATAACCATCAAAGAAGTAAGGAGCTATGATAAAATCATCCACAATTCCTCCCCATACATTCACCGTCTATGTATGTTGATGATCCAAAACTTTTAAAATATGGGGATTTACATTATCATATTAATGATAATTACGACGATTTGCTCGGCCATTACTATGAAAGGTAGTTTTGTTAGTAAGTAAAACAGTAGATATAACCCCTGGCACCTCATTAAGTTTATTTAACATCCTCACATAGAAAGTTCCTTTCAAATTAAAATCCGTTATAGTCAACTTTTGATGCAGTTCAATGTGATAAGAATGATATTTATGTCTTTTTAGTACTCTTCTCACTGAAGGAGCACTAATTGTACCAAGTTTTTCACTAATTTGTTTGGTGCTAGCATTTGGATTTTCAACTACAGCTTGCAATACCATAAATTCTGCCTTTTCTGTTCTGGCAATTTTTCTTTTAACAGGTGCCTTGCAGTTTGCTGATCCTGTTTGTTCGAATCAAACCAGTAACTTTTGTAATGCACGGATACTTATAGACGGCGATCAGGATATCTTTATTTATATACACGAGAAGCCAAAAGACAATTTTTTTCACATTTGCCCAAAATAAACACTTTGTCCACTAATTCATTTCAAACAAAATTTAATGAAATAGAAAGTATTAACAGGTAATAATGTAACAACTAAACGCAATAAGTAATTTCTACTGGCTATTTGTTTTTGTTTAATAGAAGCAAAGCCTACTAGAAGAAATCTTGATTAAAATAATGCTTCTTGTGATTTAATTGAAAATTTATAAATATCCCAAATAACAAAATTCTCGTAAAAAGATATCTTTTTACTCCATTTCTCGGGTATCAATTAGACATCATTTTGGCCACTTTTTTTATACAAAATTTGTGGCAAAAATTCCCCATGAAATCGGTGTCTATAAACGGTCACTATCATTTTGAGGCATCAAAATGATACGATCCATAAGAAAGCTGAATGTCACTGTGATGCCAAAATCATATCACATAACCTGATTATTCCACTATTCTGTTATCAAATTTGTATTAATTAAATTATATGCTTCCATGTTAATTAATACAAATATGCACAGTATAAACAATGGTTATATTTTTTAACTTTACTATGTTTAGTGAAGATCTAAACTATACTTCATCGGACAAAAACGGACATTCTTTGTAAAGCTTCGGTGCGTAGGAGAATGCGGCAAATTGTGCTGATTAGGTTATAATACCGCCAAAATAAAATGAAATTGCATTTTTTTTATGTACACCATTTACCGTAAAAAATTATTAATGTTTTATGGTGAAACTTTTATGTCTAAAATTATATCTATTTACCTTTAATAATTATTATTATTCCACGACGCTGAATTATTATTTAATTATTTTATTATTATGTCTAAAATAATTTATCTTTTTTTACAAATTGTCTTTTGCGTAAAATACACATTAGATTAAATGGATAACTACACATATTCGATTCCTGTATTAGTAGTAAATAAATTGCCATTTTCAGATTAATAATTGCCGAGAAAAATATTATGCAACGTTTGCAAAATGACTAATATGAAAAAGTATGTATAACGCTTTCATTAATTTTGTATAAACTAAATTGTGCTTTGAGCGTTTTAATTTTTGCGTTAAATTTATAACAGAATAATGCATTGACAATGATAGCAGCGTATACAAACCACCAAGCTATCTGTTAGCTATGAAAATCGTACCAATAATTTTGTATCCAAATATTTTCATTAAAGTGACACTCGGATCTCCATAACTGTAAATATTAGTAGAAAAAAGTACTTGAGCAAATTGACGGAGAATTAAAAACTACTTTCTATAGTTAAAAAAAATCAAGGGCGCCATTCAAAAAAAAATTTCATAAATTTGGAAAATTTGAAAATTAGCGCTCTCATACAAAATAAGCATAGCGATTAAAAAACAAATTTTAGACTTTATAAGTACTTCTGACTTTCATCTACGAATTTACAAAAACAAATTCGAAAATTTCAAAAAACACCAGTTTTGTGACCATTTCCCTCTGATGCTGCATTTTTAGAGAAATTGTTCTAAAACGGCAACAATCAACTTAAAAAGTTTAAAAAGTATTTTTCATCTAAATTAAGCCTTCATTGAAGACCATAAAAAAATTGATAGGTTGCTGTTTAAAAAAGTGTGCCTCTATGCTATCCAGCGAAAACTAAACACCCTGTATAAATAAAAATATTTTGAACACATGCAGCTTTTCACTGGAAACCGAGGCCGTTGTAATGGCTGTATATTATATAAAATAGAAACATAGATACTATTCAAAAAAAAAAAAAAAAAAACAAAAAACTAAAGTAAAAGCATCTAAATTTAAATATTTAAAAAAAACACAATTACAAACATTTCTGACAATTCTTTCTTGATAAATAAAAACGCTTATAAGCAAACAGTAGACATTTATATACCGGATGACGTCACAGCAGATGATATAGTCATTTAAAATAATTATTTTAATAATTTACTCTTTCTCAAAAACAAATACATGTAAACTCAATGGATTTGATAACATATTAAAATAAAGTACACTAAAAGAATTAAGAGTACCTACAGAAATTACTTTAGAAAAAAAACCAACAGTAAAACTAAAAACACAAAGTCAAAAATTTGATTACTAATGCAGAATAAAGAGTACGAAAATAACATATTTATTATTATAGAACTGCAATAAAAGCTTTCTTTTTAAAGAAATGCGTTCCAATAAAATGCCCGCCTACAAAGTTACCCCACACATTGTTTTGATAAATCTTATTAATGATTGAAAAAGTACTGATTATTTTAAGTTTGTTATTTATTTACAAAATTTTATACATCTTTAAACTTTACCTATAATTTTGTTTTGACTTTTAATTTAATACAATACCAAAAATTAACGTTATACACAGTGGCGGCTCGTGAGGTCGGGCTTAGGGTGAGCTACATTTTTCAAAATGCTTATAAATAATGTAAACATTTGTATCGCTTGCGCCCTGGAGTCCTTATGAACTAGCCGCCTCTGGTTATACACATAATAACTTTTTTTGTGCTACAAATGTGTTCACTTTTTTAACCTCATTAATAGAAAAAGTGAAGTGTTCTGATATACGAACACTTATTTATTTGTCTTAGTATCAATTATTTTAACATATGTTATTACTATTACACAAAGTTTATATCACAGTAAATTTTAATGGCATATTAATGTTATTTAATTTATATACAGATACACGTTTTTTAATTCAAACATATCTGGAAAAGTATACACCTTTGCAGTATGAAACGTCGTCGTAAAAAAATTTGATAACTTTTTTCAATTAAAAAAAAACAACGCAATAGTCTTTAAAAAGCGAACCCTGATCCCTAGAACACTTTAAAGACTACACGCTATAAATACTTTCAAATTAGTTTTCAAACATTCAAAACTTTGATTTTAGTAACATGGTGCGTAGATACGAGTTTTTTTACAAATTCAAAAAGCAAAGGCACGATTAGGTCAATCAACACGACTAAAATTTATGATTTCATTTGAAGTGAACAATACAAAATACTATTTAATTTATCAGATGATTAAATGAGTATGGTAATAGTAATTCATTCATATCATTTTTTTATTTATTAATGAAAGAGTAAAATGTTTCTGGGGCTCTACCACTTTAAGTTAGAAAATGTAAGACAACGTAAATGACTAATACCAACTAATACGCGAATGTATATTAGGTTGCATAAGCTGCTGTCCAAAAATGTTTTTGTATAACGTATGAACAATCTTGTACAAATGTACAAATATCTCGTTATAACTTAATCATTAATCGCAATTATGATAACGACAACTAACACGACTTTTTAACAAATGTTTTATTGAAAAATTTACAAAGCAGAAAAGTAAACATACTGATTTTGGTACAAAATACAACACATTTATAATTGATTAATCATTGTTACACAAAGATTCACTTTCATCAGTTTTTCGCTCATCTAATAAATTACCATTATTTAGTGTAAACGTCAAACTTTCCACAACTTTATCAATTAAACCATCTGCTTTCGACATTTCTTCACAAATATATAACACATGATTGCACTCATTTTTCCAATCTCGATTTGTTAAATCAGAAAATCTATACTTCGTTGTGCGATATTATTCAGTGCAATTCACGTATTATATTACAGCATTTCTTGTAATGAAATCCAAGTTTTAAAGAACTCCAGGAGTTCCCTGTTGCGGCAAGTTTAGAATCGCTTTCAATTAGATATATTCATTGACAAGCTACATGTTATTTACTAAAAAAATCAATCATATTTCGTGCATCGGAATTAACACTTTTTCGATTTCTGCTTTGCATGGATTAAAACTATAACACAAAATGTACTTATTGCTTATTTTGTACAATAAATTTTAAATATTTTGTGTTGTAAATTAAATAAAAACAATTTTAATCTAAAAACACTTACCAAACTTTTTAAAGATAAATTAAAATAGATTGTTCTAAAAAGATTTATTATGACTTTAAATGTACTTCGGGTATTTGTTAGAGTTTTTGTAACCTTAGTAGCACAGTAGTTACTGGTTTTAAATAACGGAAACAACGTAAGCTGTGCTGCGAAAGTTACTTTTGTGACAACCCCCAAGTTCCCCTAAAAAAGTTTTACATCAAAAATGTTTAAAAAACTGTTAAAAACAAAACATATGCCAAAATATTACAGAACAAACGACTTTATAACAATACATAATTTTAAAAAAAAATACAAAAACTGTGGTCAAATATGTTTAGAAATAGTCATAACTTTTGTTAACAAAATTTTACTTGCAATTCCCTAATTAATTATCAGTTAGATCGAAGAGGAACGTATATCCGTAACTTTAAATCAGTTTATTAAAGAATACAATAATTTTACGATTAATAGAAGCATGTTATCTGGCAAATTTTGTAGAGTTTCCTGTGAAAGTTTCAAGCATTTGAACAGTGGAAATATATACTGCTCTCGCGTACATCGATGAGGAATAGAAACTGTAATTTATTATTCAAAAAAATTTGAAATTATTTACTAAACCTAGAGTATAAATTTGAGCCCAAAAAACATTAAAGAAGCTCCGAACCGAAAATGTTTTTTGAAACAAAATTAAATATATTCAACTGGTTCAGGAGACATTAAAATGTAAATATTGAAAAATGCATTGGCTTTCTTGTCTCGTATTATGACGATACGTAAAAACATCATAAAATAACATGATACTGTGTCAGTCAAGCTATCAAATTATGTTTTCAAAGGTATGGCTCTTTGCCCAACTTTCCAAGATACTCTAGGCTTTACCATTGTAGAGATACAGCCGCGTCTGACCCTTATCCGGACATCCATAATATAATGCTGATTTAGTAATGCATTATACAAGGTGTATCTGAATAACGGGTTGTTATATTAGCAGATAAAATTAGAGGATAAATACAAGCAAATATATTAAAATAAAAGTTCCATCAAAACTTTTAGCAAAATAAATCGGAAATTACGAACCGGTGGTCTTCTGAGGTTGTTGACACCACGAATAAAAATAAACTGTTCTAAGAAGTGCTAATTTCTTCTCAGCGATTTAATGATACCAAAAATAAAAATAATGTTATCGGATAACGCATAGTTAAATTACAGTAGTTAAATGAAGTTGCTATTCTGCACATTTTTTTCAAGTACACTACATGTAATACCTCTTCCATTGGCTAAAACACAAACGTTTAGACGTCGCCGAAAATTGTTCGTTACTCGCGTCAATAATTGCACATTCTGTCTAATTGCATTTGCAGCTGCAAAAATCGATTTTGCAGCTCTTGTCTATTATTTACGGGAGTTTTGTATACTTCACATTTTATATAGCCGTTTCTTCCAATCCAACGACCAGTAAAAATTATATTTAAGAAACCGCAAACGGGTCGACTTACATGCAGAGGAGCTTTATTGTGCATAAACCGCATTGTTCTGGACTCTTCAAGAGGTAAATCATCAAATTCTTGGGCAAAAGTTTCTTGTAAAAGAACCAACAAGTCGCCTGCAAATCTTTCTGGTAAAAAACGGTTCAATTAAACTATTTCTTAAAACACCCGTTCAAACCTTAATAGAAAACCGCCACTAAAAGTCGCTTTGTTGAATTTCATGAGAGTTTTTTCCAATCATGCGTGTTGTAAAAATTCAGCACTCCATTTTGTGTAAAACAACACTCGTCTGAAAATAATATTTTAGCACTAGAGCCAGGTTCAAAAGCTTATTGTTGCTGAAACCACTCACAAAACTCAAGTTGTGGTTCAAAATCAACGTCGGTTAACTGTTGGACTCGTCGAACATGGTAAGAGTACAAAGAATAATTTGAAACACGATGTAGCGTACTATGGGACACGTTAACTGCGCGGCCTATTTTTCTAGTGCTACTTCGTGTCCGATCTTTTATAATTTACAATATCTGCATATACATTTACGATACGATTTATTCTTTATCCGTTGCTAATACATAGAGCGTTTTTTCTCGACCACGGTCTTTGTAGATTGGAAAAACATCTCCAGTTTCTCCAAGTCCTTGCACACAAGTCAAAATAAGATTTATTGAAAGCAATTGTCTATTAGAATATTACTTAACCCACAATCTACGTGTGGTGTAAAAGTTATAATTACACTCACCGTGCATTTAAACAGTATCACTGTTGTACATAATAAAAAAAAATTAAATTAAATATTATTAAGTACGAGTACGTTTACACAAATCACTTAGCATCAACTAAAGAAGTCCGTTAAAAAATCGAGACAAAAATAAATCAGATCGTTGAACTCAGTTCTAAGAAAACTGAGTTTTGCATTTAATGACCTGAAGTCTTGTCTTGGTTACAACCAAAGATAAACGTGATTGTGTACACAAAGTACATTTTGTTGAGCTAAGTCAGTAATGATAGTAAGAAATAAACGTTACTATCCGCGTTAACTATTTTATTAACAATGGACCTTATGCATGGAAACTCCGTGGTACTGGCACTTTTTATTTTTTGATGTTGGCTCCATGGCTCACTAGATAAATTAGATTGGTACTTCGTAAAATTTGAAGTCATTTGCGACTTTTTTTTTGTTTAGTATTCGTAATTCTTCATTAAGTATTTTTTAGTTCTGTAATTAGTTCTAGTGTTTAAAATAAGTTTTCCAGTTTATAAATTGTGACTATTTTTAATTATATATTAATGTTTTTAATTGATTCTACAAAATTTTTCATACAGTTATAATACCTAAAAATTAGTTTCATTTAAAAATTTTGTATTGTTAGAAATATACTGTTCTTTAATGCTCTGCATTTTCTATTAATGTCACAAACACACTACAAATGTTTTTTAAAAAAGTTCACAGTAATAATTAACACGATTAATAATTTATATACAATATTTAAACTCAACGACTAAACCTTACAACTAAAATATATTTTATACTAAAACTATTAAAATAACTAAAGCAACACCGAATTGGAAACCTTATTAGAAACATACAGTTAAATAAAACGTGGCAAATTCAACGATTTAAAATTGCTTTACTTATTGGTTAAAGTCGAAATTTAGAAAATACCAACTTAATTTTTCTAGTGAGCCAACATTTAAAAAATAAAAGTGCCAGTACCAAGCAGTTTCCGTGCATAATGAAAACAATAATTTTACAACATTTACACCCATCATTTACCGCATAGTTACAATCAACATAAAATTTCCATTTGTTTGGTCAGGACTGGCCTGAAAACTTTAATTGCAAATATTTCAAAACTGAGCCACTTTAGATCAAATCTTTAAAGAAAAAAAAAAGAAACTACTCCTTGAGTTTGTAGTCGTATTTCAGATCCACCCTGTATAGGAAATAAATAATAAAACTTAAAAATGCAATTTTAAATGCACAGTGTTTTTAGTGCATAACTATACTATAGTCATAAGTAAAACAGTTAAATCAAATAGTACAAAAGGACTAATCAAGAAGTACACCTGAACTAGAAACTTTAAAAAAAATCACCGAAACCAAGAAACAAAAGTAAAAGTGTAGGAATAACAGAAAATTAGTCAAGTAATGAAAAACTAACACGTAGAACGGATAAGCAATTGAAGAAAGGATATAATATATAGCAAAGACTAAAAGAAACGCTAAATATACGCCGAACCTCGCTATACAGTTCTTCTTTTTTTTAACTTTTTTTTAATTTATACAAAATGTTTGATTTTTAGGTTTGTAATCGATTTTCATGAGACTGAGAAATAAGCATCCATTAAATTGAGACATATAGTTAAACGAAAAAGATAACAAATCCACAACTGTGACAGTGGCGTAACTAAGTCTTCCGGGTCCCAGTACAAACAACCTAGTGGACCCTCTCTAAAAAAAGTTAAATGAATAACTTTTTCTGGGGTTTAATAGCCATGTTGAATACCAATCTTACAATCACTTACAATTACTTATCTATATTTACAATCTGCACCCTATACTTAAAATCTATAAGTTCCTCAATCTATACTCTTAACGAGTCCATTATCTTCTCTATCAAAAAAATGCTTATAGGTCCGCCAGTCTCTCTTGCTACATCGAATTTCGCAGATAATTTTTAATTAGTTTTTATTTTGAAAAGGAGCGCTCTGCTATGACAACTGTCACCGAAATAGTTAAAAAGAGCATTATTGCTGAACAGACGTCTGAAAAGCTAGCTGCAAGAGTAAAATACTCGATTATGATCAAGTTGGCTGATTGTCACGGTTAGAAACAGTGCGCGGAAACAGTCGTCAAAGAAACGTAGATCCTCTGCGCTAAGGGAATCTACCGCAAAATTCGAATTATTTAATGTGACTGTTCAAGTCTGATGTACCGGGATTAATAACTTCTTAATTTCAATTTCTAAGTGATTATTAATGACTTTTTAATAAACCCAATGATTTTGTGGTGATGGGAGATTAATTTAACTGAAAAATATTCTTCTTTTAGTGGAAATTGTGTCTGACAAACAGTACACTTTTTTATCAAAATTAATGAAAACATGGACAAAGTAAGTATTCTTTTATTATCATAGAATCATTGGATTATATTTAAGAGTACTTATATTCAAGCCAACGAAAGTTGGGGACCCCTTATACCCGAGGTTCCCAAGCAATTGCATCGGCTGTGTGTGTGTCTGTGTGTAACAATGTACCCACGATAACTCTCGAACCAAAGGTCCTAGTAATTTGAAATTTGGTATGGAGCTGGCTTTCCATATTCTCTCGGTTTTATCAAAAGATGGGTCTGATAAAGAAATCAAAAGTAGGTGTATCCGCCATTTTTAACAGTTTTTCTTATATAAATTTGTACGCATGTAAATAATTCGAATCATTTTTACAGTTTCTTATAGAGATAATTCTTTCTAACAATTTATTTAAATAAAAATTTTTCTAACATTAACAGTATTAGATTTTTTTTTTATAATTTAAAACGACTTCACAAATATAATATAAGTTCGAATCCTGCCTGTGGCGATTTTTTTTTAAATTCTATATCTTGAAGGGAAAGTAAATTATTTTTACTGAAGGGAAAGCAATGTTGAGGCGCACAAATATAGGGGTAATTATATCGTAATGAAATCGAGGAGAAAAATTAAAAAAAAATTATAGTATGCTAGGAAGTCAATACAAACGTGTAAATATCGCACTTCAAAGTGGTTTCATGACAACATAACCTTAAGAAAATATGTAGACATTCCTTCATCATTCCTTATAGGAAAGTCGTGTGGTGACCACGCCAGTTTTTCTTGTGTAGGTTTTTAAAGCATTATTGTCTAAAAAAATTCACATATTATGTCTATTTTAGCGTGAAAAAATCCTAAAACTCGCATATGTCAATTTTTTTTCTAATTTAATATTTTTAATCTCCAAATTCCGAAAATTAGAATAAAAATATAACTTATTTATTTGGGCGGTTTAGAATTACATCTTCAGCTAATTATCCAAAATTAAAATAAAAATTTCGCAAACGGCGTAAAATAGAAATTGTTTGGCTCACTACGCTCGACGATCCAGATGAGCAAGTGCTAAAGACGGAAAACGTGCCCGTGCTGTTTCGTCGTTATGGAAGGGTAGTGGGATGGAAAGTGCAAAAGATTAAGCGGCTACGCCATGCGGGAACGCGCGTAAATCCAGAATCATTTTATCATGTCGAACGTCATTATGCGACGGCGTTAGAAAAAGAAACGTAGTCCTAAATTCATATAATTACTGTATACTGACGTATACACAGAATGCGTAGTAATACGACCTTACCATAATAAACTAAAAATGCGGTTATTGCGAACTGATCTAATCGGAAAATCTGTTGACCTTTATTAAAAACTGACGGGTCAGGTAAGGTATGAATTATAGATAGTCGAATGACTAAGTTTTGGCTTGTATTAGAGAAAGAGGGTTTCGGATTTAGCAAATATAGCTCAACTGACAAGGTTGAAACGATATATTTATCAAATGCGGTAGCGTTAGCAGTAGCGGGGAGGCGCTAACCTAGACACTTGCCGCAGACAGGTGGCCTCCCACGTACTCAGATAAGTATCTCTC
The DNA here is from genome assembly GCA_035610365.1 of Aquatica leii. Lineage (NCBI taxonomy): Eukaryota > Metazoa > Arthropoda > Insecta > Coleoptera > Lampyridae > Aquatica > Aquatica leii. The sequence continues at coordinate 81,093,742 of CM069434.1, forward strand.
CTCTTCTCTTTCTATCCGTATAAATGCAGCTCGTGACCAGTATCTCACTCCACAAAGTTTTTGACGTTTACTATCCTTATCTGACCTGTGGGCAACTTGCCTGACGCACGAGACTAATCAATTACAACGTTTACACGATGCGGAAACATTGCGTAAAAGAGGGTTTGCTTATTTTTTTTGTTTCTACGGTAAAAAGTGATTTAATTAACGAAATATCGTTATTTCAATAAAGGCTAATATTTTTTACCATCAACGTATTGTTAAGAACATTATTTTATTTATTACTGGTACAATTTTAAGGTATGCAGATATTAGTAAAGTAAAAAATAAATAATTTAAGTTAACTTCAAAGAGTATAAAAATATTTTTTCATTCATCGCTGCTTTATGTAAATTAGAAGAATACAAAGTTATAGAAAAAAATTCAATTAAAAAAAAAAGAACTGAAAAACCTAAGTTTTTGATAAACTGAAAAACAACAACGAAATAAAATAATAAAAGATGTAAAATAAACGATACCAAGAAAAAAATTTGCTAAGTAGAAACAATAGTTAAACTAGTACGGAAAATAAAAACTAAGAAAACGCAAAAACACAATAACATGATCATCTAACAAAGATGCGAAGAAAGAAGTACAAGCCTTTTTTTATGCAGAAAGCGAATAATATTAGAAACAAAACCAGCTAACATTAGAAGATCGGAACAAAAAAGAAAAAAAAATGTTAGTTGTCTAGTTTTTCTCAAATAGACGTCAATTGTAATAGTTATTTATGTATTTATTAGAACGTAAAGAGGCCTTTATGGCGTAAGGCGAAATTTTTACTTTATCCACGGATGAAAATTTTTTAATTAAAAATATTTTTTGTGCCTCCGTCGGTTTTGATATATTTTATAAGCATCATAATCGGACGGAAATTTACAAGTGTAGTAGAATGTTATAACTAGAAGTTGGTACTAATAGTCATTAATTAATTAAACGTCATCTGTCAATCTGTCAGATTTATTAACATACACTATTATCTGTGTTATTGTTTAGAATAACACTAAACATTTTTTTTTACTTAGCAAAAATAAGAAAATTTTTTGAAAGTTACTAAAAGAAATTAAAGATGATACAAAATCGTTGTTAAAAATTGTCATAATTCTTATATCAACGTATATTTTTATGCACGCATGTATCATAAATTGACAATTATACACAAATTTATATGTTATAAACGTCTTTTTATAGCTCACGAAAGTGTTTATTCCTACGGGCTATAATAAAACGTCAAACAACGTTATCATAGGTACCTAATAAACTAAATACTACTTGCAAAATAAAAAGTTTTCATTATAAATGAAAAATTGTACTTTTTTTTGAAAATTCATTGCTAGTTTGTGTTAACAATACAATTAGAACAATTAACCATATTAATATTCGGTGTTGCACCCACGCTACTAGAATTGCCCATCAGATTGGAATTATTGCTAGTTGCTACATAATCTTGGCAGCTCCTAATTTAACATTAATGGACTATAAATTGTTCTTTCTAATCAATACTTTTTTAGCTAACCTAATTTTGTTTGATACAAAATCTTCTGTATACTGTTCTGCAACTGACGTTGACTTCCAGCCTTCTAGTTGTTTTATATTAATCATTCCTTCCCCAGCGTTTGCCAACAACGTAGCCGATGAGCGACGAAATGAGTGGCCGGTATATAATTCAGGATTCAACAACTTCAGATAAACTATTTTTTTCGGAATTCCACCAAAAACATTTTTCCTGACAACTTGCCTGATGCATTTTCCATTCCTGTAAGTCAAAAAGAAACGGCAAGTATTCAAATTTATCAGACGTAGAGCAGCATACTTTTTAGAAATTTTTAAAAAACTTGGTAATCTAAGGTTGTCAACTACACTAAACATTCGATTTCTTCTGCTTTTAGTATCTCGAATAGTGATCAGTAATGGGGATTGCAGATCCTGAATATCATCAACTTCTAACTGAACAAGTTCTTGTTAACGGCATCCAGCATCCCCAAATATTAAAACTACTTGTTTTTAAAAATCGTTAAACACTTCTAAATTATAATAAATTAATTTACCTTGTTCATTAAGTATATTTCATCTGGAGCTTGGTATATAAAGGCTTCTTTCTCTTCTATGTTCAAAACTTTCGACTTTTTGTGCTTAAATCAATCCGATTCTCTTTAAAAACTTGAATAAGCTTTAGCAACTGCTTATATCTATGTTGTGGTTGGCTTGATAGCTTTTCGAATTGAATAATAAGACAACGTCGAAGAGGGTTTTCTTTATTTTGATAAATACCAAAAATAAGCAAAAAGACTCTTTTCGCTATAACAGTTTTCGATGAAATTGCACCATTTAAGATATTGATTCTATATAAGTATGTATTTTTATACACTTATGTAGATTTTTCGGAAAGTAACCTACTGTTTCTTGCTTTTTCTGTAGCGTCATCAACTTCGTTCATTTTCTACTTTTTAAAGACTGCCCAATAACCGGACACAAAATGAAACTAAGATTTTAGACAATATGGCTACCACTGATACTTGCTACCATAGTTACATTTCAAAACATCTATGTTCAAAACTCAAATGAAATCAAAGCAACATGCAACATGTGTCAAAAATTCAATTTATTTGAGATAGTAATTATTTGTATCACTAGTCCAGAAAGTACTATTAACGAGTATGTGCATATTTGTTGGTCTAGGTAAAGCCGAGGAATAAAAAGTTTCGTGAGCTGTAAAAAGAAGTTTATGACATATACATTTGTGTATAATTGTCAATTTATGATACATCCGTGCATAAAAATATATTATATGTTGATATAAGAATTATCACGATTTTTAAAACGAGTTTGTATGATCTTTAACTTCTTTGTAACTTTTCAAAAATTATGGCATCTTATTTTTGCTAAGTAAAAAGATAAGACACTGTCAATCGCTCAAGGTACCAACAGATTCCAGAAAATCTTAGGGCATATACGAACTTAAATATAAAGGTAGAAAAAGTTATATTGATTCAACGAAAATAGACATCCGGTGTAAAATTAAAGAACATTACGACATAAAAAACTTGGAAGTTTCAACACCCATAAAGCGGTGACAGCAGTAGCCGTGCTAAAGAATGGAAACCACAGTATTGAGTATCAGCCGCGGATTCACGGGGGCAGCTAGAGCTGTTCCCAAATCCTATGTCAATTTAATTATATTAATAAAAATGCAAAAATTTCTGAACATATATTAAGAAAAAGTTCTAAGTCGCGATTTTGTATGTAAAAAGTGCTAAGTACCATGGAGTAAAAAAAAATTGCAATTTCTTCAACGTTTTTCGATTTAATTATGACTTCGATTTTTATGTTTTTTTGACGTCATATAGTTTATAGCCGCCCCTAACATACAGTTCTCTACTGCTACGCAAGAATACTGCAAGAATTTTTAGAAACTATAAAATAGAAATTAACATGGCCGGAAGAAAAACGTTTGAAAAAAAAAAGATATTTCTACTATAGAAAACAATCGGTTTATCCCATCAACAAATTCTAAATCAGAAACTCTGACGTCAATCATGTTACATCGTAACACCATAAACTACGTAATAATCTACAAGAATTTAAAAAAATGCATTTTATCAATAATTGTACTAAATTTGAATTTTTAGAAATTATGAAATAGAAATTAACACGGCCGGAAGAAAAACGTTTGGAAAAAAAAGATATTTTTACTATAGAAAACAATCGGTTTATCCCATCAACAAATTCTAAATAGGAAACTCTGGCGTCAATCATGTTACATCGTAACACCATAAACTACGTAATAATAATCTACAAGAATTGTAAAAAAATGCATTTTATCAATAATTGTACTAAATTTGAATTTCCCAATCGACCCTCCATTTGTTACTCATTCATGTAACTACTCAACTTAACCCTTGATTAGTGTTAAAAATTTAAAAAATGTTAAAAAACATCAGGTGCCAAAATAGCTATAACAAAAAAAAATCATTCTACATAAGATTTCTCATCACGTTTTATCCCATTGCAGTCAAAGTTGGAGCCAACAAGAAAATTTCCATTTTCTTTAAATAACAGTGACATATATGCGTCCTTTAAACTTAGATATGAAGTTAAAAAAAAACAAACAAAAAACCTCATTATGGAATAGTGTTTTTCTTCGGCGCGGTTTTAAACTACGTTTTTTGTTCACGTGCTTATCAATTTGATTAGTCGGTATCTAACGCTATAAAGAATAATCACGAGCAAAAACAAGAACTGATAGGTGACGTTTCGGTCAAGCACGTGGGCGCGTGCATAACTGTTGCAATTTTCCTGTGTGTTTTTTTTGTCACACGCTCAAGTATTGCTAAAATAAAAACAGGTGCTGTAGTAAATAAGTAATAGATATGCTTCGGTAGCGTCGCGACGCTGCAGTGTGGACGTGGCGACGCGTGTCTGACGCGTCTCGGGTCTAACTAGCGACCCACCCGGCGCCCCTCGCTAACCGCAAATCGGTGACCGCAAACATTTTCCCCAAAATTTTCATACACCAACGCTTTTTTTCTTATATTAAGTAACGCAAAATGCTTTAAAATAAAATTTTGTTTATGTGTATTAAAAACTGTTCGTTTCATTTGGGCATTGTATCAATATTACAAAAAAAATTGAAATTCATTTTTAGGAAGATTTATTTACAACCAAGTTGATGCTTGAATTTTTTCGATGCAATTTGAAGAAAATTCTGATTTTTGGAAAATGCATTTTTGTTTGAGATTCGCAGTAAGGATCGGGAGTGTGATGTGGCGGTGTCGGCACGCGACTCAGGCTGAATTCATCCTCCGCCCCCGCTTCTGCTAGTCGCTGCCCGGCCACCTACGCCGTCGCACGCGCTCAGCTCAACCATATACACGCTAGAGTTTCAAGTTTGTACTTCTTCGAAATCACGGTCAACTTCTCACGTCGACCCACTACTTGTCGCTTTAAGTAGAGCCGCATTCTACGAACATCCTTCGTTCGCGACGGTTATGCTGAAGAATTTTTAATTTTAAATTACGATGACCGCCAAAACAAAACGCAGTTCCGAACCGCGAAGAGCTAATAAACCTTTGATGGAAAAAAGGCGACGCGCTCGAATTAACCAAAGCTTAGCCGCATTAAAAACGTTAATCTTAGATTCGGCTAAAGCGGAAAATACCAAACATTCCAAATTGGAAAAGGCGGATATATTAGAACTCACCGTGAGGCATTTCCAACGACATCGAAGCTTAGATACGCAAGGTGTGCAACAATATAGAGCCGGATACGCCGATTGTGTACGTGAAGTGCAACGTTATTTAGAAACACCCGACGCACAAACTATGGCAGTATTGGACCCAGGTGTACGACAAAGACTTCTTCAACACCTCGATAGTTGCGTGTCAGAAGTCGACGTTGATTTACAACCGAACGAGCGGTTACAACCAGATTCCTCCAGCGAAGAAAATAATAACGACGACAACCAGAAAAAACCCGAAGCGCATTCTTCGCAAAGTTTTCCAAATAAAGTGGTGAAGATGAACGACGGAAGTTACGTCTTTGTGTTACCGTCGCATTATCTCCAAATCGCCGCAGCTTTAGGGATTAATTTACGATCCTACCAAGATAGCATATTGGAGCAAAAACAAATTGAAGATAAGAAACAAAACTCTTGCGAAAAACCATTGGATTTTAGTAAGAATAACGAAATGCGTGATAATATGTGGAGGCCGTGGTAGACTAGTCTTTTTTTCCTGAAAAATGTATTAACTTAATTTGTATAAGTTCCTTTAGACTATAATTGTATTAGTTAATTATTTTTAGATTTATTAATATTTTTGTAAATATGTAGATATGTTATATAATTAAATTTGATTTTTTTAAAAAGAATTTCAAAAGTTTGTAACAGAAGTGCGTATTGATTAAGTATAAATACAAGTAGTGACCTCTGACGACAAATGAATAGCTTAGAATTTGAGCTTTATTTTATTTGTTGCGACAACGTATATAAATTAACAGATTACTCTGTAACCGGCATTTTCTAGAAGCTTCCGAGCACGCTGCTTTTATAAAAGGGTTATTTCAGCACCGGTACAAAATTAATTATTAAAAAATGGTAAGTAATTTTATAGGTGAAATTAAAACTGTCATATTCAAATATTCTTTTAATTTATAGGCAGCGTCAGCCGCAATTAAAAGATTAGTTCCTCTCTTTGATCGTGTACTTATCAGAAAAGCAGATCCTGTTACAACTACAAAAGGAGGAATTATGCTACCAGAAACTTCCCGTGGCAAAGTCCTTAAAGGAACTGTCGTAGCCATTGGACCCGGATCTAGAAATCAAGTAAGTTACTCGTTTGAACTTCTAAACTTTTATTTATGATTTCGTATTACAGCAAGGCGACCACATTCCTCCATCAATAAAAGTAGGCGACAATGTTCTTCTACCTGAATACGGTGGCACCAGAGTAGAATTTGATGAAAATAATGAATATCATTTGTTTAGAGAGTCTGATATTTTGGCCAAAGTAGAATAGATTAGTTGTTCGTTGTTAGTGTTCCCTTAGGTCTGTAAACTTTTGAGGTTATAAATACCATGAATAATCTTAAATAATACAAATAAGTGCTTTTGAACTGTTATCATCTTTATAAAGCATTTTCTCATTGTATGAGTTATTTAGTGTTATATATTTCATATTTTGAATAAATTTTTTTATTTCTTAAATCTAATTTAATTGCACTTTGAATGTTTCTTTATAGTTGCTATGAATAACTAAACTGATCTTGCTCGTTAATATATATATATATGTTTATTCCAAAATTTAATGCAATAGTGCATTTTCAAAATTAAATGCAGCGTATTTTTAATATATAATATGCACAATGAAACTACTACAAAAAAAAACACTGCAAAAACAATTACAAGATAATTGATTTAGTATCTTAATCCATTTAAAACTAAAAAAAATGTGCAACATACCAACTGTTATGTCGACAGAAATTTAATATTTGTCTACAAAGAAATAGGGTGTGGAGGCAAGCAAGATAAACACAGTATTAAAATGGAATAGAAGTCTGAAAGAAACATTATAATGCGAAGAGGGTTCGAAAAATTGGGTTTGTTTCTATTTAATATCGCACTTAGACAATTTCATTCCTAACTTATTGTATTTCACATATATCTTCTTTTTATTTAATAACATTTTTTTGTGTGAAAGTTAATCAATACAATATTGAAAAAAAGTGTGATTTTTTTAAATTAAACAATACTACAAAATCTATTCACTAATTACTTTAACATTCCTCTAGTAATAACATTTGTTGGTGGATCTGTAACATTTAAACCATCTTCTTGAAGTTTCTGCTTAGCAATATCTGTTAATGCTTTAAAACTATAAGGCTCCCAAGCAGCTAAATCTGATAACGATTTTCTATTTAACAATATGTTACATCTTAACAACCCTTCCTTAAAATCTGGATACTTGATATCATGTTGATCGCATCCTGCTATTATTCGGGTATCTCTTAACTATAATTTAACAGACTGAATAAACATGTAATCGCATACGATAGCATACATCTCTAATATCATCTTTACGAAGTTTTCTTCCTTTAGTCGCGTAGACAAGAGCCCTATGAACCATTTTAATAGTGACACTGTAACAGTTCCGTCTTCGACCGATATAGTGCTAAGGAAAAAGATTTAAATCAGGTAAAAGAAAACAGTTACGATATGTACCGCTGCCAGCCTAAATATTTTACGCTTCCTCCAGAATTCATCGGGTCCTCTCGATCTTACAAAATTAACAACACTTAAAAATACCATTTTTTCAAAATAAATTGAATATTTTTGAGTTTGTTTTTGAGGTTATAGTTATATTTAGGGTATTTAAAAAAATTCGACGTGGGTGGACTAGGCAATTTTTAGTAACTACAAAATTGCAAATGTTTTTTATATAGATAAAACGAAATTAACTGTTTTAATCTATAATATATCAAATTGTTCTTAATTATATAATAATTCCATTTAAGTAAAAACTAAAAATAAGCTTGAAAGAAGACATACAACTTTCTATTTCTCCTATGATCTATTCAACTATGGCTTGTCAAATTTCTCAGTTTTATAAGAGCAGGTTATTTCAAGTGTTTCATTTCTCTCTATCTTTGTGGCTGTGTACTGTCATTCTGTGCACTTCTTTTTACCTCTCTGGGACCTATCCAATCCAAGTATCTAATCTATATTACAAAGCAGGTGCTCTGTGTCCGTATAAATACCAGGTATACCTATCTTTGGGTATACCTATGACTACGTTATGCCATGGTTTCGCACTACCAATTGCTACCAATACTAAAATGGCGACTGACAAGTGACTAAAATTTTTTTGTTATTTAAGCAATAAAGTGTTTTATATATTTTATTTATAATTATTAAATAGTTTTATCAAAAATATTATGCACAAAGTAAGGTCACGATGCATTTAAATATAAAATTTTATACCCACTAACTACAAAGTAGTCACCAAAGATTAATTTATATTTCTATTAAAAATAAAAGAAAAAAAAAGACTATGGGTATGTTGCAAACCACCAAAGACCATAAGTATTAAGTTAATTATTCTAGATACGTTAAATACTCCTATTAAGAAAGGGCCAGGTTTATATGAGTTCTTAGTAGAAGCTGAACTACAACATTACTTTAATAGCTTTAAGTAAGTATCTTAAAATGGTGATATGTAAAATAAATATTTACTTTTAGAAATGATTTAAAAGTAACGCATCCTTCACAATTAAAATTTGCCACAGATGGTGACTTAGCAGGTTTGGGTATGTCGAAGCCAGAAGTACGACGTTTACGGAAGTATTACGAAAAACATTTTCCTCATAATTATCTTTCAAAGTTTAAAAAATTATTGAGTGTACGTAAGCAAGATAATGCATGTCCTGAATTGACGATCAACAACAGTAATGAAAATTTACCAACGATGCGGTCACCACGTGTACCCAGCAAGCACATAATTCCAGCTGCTAATATCACAGTTAATAAAGAACTTGGTATGGGCGAGTTTGGAGTTGTACAACAGGGTGTTTGGTCTAACGAGGGTGAGCGAATACAAGTGGCAATTAAATGTTTAGCTCGGGAACGTATGCAAACAAATACAATTGAATTTTTAAAAGAGGCCGCTATCATGCACTCCATTGATCATCCACATATCGTTAGACTTTTTGGAGTAGTGTTAGATACTGGTAGTCTTATGTTGGTGACTGAGTTAGCTCCGTTAAGGTCGTTATTGGAATGTTTAAAAGAACCATCATTACGTTCAAGTTTTCCTGTACTTACACTTTGTGATTTTGCTGTACAAATATGTGATGGAATGCAATATCTTGAGGCTAAAAGGCTGATTCACAGGTAAGTTAAACATTATTAACATAACTGGCTATCTCTAGGGAATACTTGCTTGTATTTCATGTGCAAAACTGAAAAGACTTAAAAGTTATATATTGTATTATTTAACAAATCACTCAGCTTTTTGTAATACTTGATTTCGATTAATTTAAAAAAAAACTTGTCACAATAGAGAGTTATTGCAATGTCATTTTTGCTGATCCTTGAATAAAATTTTTCTTTATTTGACATAAGCGCATGCGCAGATAAATCGCTGAATTTTTTTACTTTATTAAAATACAGGCCTCCTCTATTTAAATTAAATACAAGCAGAGATACTTTAATAAAAGCACCCTTATTTTGACATATGTCATGTCAAACCGATCGGAGTTCTGAGAGATTTTGTATTTTTAAGAAGAGAAATAATTGTATTTCTAGAAAGTAGTGTTTATATAATTGTGTGTAATTTTAGATATTTAAAGGTAAGTCCTAACATCCGTTTTTTGTGATTTGGTAAAAAACAAATAATTCAATTTGAAACTGTATAAATAACAAGATTCTGGTCGATTCGTTAAAAAAAATTAACAAACAATTAACAAAACCTCTATAACCTATATTACAAACTGCCAGAGTAAAGTCAAGAATAAAATAAAGTACGAAATCAAGACACGTTGCAATAGCACTCAGTTAAAATAAATGCAAAACTTTATTATAGGATACTTTATTTAAAGTTTCTTTTAATAAAGTAACTTTTATTTTACTTTGCAATAACTCTCTATTATCTAATATTTTTTGGCGTTAATTTCAACCATTACTTTTATTTTGATCATAATATCAACACAGCCTACTGCCTTGTTTATTTATAGTTTTTTTATTTTTATACAGGGTGGTTCTTCAATTTTTCGTTTGTCATTCAAAATAAATCAATTATTAATGAAAAAAGTTGCATAATTTGAAAATCAGGAGCTTATATAAATATATTGTTCTTTGGATATTTTATCTTTTTCCTGCTTATGTAAATTTGTATTTAAGCTACATACGCTAGGTTGCAGATGTCCAGCTTTATGGGTATTTTGGGAATAATCACTTTAACTTCAATATAAATATTAACTTCAATTTGTAAGGTTTTTTTCTGCAGTTTAATTAAGAATCTTAAATTAAATAATAAAAATAAATTGTTTTTTATATGCAATGTATAACGACAGAAAATTCTTTCATTGTAATAAGTTTTTTTCACAGTTGCTTTGCTAGAAGTACACCTAGAGAGCAAGCCGGTTTATGAGATTCGTTAACTTGTATAAAATTTACAAAAAATTGAACCAACAACCTTTTTAGAGATTTAGCGGCAAGAAATATTTTGGTATTTTCAAAAAATAAAGTTAAGATATCGGACTTCGGTTTAAGTCGTGCATTGGGTCAGGGTAAAGACTATTATCAAACAAATTTTAACGTTAATTTAAAGTTGCCGATTGCATGGTGTGCACCCGAATGCATTAGTTATTTACGTTTTACGACTGCGAGCGATGTATGGGCATTTGGGGTAACTCTCTGGGAAATGTTTTCGTACGGTTTTCAACCGTGGGCAGCACTTACTGGTCAACAAATTTTGGAAGCAATCGATGATCCTAATTTTCAACGTTTGGAACAACCCGACTGTTGTCCTCAGGAATATTACGTACTTATGTTAGACTGTTGGAGACACGAAGCGGCAACTAGGCCACGGTTTTCTGATTTAGGAAGTCGTTTGATTGATTGTCGACCGGAACAGGTACAGGCCAAGTCAGGTTCTGCAGATGGGCCGCATATGCTTCCATTTCGAGTTGGCGATGTAATAACTGTCTTGGATAAAGTGTAAGTTAGTTTGCGTTAGTTAATTACGGTTTTTCTATAAATATGAGATCTAGATCTCATCGACCTTTATGGAAAGGTATAACTTCTGGTGGAAAAACTGGCTTGTTCAACCCAGCATCTGTCGTTGCATATCTTGGTAGTGATCTACCTGCAGCTTCTTTTATACGTACTGATAGTGTAAGAACGTCGGCTAGAAGAAAATTAAGAAGTGAAATGATAAGCGCACCTCAAGGCGATTTTAAGCACACTGGACATGTTGGTTTAGACGGGGCATATTTTGGCGATCTTAGTTTTCTAGGGGGCTCTAAAGTAGATGTACGTTTCGTATCATTTTGTATAAGTAAATCACTGATACAATGAATTACAGTATAGCGGAGTTCCAACTCAAGTTGTCACCCCATTTAGACCACACCGAGACTTAGAAGCGGCGCCGTTACTGGAAGACCACATTCCATTACCTCCAGCTCCTGATACTGATCACGAGTACCACGAAATAAGCGACGAAGAGAATACAAACTGCCCAGCTTTGGATTTGGGACCATCTTTAATGGCAGAAATGGAAATTATGTTGAGTTCTTTGGGACAACCACCGCCATCACCGGCCGACCATGAAGGATCAAACAAAACAAACGAATTAAGGGAACGCCTGGGAAAACCTCGTAAACAAGCAACGGTTAAACCAATTTCTGCTCAAGATCAAAAAACTTTGGACACTGCGATTGCACTTGCGACCGAAATTAGTACAAGATCCATGAACGATATACCTCCACCCATAACACCCGTTTCGCCTACTAAACGCAAATTCAGCTTTCGTTTTCCATCAAGTTCGGAACATGATAAGCATGACAAAAACCACGAAAGAAGAAACTTCTCGGAAGAAGCACATTCTACACCCGATCTGCAGGTAAGTATCTGCAACTTGCTGTGTTTTTGAAGTTGCAACACTGCTATTACTATGTTTAACGCAGCTTAACACAAACAGTAAATTTATTAGCTAAGCTTTTGGTAGAAGTGTAGTATATTTGGCTTATTGCGAATGTAGCATTTTGTTTGCACGATGCTGTAACTTAAAAATCCGATCTAACAATCTCATTAATAAGAAAAAAATGCTCCTCTGGTAATCGTTATTGAACTTAATTAGTAGTGTTGCAACTTCATAATGATTTTTTAACGTAACTAATATACTAACTCAAAATTACGATCCCTTTCTCCCCTTCCGACTTCTTTTTTATTTTTTTTTATTAGCAAAAATTACGTTGTTCTCTAAATTCATTAGATCATTATACTAACAGTACTTTACGTTTACCATTATGGGATAAAGCTTCGGCCGAGTTTTATTTTGCGAAATCGCGCGAATTATTAACTAAACCATTTCCGTCCCCTCGAGTTCCATACAATTCTTGTCGTGACTTGAACGATTGTGATAATTTTCAAAATTACACACATTTAGATAATCACATGCAAGATTTATCTTTAAGAACGCCATTTTACCGCGATTATCGAGATCGTACGTTGACAAAGTCTGAAAGCATGTCGCGGAAGACTTATTCGACTGGTGTTAAAAATCAGAACCGAGCTTTTTTTCGCAATCCTCTTTCGCCGCCACATATATCGTATCATATACCACCTAACGTGTACTATAACGGAGCGAATGTGTATCACGAGACTTTTACACCCGATATAAATTACGACGATGTGTTTGTATATGAGAATCATTCGTACATAGAAGAATCGCGTAATTTTGATCGTGGTACCGGGCATTGCATTATTACGTCGCAAGAAAGTTTGCCAAAGAAGTGCGCGAAAACTGTTAGGGAGCGAAATTTACGTCGACAATCTTACAATCCACAAGCTTACGCCGATACAAGTTCGAGCGATAGCGATTGTATGAGTTTAGGCTCGGTCGACTTAGATTGGAGACGACGTAGGAGACTAAGACGTATGTCTACTTCAAACAGCAGTATCCGTTCCGAATTAGGCGCACATGCTCGTGTAAGTGCGCAATTGTTAAAACCAGATTTATTAATAACAAATGTCAAAAGTGGTAGATCACCTCCTCCTAGCAATAGTATGCTTAGTGGATTATCTCCCACCACAGCAGCACGAAAGAAGCAAAGCGATTCATCATCCGATTCTAGCACTTAAACCACATTTAAAGCTTTATATTAATTGGTGTTAACGTTAATGTTTTTGCTTCGACTCAATTACTCATTGCATATCTTACGGAAATATACGAGCACCAACTCCTTAGATGTTTTGAACAACAACTTATCTCCCTATCTAATTATAGCATGTGATATTTTATACTCGTAACGTAAGACTAATACTCGTATGCTTGTTGCAACTGTTGTGCAGGGACCAGATCTTGCGATAGTAGCAAATTCTGGTCCTGGAAGAAGAAATGGAATGTATGTTTATACTGTACTTGCTGTGTCCAGCCTTATATTGTAGACTTTCCAAATATAAAGACATTTTTGCAAAACTACTAACATTCAGTATTTTTAGTATTATATGAAGCCGATTTGATTTCGATTACTTTAAATTCCTGTTTATGTGATTTTAAATACTTGTGTTTATATGTATGCTTATGCTTACATCGTGTAAATAGAAGCTATATTACGTTTATGAGATTGTTCTAAGCGAGCTTTAAAATTAGTGATACTTTTTTGGGTATAACTGAAACATCATTTCAGTATCAATATCGGGTTGTTGGTTTAAATTAATGGATGCCCGTTTTTACAATGCTATGCGTTTTAATTCGAAACAGATTGTATTCTTACTTATCCTAGTTACTGCCCAGTTCTAGGTAAACAGTTTGAAGGTTTGGGACACAGTCGATAAGGGAAAATACATGTGCTGGTCAGGTACTGAGAAGGCTTGTAACTTTTCTATTACCTGTCGTCTTTTGAGGTCTTCGGAGAAATGTTTCGAAATGTCTAGAACAAGGTTTCCCAAACTGTAGTACCTACACTACACCATGCAGTGTTACGCAACAATATGAAACCAATTTTTTTAAAAATAATTTTTAAATTGAATATATAATCTACGGTGCAGATTAGATTGGTGGTAACTCAAGTTTTCCAGACTTTCCTAGTGTTTAAAATTAAAAAGTTTGGAAAACACTGATCTAGAAAAGATCATGTACTAAATTATATTCTACTTTAATAGTTGAATTTGATTGTATTCATATAAACACTTGTAAATAGTATACACATTATAATTATACACACTTCTTACGCAAAAATCAAATAAGCTTCATATATTATAGTACCATTCATCCTCATTCCTTTTAAGAATAATAAGGGAGTACTGATATGGACTAACCATAGATTATCATTTATTCGTATAATTTTTATTTTATATTTTTTGTTCGACCCACTCCTTACTTCTTTTACAGTCGAAAGTAACTCAAGAAGCTCAAAGAGCCTATCAGAGCCTTGTAGAAAATCGCGAAACCGACATGTCACAAGTAAGTTTGTAATCGATGTAAACAACGATTAATTGAAACCACGTACAGCTTCTACAAGTCACTAATCCGTTAAAAGTACTCCGATCCGGTCATTTACCTCTTGTTAAACCAAGGTTACGCACATCTACTCTACCAACGTCTGGACATTCGTCTCATATCGATCGAAGATCAATACCAGATGATTTTGAAATACGAGGTATATTGTAGCATAAAATGAAATAATAATTCACGCTTCTTTTATAGATACTCCTTATGAAAGTACTGATAATGCTCAAAGAAACGGTATTTTCGAAAAGGACGATAATCCTATTCCGCTACCTCCACGTGATCGCAACAAAACGTTATTAACGTCGAAACCCCGACACACGCGTAAGCATCCACTTATTATACCTGCCTCGGCAACTCTACAAAGGACTCTCGACAAAGTCACTCTAACAACCCCGCCTCCTATCATAACGCCCGATCCATTCTACAAGAACGCACAAGAACCGAAACGTAATTATGATACGGAATCATTGCATTTTGAAGAACAAATAGATTCAGAACTTGCAGCTTTGGATCTTATTTCTGATCAAGATTGTGTCGATGGTAGTACTAGAATAGAACACGGGGAAAGTAAAGTTCAAAGTCATCATGTTAGTTGTGAGGATTTGTTAGAATTTGCTGATGCAAAACCAAGTTCGCGAGCACGTGGTAACGAATCTGACGAAGTTAGAATTATGTCTAAAGTATTAGGAAAAGATGTAGGTTGGTTGATTTGATTTATATAAAATAACGACATTTGTTTTTAGATATCTAAAGAACAATGTTTATTGGCACTGGAATATTGTGATTGGGAGGTGTTAAAGGCAATTAAATTAGTTAAGGTACAACGTTTAGCTACCGGGGCCGATTTAGCTATATGTAGAAGCGCATTAGATGATTCTGCTTGGGATGTAACACGAGCTGCTCAATGGATTCTTTCACAAGATAATGATGTTTTACAAGTTTAATAATTTAAATCGTGATAAAAATTAATATTTATTTCTTGCCACATTTTAACTAACATGAATAATTGTTGTTTTCTAAAAATAATTTATTTCACAATTGATGTTTTACTAAATAAAAATTTTAATATTTGCTTGTGTCTTGTATTAAACCCGATCTGATTTTCTCAAGTTCTAACTGTATCCATAGGAGAAACCCCTAGCTAGATGTATGTACGAACCGCAAATTGAACTGCACAACAAATAAAACTAAGCTACCTACCACGAAAACTTATAGAAATTACATGATTGGCTAATATGAATTGAGCGAGAAATCGATGCTTTTAAGCCTGATGCACTAGTCAAGTATTTGATCTAAAAGCAAAGATGAAAATAATTCATAGTAGAAATATTAAGATATTTTAATACGTATCGATATTTGATACATAAAATGTTGTATCACCCACTCCTGATAAATTCATTAGGACATATGTTTGATTATTAGCAATTTATTTTGATACACGCTATAACTAGAACATGTATAGGCAACAATGCGAAAGTAATATTTTTGACGTTTTAAAAATGGCAACATTTAAATATTCATCATGTAACCAAACATAATAATACGTTATATTTGATAATGCATTAAAAATGCTTTGTTATCTGGGAAAAGTTTCCTTATACTGCTTTTTAAGCAGTTGTTTACCATTTTATTTACTATTACTTTTTAAAGTTCATTGTTGGTTACAGTTTTCGGGTTCACTTTACCTATTCCCGATTCTTTACTATTTATTCATAAATGTCGTTGTTAAACTCTTATATAAAGGCTACATTTATCAAGTAATGTTTTAAATACATATAGAATTTGGATAGATAACGATTCAATTACAGGTTGCAGTACGTGCCACATTTTTAGGATTTATATTAGCCTTAGGAATATACATAAAAATATTGGCTGCAGATCATATAAAAGTATTTGGAGTTTACATGTGTGTTATGGCCATTTTCCATTACACAGAATTTTTTTCAATAGCATACATACAACCAAAACTTGTAACGGTAGATTCCTTTGTGCTAAATCACAGTTTGCAATATTCGATTGCAGCAATAACATCGTGGACTGAATTTTTTTTAGAATCTTACTTATTTCCTGGTGGGTAGTATTTACTGAACTGTTATTTTCTAAATTTAATGTTATAGAATTTAAAATACAGTTTTGGTTATCTAATGTAGGATTAATTATTTGTATCTTTGGTGAAGTCCTTAGAAAAGCCGCTATGCTCACAGCTAATTCTAACTTCAATCATTTGGTAAGCATTATAATAATTTGTATTTATCTAAATTTCGTGAATTTATAGGTACAATGTGAGAAAGCGGACGATCATACTTTAATAACGCACGGTGTTTACAGTTGGTTCAGACATCCCAGTTATGTAGGATGGTTTTATTGGTCCATCGGTACTCAAATTATACTTATAAATCCTTTGTGCATTATTGCATATGCAATTGCCAGTTGGGTCTTCTTTAGAGAACGCATAACAATAGAAGAAATTATGCTACTTAATTTCTTTGGTCAAAACTATTGTGATTATCAACAGAAGGTACGCACAGGGTTACCGTTTATTGAAGGATATAAATTGTAGTTTATATTTTTTACTAATGTAATGCTTTTTTTATGTGTTTATTTAAATTTTTTTATAATTTTAATTATATACATATACTCAATATGTAAAACGCTTATTAACGTACAAATTTAATTATATTAATTTATTAAAGATCTTTAATGGTATTATATGTTCATAGTTTTTAATGCCAGGAGACATGTGTATTGTGAAATCAAATCAAAACTGAAACAAAAAAAAACCGTCTCGAAAAACATTTTAATTTTCTAAATGCAAAATCCATTGTCAAATCAATCATAAAGGTAATAAAAACCTTAGTACCTAATAAAATGGTTAAACAAAAGCCTTGTGTACTACTATACACATAAAAACGACACAAAAAAAAACGTAAGAAGAATCGATCAAACATTTTGCTTTGAGACACAAAATAAAAAACCAGTTTGTAAATAAAAGACTGAACTCATCCGACCGTTTATTACATATGATATATCCTGTATATTCGTGGTTTTTTAGTAATAGACCATATGTAACACGTAGTTATCTCTGGAAGTAGTTTCATTATAACACCTAACCTAAAAGTTAAAAAAAATGGGTGTACGAGGTTTAACAACATTTATAGCAAATCGTTCAGACGCTTATTTACGGAAGTACAAATTACACGACACCTATTTGGTTATAGACGGTAACAGCTTAGCAGCTAATCTATACCAAACAAATCGAACAAGAAATGACTGTTTCGGAGGTGACTACGACAAGTACGAAAAGACCATATGTAAATTTTTCGATATATTACTACAATGCAACATAACACCGTTAATAATATTAGATGGTGCCTATGAAAAGAAGAAGTTACGAACTGTATTTGAACGATTGAGAAACAAAGTGAAAACATTTGAAAAAATTAACAGCACGAATCAGACTTATCATAAGGTGTTTCCTTTATTCGTACGTGAATTATTTGTTGAAGTGGTGTTGAGATTGGGAATCAAGGTTATAAGATGTGACTTTGAAGCCGATTATGAACTAGCTTGTCTTGCCCGAACATTGAATTGTCCTGTTTTAAGCTACGACTCAGATTTCTTTGTATATGATGTATTGTACATTCCATATGTAACTTTAGAGTTAGTACCGCATCAACTGACCAATGGTTTTTATTTACCATGTCAGTTATATGAGATGGAATATTTTTTGAAAGCATACGGTGGTCTAAATAAATCTGTAGTGCCTTTACTTGCTGTGTTGTTAGGTAACGATTATATAAATAAAAATGTGTTTAAAGACTTCTACGCTAGTTTAAAATTAACAAAACGTAAACGGTTACAGAATGCTGCTCAAAGAAGTATTTCTAGTGTTATTAAGTGGTTACAAAATGAAACATATGATTCTGCTATAATAAAGGTTTTAAGTAAATTACCAGAGAATAAAAAGCAAAAAGCGGCTCGCAGTATTAAATTAGTGGTTGAAGGGTATATGTGCAAAAAGAGCGACTTATTGAAAGACCTGGATTTAAACATTAGTACTAACAAAGAAGTTGATTTTTCAATTGATACAGAAAAGCTTTTGGACCAGTCGAAAGATATAGATGCTCTTGAATTAGATTTACAAAATAGTGTTTTAGAGGATGAGGATGAAGAAACTGACGATGAGAATTCTAACAATAGTGATTCCGATGAAGATTTTACCGATTTAGAGTCAGATGTAGAAGAGGAAGATGATAGCTGTGATGTCATTCCATCGTGGTTTAAAGCAAACTTTCGCAAATGCTTATATCCACCTGCGTTTATGGATATTCTAGCGAGGAATATATATTTTTGCACTCCACAACTTGAAAATTACTCTAATATTTGCTCTCACAAAATTTGCGTTAAAATTATATCTGCCTTTAATAAAATTTTACGTTACGAGCATGAGCAGCCTTTAGTGTATGTAGCAAGGCACCAGGTTTCACACCTAAAGAAATATGAAACACCAGCTTGTGTTGTGAACCTGCCCACATTACATACTTTAAAAGATACATCGAAGGAAGAAGCATATGCATATATAATTAGTATATTAGAATTAGACGATACTTTGATGAATGTTCTTGCGGATGTACCTGAACATTGGCAGTTGTATATGTTAGCAATAATATATTGGATTAAAAATGCAACACCTAATGCCTCTTACAGTCACGTCTATTCCGTGGTTTTATGCATGATAGTGATGAATGAAATCAGACCTCGATTAAACTCCCATAAGCATGTTGCTAAGTTTTTGTTGAAGTATAAGCACAGATTAAAAGTTGAAGATTCGCCAGGAATCTCCAAAAGTGCTCTGTTAAGTTCAATTAAAAAAGAAGAGTGTATACGTTGCTACACGGATCTGGCAAAGTACTTTGATATGGAACCAAAAATGCGACAATGTGCTAAATCATACGATCGAAGTATTTTAGACTGTTTTGCCCAATTTCAAAGTTCTTTGTTACACATAAAGTATTTAAATGTACTTTTTACAAAACCTTTCAGTAATTGCATTGTAACAGAATTTTATAATGGGACTTTCTTGTACAATATGTGCGCTAATTTAGAAAAACGCACAAATATAGACGCTTATATAGATTCGTTGTTAAGACCGTTTCCAGCAATATTAAAATGTTTTAAGACAATCATAAGCACGCTTACTACTGTAATATCGGGTAACGTCGTTACTGTAGAAACCAAGAGAAGGAAAAGAAAGCGCAAGAGAAGTGCAAAACTGTCAGTAAGTAGTGATGATGTTCATAAAAGTGAAGACGTTAAAAACGAGGAGTGCGATGCGGTAATTGATGAAAACAATAAATTTTCTTTACTAAATTTTGTATGACACACATTGAATTATTTATAACAGTTTGTTTTTGTTATTAAATGGTCTATTATAAGTTAACAATTTTTTATGAATATACCACTACCTAAAATAGTGGGAAAACTATCATCACTACCCATAGTGAGCGATAGTATAAAGTACGCTTGTGCGCTTTCGTCACTACAAAGCATGATGTAGGTTGATTTTATATGTTACCTTTCTCCCACTAATATAAATGTAACTTTGCTCTCTGTCGTAATGACGATATGTTTTTGTTCAGTTAATGGGTTCTGAGTTTGGCGCACTACAAATATGTGCTGATAAGTCTTTGATTACAACTTCGACCCCATCTGAATGAATTTTTAGTAAATCGGGTCAAATTATTTCAGACAGAAGTCACGTATGAAACCAAAAAACGTTGACGTGTTATTCTTTAACCAAAATAAATCGATCGTGTAGGTTGTTTAAAATTAAATCATGCTCAATTCCTTAACAAAATTATAAGAATTATTTTAAATAAAAAGTGTTCTTTTTTGTGTATTATTAATTCCTGATAAAGAACAAAAAACCGTCCACAATTTCTCCGAAAAGATAAATTTTAACTTAAAATTTTGATACTATCGATACTTCTCCACCACTGTCTACTAGTCAAATTCATAATTTCCGGGGACTTTGTTTGGAACCTGATCACAACGGCCACTGATCATAACGGCCACCCCGGTTTTTGCTATTTCATAACGGCCACCTTGATCACAACGGCCACTAGTAATATTTGATCATAACGGCCAACTTTTTCACAACGGCCACTCTTTCAGTTGATCACAACGGCCACCTTGATCACAACGGCCAACTTTACAAGTTGATCATAACGGCCACCGTGATCATAACGCCCACTCGTATTCGTGATCACAACGCCCACCGACGCCAGTAGAAAAAAATGTCATACGACGATGATCACAACGGCCACCTCGATCACAACGGCCACTTTAGAAACTGATCATAACGGCCACCGTGATCGTAACGGCCAATCTGAGTAATGATCATAACGGCCACCGTGATCACAACGGCCATCGACGCCAGTTGACAAAAACGACCAACAACGGTGATCACAACGGCCACTCTTACTGGAATCATGATCATAACGGCCACCTTGACCATGATGAAAATTCTCTTAGGAGATTGAAATAAGATATGATATACCTACGTGTGATGCAATTATCAACAATATCAGACAAGGGTGCAAGGGGATGCTGACTGGATCTAAATTAGAAAATGGGTTTAGATCATATTAAACATTAAACTATTTACAATTGTTTAAATTAATTAACCTGTCAACATAAATGATAAATAATTATTTTTAGTATTGCAGATTAATAAATTCTTCCAAGTTCTTCTTCATCTTAGATATTGAGTTTTTATACGTATAGGTATACCTACTAACACAATATAACATAATGTAAGTTGTACAAGTAAATTACTTAATGATTAAATCAAATTCCGACCCATTAACAACACAACTTAAATGTACATGATATTTCTTATTGATATGTGAATATTTTTAGGATATGAATCTACATGAAAAATTAATGATAGTTTGCTTTATAAACTGGTCCAAAAATAATTCATTACGAAAATACGGGGCGATAAAGTTGTAGGAAAAAAAAATGCAAATTAATTAATAAATATTTTTTAGTTAAGAAAGACATTGAATCTTATTATTTTTAAACATATTTGTCGGCAACTTACTGTTAAAGTACGTATAGCGTTAACAAAATTCTTACGGTATTCTAAACCTTTGCTGGAAAAATATTTTTCCCAGAATTGTACAGAAGCAGGTATAGTATTTATAACTGTTTATTGCAAATGCTATTACATGGACAAAGGATTAAGGGGTGCATTATGTCAGTCGAAATTTGCAGAACGCTTGTTTCTTATAAATTCTTCCGGCTTTAGGCCTTTTTTATCTTTTATGATTTATTAAGCTTGACTGTTGCGTTTAGCACTTCGTTCATACGTACCGGATGTAGAATTGGTTTACGCGCCATAGGGATATCAATGTTAAATTTTAAATATGCTTCTATTACCTCCCTTAATTATTTTAGAGCAAAAGTGTAAATATATTTTTTGTAGAGAAAATACTGTTTATAACCATATCATTACTTATTGTTTCATTTTTCATACAAGGGTGAAAATTAAATGCGTCCGTATGTCGTTATTTTTTTATGACGGATAATTAAGTTCTGCATCTACGTTAATATTAATAAACCCAATAATATTACCTCATATTTTAGTGGTTGATAGTGTAAAAGCTTATTGAAATAATTTTGCAGGTCTTATAATGCATTTCGTTCTAAACTATTCCTAACCTTTGCATTCAATTTGCCATATTCACAGGTTTTTCGTGATTTTATATATGAAAACAAACCGTTTATAATCTCTGAAAACTTTTTTTAAACGTTTAATAAAAATGATATTATTCACCCTTAATAAATAGAGTAAGCAATAGATCACAATAAACAATATACCTAATCGAAACCGATTTGTCTAGATAACCCACGAAACTCTTAAATTGGGACTCGGGGCTGTTTTTCCTTGATTAGTAATTTCACATTAAATTCTTCAAAAGTTATCTTTATTACAAAGTACGGTTTAAAAAGTAACCGAATACTTGTACAGGTACAGTATTGGTTTCATGCTGTCACCAATGGGCAATCCGCGTGGGAACGAATTAGCAGTAATCAGTAGGTAGATATGTATATAAAATTGCATTTGTGCTTGGGGTAGATAGGACATTAACCCTGTAAACAATGGTAAGTTTTACAATCGTTTCCTTTTCGAAAATTTGAATGTACGTGTCTATTTTGTATAATAGTAGGCGGTTTTACTTTAACTACCTACTCTACGGCAAATAGTTCTTACACAAACAAATCAGCCATAAATTAAGGATTTTTTCTTTTTTATCTGTGCAATCACAGTGTGTAAATAGAAAATTTTACCGCATCCTGATTGGTTAATGTGACAACTGCAATATTAATATAAGTTGTGGTAGTTCAAAAAAAATTCTTAATTTACTTTTAACAATCGATCAGTTCATTTGCTAGTTGCTGTTTGCATTATTATAGGTACCTACTTACTTGCGTTTTGAGTTAGAAGTGATAGTGTTTCGTTTTTTAAACTTGGGGGTCTTCATTTACATCGACGAAAGCTTTGGTAAGATCTTGAATTTGAGTTTTCAAATAAATTTTGTTTACAAATTTGTTTTGTGAAATTTCAATTTTAGATACCCAGAATGGATGTGCACAAAGTTGCAGGATATAGACAAGGTTCTACCTACTTCACCTGTGACGCCGATGCAGGATTTTTTTATAGAAAAAAAAGTTATAAAAAGGGCGTTACTTATCTTGTATGTATTGAAAAAAACTGCCCTGCAAGAGCATCGTGCAATGAGTCGGAATTTTTAAAACTGGGCGATAATCACATTCACCTCCCTGATATTTGGAAGAAAGAAGCTCTCCATTTAAAGGAAAAGCTAATCGATCAAGCCACTTCTAGCAGTAATCAACTTAAATCAATTTTCGTTGAAAATAGTGCTGGGTAAGTTTTCGTTTTATTTTAGTATTTATCAAATTAATTTCGATACTATTCGGTCACTCTAATAAAAAAGTTGTAAAATACATAAGTAGAAATAATATATGTGCATGTGAAATGAGAATCGTTGGTTGTTTTCATAATTCAAATTCATTATCTTTCTAAAATCAAAGTATTAATGATAAATGGAAAAAATTCTGAAATTGTATTAAATCATATTAAAGGACACCTTAAATTCTTTTTGATTATTATTACTAAAACAAATGTTTATTTCAATTTAAAATTTCGGTCACTGATAAATTATCACTTTTTTGTTGATTTCAGAACGAATGTCGAAGCAGCAGCAAAAATAGCTTTTCCGGCAATATCGCAATCTATGAGGCGCCAACGTCAAAAAACTCAACCGGGAACCCCAGCTACTTTGGAAGAGTATGGAATGGTATGTCAAAATAATTTAAGATTTGGGGTTATAGATGGCAAACCATTCTGCCGAGGTTGCGTTGGAGAAGGTGAAAATACCTCAGTAGTTTTTCTAGCAGAGGATATGAAGAGTTTACTGTCGGAGGCCAGAGAAATTCATATAGACGGTACGTTCAAAACAAGGCCACAAAATCCACAAAGTAGCCAATTATTAACAATAATGGCTGTTCAATATGGAATTGTAAGCTGGAATCTGCAGTTTACAGATCAACTTATTAATTGAGTCTACTTTATTTTTACAGGCATTTCCTTGTGCTTTTGCCTTGATGGGAAATAGAAAGGTAGAAGCTTATAACGGAGTTTTCTCTATACTTAAAGAAATTGTGCCAGAGTTTGATCCAAAACTCATAATGACTGATTACGAAGTTTCGCTTAAAAAGTCATTGGACGAAAATTTCCCAAACTCTTCAAAGTCTGGATGCTTTTTTCATTATTGTCAAGTGAGTAGTTTTTTAATGAGACATTGTTTCGGTATCATCGCATATAATCTTATCAAAAACAAATTATAGTAGGATAAACTCATCATGTTGAATTTTAGGCTATTATGAGAAAAGCTGGAAATATTGGCATGAACCGATTTTTGAAACAAAATTCGTCAGCTAAGAAGGCCCTAAAACTGATGTTGTGTTTGCCATTGTTGCCAACACAAAGAATAGCAGACGGTGTCCAACACATAAAGACATTTTTAATAGAAAATCGTCTACAGGAGGAGTTTAAAACTCTCATACAGTAAGTACATCACTTACCTACCTTCCAACTTTTAGATTAAATATGCAGTTTCAGTGAGTTAATTTCTTTTGTAATAATTACAATAAGTAGGATTATGTAATTATGTTTTAAGTTCCGTTTAAATTACTTAATGTTTTCATTCAGCAAGTAAAATTTTTAACAGTATAACATCTATTCCAGTCTGTAGAGATACAGGGTGATCATTTAAGCATATCCAAAGAAACTTCTTTCAGTTCAAAATAAATCAATATTATGTTATTACCACTACGTTACCATTCTATTTGAATTGTACTTTGATATGGTGTAATTTCTTGGTGGACTTGTTTTAATGATCGCAGGTTATACCTATGGTTGCCGCCAAAGTACCTTGGGAATAACTTATCGTTTAACGTGTAATAAATATAAATAAATATGCATTCATCGCACCCAAAATGTCTTATTACAATGATGTAGAAATAGAAATTTAATTCCTACAAGTAAAGTGTTAAGTTCTCGTTTCCCGTTTCCAAGTTACTTTTCCTACAAATTATATGTAGTAATGTTTTACGTTCTATATTATGTAATTATAGATACCATGAGAAACAATGGATAAGGCGAGTAGGTGCAGATTCTTTTTCGGTCTTTAAGCGATCAAGGAGAACAAATAACGATTCCGAATCATTTCATGCATCACTCCAACGCATTTTAAGAGTACGAGGACCTAATGTATGGGAATTTACTGGTAAGCAATTGACAAGTTCTACTTACCTATACCTATTAATAATTACATAGGTAGATACGTGTCTGTGATCTGTGAATTACTTAACTGCCGATTTTAAATCGAAGTATATAATTGAAATTCATGTCAGATACTTATTCTACTTTTCAGTATGGTGCAGGTAGGATTTGGCAATAATTTTTTTATTTTGATTTGTAGGCCCCTCTAAGGTGTTTATTTTTTTTTAAGATGGACTTCGCAACATTTCTGCAGTTGCTATAAGAGAGAGAAGAAGTTTTATAGATGAGGGGTTGCAGATAAAATGCCTGGCGAAGAGAAAGTTTCGAGCAAACTGTTATGTCGAGGTTAGCTGATGGGTACTTTCATTAATAAACCTTCACTAATTAATACGTTTATTAATACAGTCATAAACTATTGTTAAATTTTATGTATATAAACAAACACAATATACGAACGCTACTACAATCAATCTGGTCCCCCCTCCGCGACCATATTTCCGATGTCGTGGCTCTTCCCACGCCCCCGGTACTTTAATACACTACATTTCCTCCCCTTTAAGTTACAATTTAAAATAGAATACAATAAAATAAACAATACATAATACAAAAACTTAATTTTAGATATTTGTATAGTAATTTTTGAGGATTACCGGTTTTGAGACTTTCCTGCCTGATCTAGTTTGAGTTACAGTGTTATTAGACTTATTAGAAGTATTTACAATTACAGTTTGATTTGCAATTTCGGGTATCGATTCAGAATTAGTGTTGTCAATAGGATTAGGTGAGATAGGTGTCGTCGTTATGGCAATGCTCGGAGTCTTGGGAATGAATCTTCTAACTTCCTTATCTTCCATTTTCTCTGTTGAAGCTTGAATGTTAAGTTTTTTTATTTGATCTATATGTCTTCTCCATAAGTGTCCTTCCTTTGTTTCACATATGTAGTTTTTTGTTCCTGTGCTTCTTTAAGTATGCCTTCATTGACTATTGGCTTATTCTTGTTTCTGTAGTCTTTAATTAATACTTTTTCCCCCTCTTTAAGTGTTTGAGTTCTTCCTTTTACCTCAAGTTTTTCATTCTTGTGTGGTTTCAATAAATCAAATAGAGTTCTCACTTTCCTACCCATCATCATGAATGAAGGTGTTTCGTTTGTTGTACAATGTACCGAATTACGATAGTTGATTAAATATCTACAAACTATTATATCTGGAGATATGTCTTTATTTCTCTTGTCTAATAATGATGCTTTTAAACATTTTTGAAACTTTTCACGGCATTTTCTGCCGCTCCGTTGCTGGCAGGGTGATATGGTGCACTTGTAATGTGTTTAATTCCGTTTTTTAATAAAAAGTTATTAAAATCTCTTGATACTAACTGTGGTCCATTGTCTGAAACAACAGTTTTTGGAATGCCCCATCTCGCGAATGATTCCCTTAATTTTTGAGTTGTTTCTTCCGCTGTTATGTTGTTCATTTTGAATATTTCTGGATACTTAGAATAAGCGTCCAAAATAATCAGATAATGTGATTTATTTATAGGTCCTAAAAAATCTATGTGTATTCTCTGCCATGGTCCTTCTGGTTTATTCCAAGGGATTGTTATGGATTTACTTGGGTTATTTGAAATTGTTTGACATGGAGTACATGCGTTACACATTTCTTCTATGCATTTATCTATTTTGGGCCAAAAGAAATACGATCTTGCGATGGATTTCATTTTTACCACCCCCATATGACTTGAATGCAATTCTTCTAATAATTGATCTTGAAATTTCCTCGGAATCACCACTCTGTATCCCCACATAATAATTCTCTCTCTATCCTTTCAGGCCATCCTGTCATGATATATTCTACTACTTTGCTTAATAGAAAATCTTTCCTTGTTTCGGTAGCGATACTTTTGAAATTAACCGGTATTTTGTCCGAAATTATTAAGTTGATATACGTCGATTTTGCGTTATAATCGTCTGAAATATATTTAACCTTAATTGGGTGTCTGCTAAGCATATCTGCAACTTGATTGTTCTTCCCGTTTATATATTCCGTTTTATATGCAAAACCTGACAGAAATAATGCCCACCGTTGTAATCGTGTCGCTGCCATTTGCGGAATGCCTTTATTTTCTCCGAAGATTGATGTTAACGGTTTATGATCCGTTTGTATCGTGAACTCTTGCCCCATTAAGTAGTGATAGAATCTCCTTACTGACCAGTATATAGCTAACGCTTCCTTGTCCAGTGTCGAATAATTCTTTTCTGCCGGCATTAGCGTTCTTGATATGAAAGCAATGGGTTTCAGTTGTCCATTTGGAAATTTGTGCAGTAATGCTCCTGCTATTCCATCTTGACATGCGTCCGTTTGCAGAATTATTGGGATTTTGGGTCAAAATGAACTAGTATTTCATCCGATCCTATTATTCGTTTTATTTCTTCGAATGCCTTACCACAAGCATCAGTCCATATGTACTTGTTATTTTTTTAATAATTCAAAATTGGCTTCATTATTATCGATAATTTTGGAACAAATTTTCCATAATATGTCACCATACCAATAAAACTCTTAACTTGGGTAACATTTTCTGGTCTGGGTGCATCGATAATTGCCCTTTGCTTATCTGAATTTTTTTTTAATCCCTCTTTCGAGATGGTATATCCCAAATAGCTTACTTCATCTTGAAAAAAAACGCACTTTTCTTTTTTTAATTGAAGTCCTGCATCTTCCAATCTCTTGAAAACTTCTCTTATATTTTTTTCGTGATCTTCTCTAGTTTTGCCCGTTATTATGATATCGTCCAAAAAATTCGCAACACCATTACATCCTTGTAACAATTTTTCCATTTCTCTTTCGAAAATTGCACTTGCAGGTGTAATGCCATATGGTAATCTATTCAGTTTGAAGATACCTCTATGTGTGCTCCATGCTAGCTTCATTGCAGACTCTTCATTTACACATATTTGGTTGTAGGCGTTACTCAAATCGATTTTTGTAAATGACTCTCCCCCATTGAGCAGTGAAAAGATATGCTCCATGGTTGGCAATGGAGTACATAACCTTTAACAAATGTTTATTTAGCGTTACTCTATAGTCGCCGCAAATTTTCAAATTCCCGTCTTGTTTTATTATGGGTACAATTGGAGTTCCCCATTCTGATGATTCAATTGCTGAAATAACCCCTTCCTTTTCCAATCTTGTTAGCTCTTGTTCCACCTTAGATCTAAATGCGATAGGAATAGGTCTAGGTTTAAAGTAAATAGGTTTGGTATTTTCAGCTACCTGCAAATCAACTTGTTTATACTTGTAACATCCTAACTTATTTTGAAAAATGTTTGCAAACTCAAGTAAATAATTGTTCCCTGTTGTTCACAGTTGTTACTAACACATCTGCAGTCAGTTTAAAATTAAATTTTTCCAGGAAATCTCTGCCCAATAAATTTTGAGTTGGCGTATCGTTCCTAACAACTTGAAACATAAAATTTTTACAAATAACATTTTCAAATTTAATGTTTACAATTACACAACCAATTGGCTTTATTTTACAACCAGAATAGCTACGCAATGTTATAAAAGAATGCTTCAGCTCACACTCAGACAAGTGTTTCTCATAGAAGTCATAACTTATTACTGATAAACCTGCCCCCGTGTCTACTTGCATTTTGTAATTATTGTTATTTATATTTACATTTAAATATAAAGGTTTTTCATTGGTAATATATATGCTATTTATATCTACACAATCATTATCTAACTCTACATCCAAAGTGTTTTGTCTAATGCTTTTAGTATTATTACAGACTTTTGATAAATGTCCTATCACTTTACATTTATTACATGTGTAGTTACTGTACTTACAGTTTTGTTTCCCTGTATGAAAATTACCACAGCATTTACATTTCCATTTACCCGACCTGGAACTATTTTCTTGATCCATCTTATTTGAAAAATTCCTTGCTGTACCCTGTGCTTTTTCATACTTCTGCTGTTGTACAGGTTTCTTCTTATGTAAAAAATGCACGTCTTTGCTTTCAGCTTGAATACTCGATTCCCTTGCTTGAGCAATCTCCAGTAATTTATTCAAGGTTGTTGTAGGTTTTTCTTCACAAAGTCTATCTCTTATTTTTCCTTGTTTTAAGCCACACACAAATTTGTCTTTTAAAATGTTTTGTAACTGCACACCAAATTCACAATTAGTTGACAAGTTATGTATTTTTGCATACCAATCGTTAACATTTTCATATTCTTCTTGTTTTGCATTGTAAAATTCTATACGTTCTCTAAATATGCAAGTTGTTGGCGAAAAATGGGTTTTTAAAAGATTACACAGGTCTTCATATGCTTTGGTACTCGGTAGGTCTGGCGTACACAAATCTCTGAGTATCTTGTAAGTATCGGAACCAATAAGACTTAATAATGCACTTACACGTTTATCTAATTCTCCAGCTGATTGATTATCAGATGCAACAGTAGCATGCTTTTTTATACCATTTATGTTAAAAATTGCTCTAACTGCTCTTGATATATAATCCAGCTGTCCCTTTTTGGATTGAAGCTATCTATCGAACCAATTAATGCCATTGTAGTATTCTTTCGTTATGGATATTTGTCGTCCCACGTGTTTTATTTTTTCCAGAATCGTCGCCAATTTGTTATGTCGAGGTTAGCTGATGGGTACTTTCATTAATAAACCTTCACTAATTAATACGTTTATTAATACAGTCATAAACTATTGTTAAATTTTATGTATATAAACAAACACAATATACGAACGCTACTACAATCAATCTGGTCCCCCCTCCGCGACCATATTTCCGATGTCGTGGCTCTTCCCACGCCCCCGGTACTTTAATACACTACACAAACAATAAAAGAATCAAGGACGCAACGGTGGCTTTTTTAGAGAACGAAAGTGTTGGATCTTTTTTAAATATGGTGTCCTACTGCGTAGAAACCATTATTCAGCGGACGCTAGCTGAGGAAGATATGGAAGAAGAGACCGAGGAATATCTTCTCGGTCCTCTTTTGGGTCCTGTTTCGCCAGAATATGAAGTAATAGGTAAGGTTTTTTCATCATAGAAATTGTTTTTTGTCACTTATTATTTCTATTCTATATATTCACAAATATCAATTTATATCAATTTTATTATACAAATTTCTATGTAAGTAAGAGAAACCTAATTGAAGTTACTCATACGTACGTCACATTTCAGATGAGAAAACGAAAGAGAAGTAGAAAATACACCCGATGATGAGCACGAAGAGGAAAATTCGACAGAAAGAGAACCTGAAGCCTCCCAAGGATATGATCGCGCTACTTGCATTATCTGCAAAGACAACGTGCCAACAACAGTGTTGCTCCCGTGTACGCACTTTGGGTTATGCGACGATTGTACAGAGGAATATAAAGTGAGAAACATACAACATCAGAGACCGGACGAAAAATTAGGTTATGTTATAGACTACTCTATTTGTCCTCTAGACAGAATCCCTATTACAGAGTTTTTGCGAGTTGTAAGCACCTAATAAGAAAATGAATAAATAATAAAAAAAATATTACACATTTTATGTTTTGATGTTTTATGTTATTGTACTCTTTTTAGTCTTTTTTACATCAAAGGAGAAAGTAAACTAATAGTCGGAATGTTAAGATTTGAAGTGAAGTAGTAATGCCAAAGAACGTATTATATATTAATACGTTCTTTGGTAATGCGACGGGTTTCCGTAAATTGACTAATGACCACAAACTAATAAAGTCTTCTTAAAAACCTTGTTCATATCTTATACGCATAAACACGTATAGATAAAATAAAAATTAGGTATTATACAGGGCGTCTCAGCGAGACCTTTCATTAGAAGTTTATGAGATAAAATATTTTCAGATTTCTAGCGGTTCCGGTTATACCGGATTTACCTATTTTTAAGCTTTATAAATACCTTTACTTTGATTCGATAGTTATTTGTTTATTTCTAAAACAATCTGCTTAAGCAAACAATTATTTAAAAAATTGCACTTTTCTCCCATGCAAGAAATATATATTATAAGGATTAGATTCATTTTCTAAATAAACGAGTGGTACTAACTTAAAGTTATTTTGCCGTTTAAAGAATGAATGAAAGGAACTTTCTATGCTAAAAATATTTATGGAGTAAGTATAATTTTTTTCACACAAATGTTTTTAAATTATTCCATTTAATTTTGTTTATTTCGGAGTATACATTTAATCGAAAATAACTCAAGTACAACCCACCAAGTCTATCGGAGCTCCAAAAAATATGTGAACTAATTTCAATTCAATGAAAAAGCTATTAGCCAATGTGTAATCATTGACTTATACACTACTGGCAAAACAATACATTTACGGTAGCAAATCTTGACATTTGTCATTGCTTATTCTGATTTAAATATGAAGAAATTTCGGTAAATATGTACAGTTACTTATACATTTGCATGTGTATATATGTACCGAGTCAGGTCCCCCAGATACGCACTCAGGGATACCATATACGTAAATACGTATATGAGGGATACGATCTCTTGGCGGAACTAAAATTTAAAAATGACCGTCGTGATCAAGGTGGCCGTTATGATCATGATCCGAGTAACAGTGACCGATCTGATCACCGTTGTTGGTCGTTTTTGTCAACTGGCGTCGGTGGCCGTTGTGATCACGGTGGCCGTTATGATCATCACTCAGATTGGCCGTTATGATCACGGTGGCCGTTATGATCAGTTTCTAAAGTGGCCGTTGTGATCGAGGTGGCCGTTGTGATCATCGTCGTATGACATTTTTTTCTACTGGCGTCGGTGGGCGTTGTGATCAAGGTGGCCGTTGTGATCACGAATACGAGTGGGCGTTATGATCACGGTGGCCGTTATGATCAACTTGTAAAGTTGGCCGTTGTGATCAAGGTGGCCGTTGTGATCAACTGAAAGAGTGGCCGTTGTGAAAAAGTTGGCCGTTATGATCAAATATTACTAGTGGCCGTTGTGATCAAGGTGGCCGTTATGAAATAGCAAAAACCGGGGTGGCCGTTATGATCAGTGGCCGTTGTGATATAGACCCGATCACAACGGCCACCTTGATCACAACGGCCAACTTTACAAGTTGATCATAACGGCCACCGTGATCATAACGCCCACTCGTATTCGTGATCACAACGGCCACCTTGATCACAACGCCCACCGACGCCAGTAGAAAAAAATGTCATACGACGATGATCACAACGGCCACCTCGATCACAACGGCCACTTTAGAAACTGATCATAACGGCCACCGTGATCATAACGGCCAATCTGAGTGATGATCATAACGGCCACCGTGATCACAACGGCCACCGACGCCAGTTGACAAAAACGACCAACAACGGTGATCAGATCGGTCACTGTTACTCGGATCATGATCATAACGGCCACCTTGATCACGACGGTCATTTTTAAATTTTAGTTCCGCCAAAAGATCGTATCCCTCATATACGTATTTACGTATATGGTATCCCTGAGTGCGTATCTGGGGGACCTGACTCGGTACATATATACACATGCAAATGTATAAGTAACTGTACATATTTACCGAAATTTCTTCATATTTAAATCAGAATAAGCAATGACAAATGTCAAGTTTGCTACCGTAAATGTATTGTTTTGCCAGTAGTGTATAAGTCAATGATTACACATTGGCTAATAGCTTTTTCATTGAATTGAAATTAGTTCACATATTTTTTGGAGCTCCGATAGACTTGGTGGGTTGTACTTGAGTTATTTTCGATTAAATGTATACTCCGAAATAAACAAAATTAAATGGAATAATTTAAAAACATTTGTGTGAAAAAAATTATACTTACTCCATAAATATTTTTAGCATAGAAAGTTCCTTTCATTCATTCTTTAAACGGCAAAATAACTTTAAGTTAGTACCACTCGTTTATTTAGAAAATGAATCTAATCCTTATAATATATATTTCTTGCATGGGAGAAAAGTGCAATTTTTTAAATAATTGTTTGCTTAAGCAGATTGTTTTAGAAATAAACAAATAACTATCGAATCAAAGTAAAGGTATTTATAAAGCTTAAAAATAGGTAAATCCGGTATAACCGGAACCGCTAGAAATCTGAAAATATTTTATCTCATAAACTTCTAATGAAAGGTCTCGCTGAGACGCCCTGTATAATACCTAATTTTTATTTTATCTATACGTGTTTATGCGTATAAGATATGAACAAGGTTTTTAAGAAGACTTTATTAGTTTGTGGTCATTAGTCAATTTACGGAAACTCAGTCAGATACCAAAGAACGTATTAATATATAATACGTTCTTTGGCATTACTACTTCACTTCAAATCTTAACATTCCGACTATTAGTTTACTTTCTCCTTTGATGTAAAAAAGACTAAAAAGAGTACAATAACATAAAACATCAAAACATAAAATGTGTAATATTTTTTTTATTATTTATTCATTTTCTTATTAGGTGCTTACAACTCGCAAAAACTCTGTAATAGGGATTCTGTCTAGAGGACAAATAGAGTAGTCTATAACATAACCTAATTTTTCGTCCGGTCTCTGATGTTGTATGTTTCTCACTTTATATTCCTCTGTACAATCGTCGCATAACCCAAAGTGCGTACACGGGAGCAACACTGTTGTTGGCACGTTGTCTTTGCAGATAATGCAAGTAGCGCGATCATATCCTTGGGAGGCTTCAGGTTCTCTTTCTGTCGAATTTTCCTCTTCGTGCTCATCATCGGGTGTATTTTCTACTTCTTCGTTTTCATCTGAAATGTGACGTACGTATGAGTAACTTCAATTAGGTTTCTCTTACTTACATAGAAATTTGTATAATAAAATTGATATAAATTGATATTTGTGAATATATAGAATAGAAATAATAAGTGACAAAAAACAATTTCTATGATGAAAAAACCTTACCTATTACTTCATATTCTGGCGAAACAGGACCCAAAAGAGGACCGAGAAGATATTCCTCGGTCTCTTCTTCCATATCTTCCTCAGCTAGCGTCCGCTGAATAATGGTTTCTACGCAGTAGGACACCATATTTAAAAAAGATCCAACACTTTCGTTCTCTAAAAAAGCCACCGTTGCGTCCTTGATTCTTTTATTGTTTGCTCGAAACTTTCTCTTCGCCAGGCATTTTATCTGCAACCCCTCATCTATAAAACTTCTTCTCTCTCTTATAGCAACTGCAGAAATGTTGCGAAGTCCATCTTAAAAAAAAATAAACACCTTAGAGGGGCCTACAAATCAAAATAAAAAAATTATTGCCAAATCCTACCTGCACCATACTGAAAAGTAGAATAAGTATCTGACATGAATTTCAATTATATACTTCGATTTAAAATCGGCAGTTAAGTAATTCACAGATCACAGACACGTATCTACCTATGTAATTATTAATAGGTATAGGTAAGTAGAACTTGTCAATTGCTTACCAGTAAATTCCCATACATTAGGTCCTCGTACTCTTAAAATGCGTTGGAGTGATGCATGAAATGATTCGGAATCGTTATTTGTTCTCCTTGATCGCTTAAAGACCGAAAAAGAATCTGCACCTACTCGCCTTATCCATTGTTTCTCATGGTATCTATAATTACATAATATAGAACGTAAAACATTACTACATATAATTTGTAGGAAAAGTAACTTGGAAACGGGAAACGAGAACTTAACACTTTACTTGTAGGAATTAAATTTCTATTTCTACATCATTGTAATAAGACATTTTGGGTGCGATGAATGCATATTTATTTATATTTATTACACGTTAAACGATAAGTTATTCCCAAGGTACTTTGGCGGCAACCATAGGTATAACCTGCGATCATTAAAACAAGTCCACCAAGAAATTACACCATATCAAAGTACAATTCAAATAGAATGGTAACGTAGTGGTAATAACATAATATTGATTTATTTTGAACTGAAAGAAGTTTCTTTGGATATGCTTAAATGATCACCCTGTATCTCTACAGACTGGAATAGATGTTATACTGTTAAAAATTTTCACTTGCTGAATGAAAACATTAAGTAATTTAAACGGAACTTAAAACATAATTACATAATCCTACTTATTGTAATTATTACAAAAGAAATTAACTCACTGAAACTGCATATTTAATCTAAAAGTTGGAAGGTAGGTAAGTGATGTACTTACTGTATGAGAGTTTTAAACTCCTCCTGTAGACGATTTTCTATTAAAAATGTCTTTATGTGTTGGACACCGTCTGCTATTCTTTGTGTTGGCAACAATGGCAAACACAACATCAGTTTTAGGGCCTTCTTAGCTGACGAATTTTGTTTCAAAAATCGGTTCATGCCAATATTTCCAGCTTTTCTCATAATAGCCTAAAATTCAACATGATGAGTTTATCCTACTATAATTTGTTTTTGATAAGATTATATGCGATGGATACCGAAACAATGTCTCATTAAAAAACTACTCACTTGACAATAATGAAACAAGCATCCAGACTTTGAAGAGTTTGGGAAATTTTCGTCCAATGACTTTTTAAGCGAAACTTCGTAATCAGTCATTATGAGTTTTGGATCAAACTCTGGCACAATTTCTTTAAGTATAGAGAAAACTCCGTTATAAGCTTCTACCTTTCTATTTCCCATCAAGGCAAAAGCACAAGGAAATGCCTGTAAAAATAAAGTAGACTCAATTAATAAGTTGATCTGTAAACTGCAGATTCCAGCTTACAATTCCATATTGAACAGCCATTATTGTTAATAATTGGCTACTTTGTGGATTTTGTGGCCTTGTTTTGAACGTACCGTCTATATGAATTTCTCTGGCCTCCGACAGTAAACTCTTCATATCCTCTGCTAGAAAAACTACTGAGGTATTTTCACCTTCTCCAACGCAACCTCGGCAGAATGGTTTGCCATCTATAACCCCAAATCTTAAATTATTTTGACATACCATTCCATACTCTTCCAAAGTAGCTGCGGTTCCCGGTTGAGTTTTTTTACGTTGGCGCCTCATAGATTGCGATATTGCCGGAAAAGCTATTTTTGCTGCTGCTTCGACATTCGTTCTGAAATCAACAAAAAAGTGATAATTTATCAGTGACCGAAATTTTAAATTGAAATAAACATTTGTTTTAGTAATAATAATCAAAAAGAATTTAAAGTGTCCTTTAATATGATTTAATACAATTTCAGAATTTTTTCCATTTATCATTAATACTTTGATTTTAGAAAGATAATGAATTTGAATTATGAAAACAACCAACGATTCTCATTTCACATGCACATATATTATTTCTACTTATGTATTTTACAACTTTTTTATTAGAGTGACCGAATAGTATCGAAATTAATTTGATAAATACTAAAATAAAACGAAAACTTACCCAGCACTATTTTCAACGAAAATTGATTTAAGTTGATTACTGCTAGAAGTGGCTTGATCGATTAGCTTTTCCTTTAAATGGAGAGCTTCTTTCTTCCAAATATCAGGGAGGTGAATGTGATTATCGCCCAGTTTTAAAAATTCCGACTCATTGCACGATGCTCTTGCAGGGCAGTTTTTTTCAATACATACAAGATAAGTAACGCCCTTTTTATAACTTTTTTTTCTATAAAAAAATCCTGCATCGGCGTCACAGGTGAAGTAAGTAGAACCTTGTCTATATCCTGCAACTTTCTGCACATCCATTCTGGGTATCTAAAATTGAAATTTCACAAAACAAATTTGTAAACAAAATTTATTTGAAAACTCAAATTCAAGATCTTACCAAAGCTTTCGTCGATGTAAATGAAGACCCCCAAGTTTAAAAAACGAAACACTATCACTTCTAACTCAAAACGCAAGTAAGTAGGTACCTATAATAATGCAAACAGCAACTAGCAAATGAACTGATCGATTGTTAAAAGTAAATTAAGAATTTTTTTTGAACTACCACAACTTATATTAATATTGCAGTTGTCACATTAACCAATCAGGATGTGGTAAAATTTTCTATTTACACACTGTGATTGCACAGATAAAAAAGAAAAAATCCTTAATTTATGGCTGATTTGTTTGTGTAAGAACTATTTGCCGTAGAGTAGGTAGTTAAAGTAAAACCGCCTGCTATTATACAAAATAGACACGTACATTCAAATTTTCGAAAAGGAAACGATTGTAAAACTTACCATTGTTTACAGGGTTAATGTCCTATCTACCCCAAGCACAAATGCAATTTTATATACCTACCTACTGATTACTGCTAATTCGTTCCCACGCGGATTGCCCATTGGTGACAGCATGAAACCAATACTGTACCTGTACAAGTATTCGGTTACTTTTTAAACCGTACTTTGTAATAAAGATAACTTTTGAAGAATTTAATGTGAAATTACTAATCAAGGAAAAACAGCCCCGAGTCCCAATTTAAGAGTTTCGTGGGTTATCTAGACAAATCGGTTTCGATTAGGTATATTGTTTATTGTGATCTATTGCTTACTCTATTTATTAAGGGTGAATAATATCATTTTTATTAAACGTTTAAAAAAAGTTTTCAGAGATTATAAACGGTTTGTTTTCATATATAAAATCACGAAAAACCTGTGAATATGGCAAATTGAATGCAAAGGTTAGGAATAGTTTAGAACGAAATGCATTATAAGACCTGCAAAATTATTTCAATAAGCTTTTACACTATCAACCACTAAAATATGAGGTAATATTATTGGGTTTATTAATATTAACGTAGATGCAGAACTTAATTATCCGTCATAAAAAAATAACGACATACGGACGCATTTAATTTTCACCCTTGTATGAAAAATGAAACAATAAGTAATGATATGGTTATAAACAGTATTTTTTTCTCTACAAAAAATATATTTACACTTTTGCTCTAAAATAATTAAGGGAGGTAATAGAAGCATATTTAAAATTTAACATTGATATCCCTATGGCGCGTAAACCAATTCTACATCCGGTACGTATGAACGAAGTGCTAAACGCAACAGTCAAGCTTAATAAATCATAAAAGATAAAAAAGGCCTAAAGCCGGAAGAATTTATAAGAAACAAGCGTTCTGCAAATTTCGACTGACATAATGCACCCCTTAATTCTTTGTCCATGTAATAGCATTTGCAATAAACAGTTTTAAGGTTGGCATCCTCGTATACTTTGTAATGTTAAACTGCGTTTCAAGTTTTCAGCGAAAATACTGAACGGATTTCAATGAAATTTTGCACAATGGAAGATTACATAATTCTTTATTGTCTGAATCAATTTTATTGATAACGTTTTGTAATTATCACAGTTAATTATAAAAATACATAATTTTACAAAAAAAGTTCAGTCTGTAAGTTACATTATACACATTGCAATGGTCAAAACAAAAATTTATTTGGACTTTTGGTTTTTCTGAAATCTTGAAACGCAATTTAATGATTTTGAAAGAACTCGCGAACTCCGCCTTTTCTAAGAAGTGATATGCATTTAGACCAATCACGTATAGTGACATCAACATTTAGATAAGATATGAATTCAACAGGAAGTCCTTTCCAAGGTATATAAAATATAGGTGATCTAATTAAACGTACGACTAAATTCTTATAATTTGTTTGCATGAAAATCAAAAATAACGTTGATCCATGTTAAAAACGTAATTTACTCATTGCGTTTTGTACCTTCTTGAACGTCAGTTATTATTCCAAGTTATAAGCTAACCTCTAAAAAATCATTGGTAACTTCCTCCATATTAAAAAAAATATGCACGTAATTAGAATCCTTTTGAATGGAATTTTTATGATATGCGCTGAATAAGTATTTATAGAATGAAACAAATAAAAAATTGAATTAAATTTAAAAAAAAAATGTTTTTGTTCCAGTGCGTTGTCGTTAGTTTTTTTATCGTTAGCAAATTTTAAAGTTGAATTGTTTAAAAACTTGGTGTCGACACATATTTGCTAGGGTATTTCGTTAAATATTTAGTGAACGCTAACTTGCCTAAGCTTACTGATAAATTCAGTCAAGTTAGCCCCCCACTTTCATTTTTGAAATTATATATTCCAGTGCTTAATTCTTAATTAATAAAAATTAAAACAAATTTGGGGGCTAATTAGAACACTAGTCCCCCTTTTTTACAATTTTTTTGCGTATTTAATCCTGTTTTTTGTGCTCAATTGAGCCTCTATTATTTTTAACTGTGCATGTTTAATTTGAAATTGTTAATGATATTTCATTCAATTTTTCTTACAATATTTGTTGGTCGTCTAAATGTGCTCGTTTTATGCAAATGTTGCTAACATTAAACTCATTTAAACTTATTTTTAAGCAAAATCCGGAAGTTTATATGTGTACAAACTCACTGTTTTTAAATTATTTACACTATTTCTTGCATACTTAATTATGCTAAACTGTGATAATACAATGTTTAACTAACTGGGTTTTATTCTAAATAGATCGTGTATGATTTAATTATTAATGGAATCTAATCAGTCTTAATAAAGTGGCTAATTTATGGTTAAATTTAGCAATTCGTTGTTCTGGTTTAGCAGTCTCTTGTTGGTTAATTATCTATCCATTTTATAGTAATTATTAAAGCAAAATTAATGAATTTAATATTAGCACAATTGAATAAACAAAATAAATTGAAAACAAATTTAATCAAGTTGAATCCGAATTTTTTTATCGATTTAGCTAAGGTTAGTGTAACAAAGAATTGTAAAAAACTGAATCAAAAACGGGAGACTGAAGAAAACGGGGAGGACAATTAACTACACTCGAATATTGTTTAAAAAATGAAAAAGGCTACTTTGACTGAACTTAATCAGTAAGTAACTCAGGTATACAAGCTTACAAGTTTGCTTTTAACTTGCAATTTGCAAAATAAGCTTATTGCAAGTTTGTCATGTGGTAACTAGATGCTGCATTCAAGCTTGCATCGAACTTACACACATGTTCAAGCAAGTTTGCTGTAAACTTGCAAAATAAGCTTGAAACAAGCGTGCAGTTGATACGTGCATTGAATTAAATTTTTGATGAAGTGCATGCTTTTAAGTACAATACAAATAGCGGCAATAGCGCATGAACTGCTTGTAAAAAAATTTAATTTGCAGCTATTACACATTTGTAAGTTCTGTTTGCAAAAATACCAACGAAAAGTAAAGCCTGACGCAATCAAAAGAAATAACTTGATTGGTAATACTCAAAGTTAGTATATTAATGTTTTGTACATTTATGCACGTTAAAAAAAACAAACTAGGCAATAGGTTATTCAAACTGTACCACACGGCTATTGTGACCAAAACTACCCCACTGTAACCGCGTGTGTATTTGGAGTCTCACCAAAATAAACATGTTTTAACAATTTTCTCCATAGTTAGTTTTCGCACGGTTAAAAAAACACAATAACTGAAGTAAAAAAAACTATTGTGGCTAGAGCGACCGTTTTTGTCTTGGCATTGTGGCAATCAACGTGTTAAATGTAAATAGGGTTTTAATTACGAACAAAGCAAAATAAGCTTGATGCAAACTTGTGTGGTAACTAGAGTGTTTGATTCAAGATTCTTTTTCTTCTACTTGCTGCAAGTTTATATCCTTGTGACAATCATGAATCAACTTATTCTGATATCTCAGAACTTTGTTGGATTTCGCCTTTTTAAATTTATATTGACTAAGAAACCTACTGACAATTAATAGAAAAAGTACTCATAGCTAACAGCTAACAAGCACTTAGTTGACAAGACTTTTATAGTTTTTGCATCCAACGGGTACTATAATATGTTTTTCTGTAAAATCTTTTTTAGGACATGGCAAAAATAGATAAGAACTGTTACTTATAATAATATTAGATATATTTACTTAAATAACACATTTTGTAACCAAATAAGAAGTATTTTTGGTGCGAAACAATTGGGTAATAAAATCTGGCGCATTTAATTTCAAAAAAATTCAATAAAAGTGACCTTAACTGACCTTTTGTGTTAATAAGTTATTTTAAGTTACTCGTAAATAATAAAATGACAGTTGAAACGATGCTTATGTTAATTACGAAAAATCATAAAATAATAGTCTGACCCTATTGCGAATAAATTAATTAAAATTGAAGCTAATGTAAGTAAATACATAAACTACATTTAATTATGATTCGTAATTTACTTAAAAATATTTCGTGTCTATTATGTTTCATCGTAAAACGACGACAAAAATCCAATTCATTCAAAGTTAAGTTTTAATGCAATCCGAGCTGAAGACAAAACAAAACAATTCTGATAAGGCGGAGCGTATTCTTTTCAAGTTTAAAAACGATACTGTTTCCATCTAGCGGATCTCATTCAACACAGAGCCGAAGGAGGCTAACCTTAAATACTATACCTGCTTCTGTACAATTCTGGGAAAAATATTTTTCCAGCAAAGGTTTAGAATACCGTAAGAATTTTGTTAACGCTATACGTACTTTAACAGTAAGTTGCCGACAAATATGTTTAAAAATAATAAGATTCAATGTCTTTCTTAACTAAAAAATATTTATTAATTAATTTGCATTTTTTTTTTCCTACAACTTTATCGCCCCGTATTTTCGTAATGAATCATTTTTGGACCAGTTTATAAAGCAAACTATCATTAATTTTTTATGTAGATTCATATCCTAAAAATATTCACATATCAATAAGAAATATCCTGTACATTTAAGTTGTGTTGTTAATGGGTCGGAATTTGATTTAATCATTAAGTAATTTACTTGTACAACTTACATTATGTTATATTGTGTTAGTAGGTATACCTATACGTATAAAAACTCAATATCTAAGATGAAGAAGAACTTGGAAGAATTTATTAATCTGCAATACTAAAAATAATTATTTATCATTTATGTTGACAGGTTAATTAATTTAAACAATTGTAAATAGTTTAATGTTTAATATGATCTAAACCCATTTTCTAATTTAGATCCAGTCAGCATCCCCTTGCACCCTTGTCTGATATTGTTGATAATTGCATCACACGTAGGTATATCATATCTTATTTCAATCTCCTAAGAGAATTTTCATCATGGTCAAGGTGGCCGTTATGATCATGATTCCAGTAAGAGTGGCCGTTGTGATCACCGTTGTTGGTCGTTTTTGTCAACTGGCGTCGGTGGCCGTTGTGATCACGGTGGCCGTTATGATCATTACTCAGATTGGCCGTTATGATCACGGTGGCCGTTATGATCAGTTTCTAAAGTGGCCGTTGTGATCGAGGTGGCCGTTGTGATCATCGTCGTATGACATTTTTTTCTACTGGCGTCGGTGGGCGTTGTGATCAAGGTGGCCGTTGTGATCACGAATACGAGTGGGCGTTATGATCACGGTGGCCGTTATGATCAACTTGTAAAGTTGGCCGTTGTGATCAAGGTGGCCGTTGTG
Source organism: Aquatica leii (assembly GCA_035610365.1). NCBI lineage: Eukaryota > Metazoa > Arthropoda > Insecta > Coleoptera > Lampyridae > Aquatica > Aquatica leii. The sequence goes on from CM069434.1 coordinate 81,136,746, forward strand.
ATCAACTGAAAGAGTGGCCGTTGTGAAAAAGTTGGCCGTTATGATCAAATATTACTAGTGGCCGTTGTGATCAAGGTGGCCGTTATGAAATAGCAAAAACCGGGGTGGCCGTTATGATCAGTGGCCGTTGTGATCAGGTCCCTTGTGATCAACTGAAAGAGTGGCCGTTGTGAAAAAGTTGGCCGTTATGATCAAATATTACTAGTGGCCGTTGTGATCAAGGTGGCCGTTATGAAATAGCAAAAACCGGGGTGGCCGTTATGATCAGTGGCCGTTGTGATATAGACCCCTTTGTTTACTTCGGCGCTCTGTACGTCCAATACTGGGAATCAGTCATTTCTACTTCACAACACATAGTGGGAGAAGTAATATGGCTGCTCTGGAGTAAAACATAGGAAAAAGTAGCATATCACATAGAGTATTTCAAAATGTTTGATCCATTGTTAGTGTATGTGCGTGATTATTTAGTGTGCATGTATACTTATAGTTAGTTTTACTTAAAACAGCAAGCAACTAGAAGTGCATTGTAGTTGTAATTTAGTGCTACACGCAACTTGCGAAAAGACATTTAAACTTTTGTTTCCACGTGTTTTATTTTGGGTGAATTATTTTATTTTCTTAGTTCATAATGGTATTCATCGTAATTATTCTTATTCATACTTAGTGCACTCACTAATTAACAATTACAACGAATTAACACAAAATCCAGATCACAGTATATAGTTGTTTTTCTCCAGAACAGCTGATCTTAATGACGTCGATGAAATGATCCATCTATATCAGTGGCGGATTAACCTACTATAGCACATGTAGCTTTAGGGGGTCCCGCAATTTTGTGACTAAAGCATTTAATTTTGATTAACATTGTTTTTTTTCTGTAGTGGTTCTTTGATAGATTTTCGTTTGCTTTTTCAAGTTATCGTTTTCTTTCTAACCTTTTCAGAGTTTGTACTTACATTAGAATGTCTTCCGGGTTTGGACCGTGTCATATTTGCAACCGAAGCTGCCAACGTTCCGCCCACTTTCGTAAGGGGCAGCTTCGGTTGCAAATATGACACGGTCCAAACCCGGAAGACATTCTAATGTAAGTATAGATTCCGGCCGTGGAAGCCTTAACTATTACATTTTCAGAGTTTGGATTGTGGCTTGTTTCAGAAGTTGATAACCTAACTTTTGAGAAGTTTTTAGTTAGATTTCGGTTGCTTGTTTGCCCGGAAGACATTCTTATCATAGTATAGAAACCAATTTAGTTTCGAATGTAATACATTATCCAACTTGAAACCGTTGGCCACGCCGGCAAAAGATTTGTCTTACTGATCATGCGCAAAAAAATAATTTTCATCACTTACTAAAAGCAGAGGAATGATTTGACCGCAACTAATGTTTAGTTGAGAGATCTCTGTATAAAATGAAATAAATTTTTTTATTATAAAATTATACAGGGTGGTTAAAAAAGTACCAGTAACTTTGACACAGATTTTCACTAATAACTGTTTTATTTTAAATAACACACCCTGTATGTAATGGCATATTGTGTAGCAAAATTATATTACCTTTCAAACGGTATAAGGAATCCCTATACGTAACTCGAACGAAATTCGAGATATTTTACAATGTTTATTTTCAATAATAAATGTCGATTTTTATTATCAAAGCAGCTTTGATTGCAATAAAGATTTTGAGTATAGACTAAGTTAACTGAAATATCACATTTTTTGGACTAATTGAATTAAATTGAAACTGGAAAATAAATTTATGAAAGTAGGAATACAGATTTTAAAATTATAAAGTTTAATGACAAAAGATTAGTAAATAGAAGACAAAATTAAATCATGAATAAACACATCACAGCAAATGTTCAAATTGACCGCCATTTTGTTCAATACACAGACATATTCTTTCCTCAAAAGACTTCTGAAGGTTTAATAACATTTGCGGTGTTATTGTTTGGAAACCATTGCGAACCCTAATTTTCTTATCATCTGGAACCGTTGGAGGTGTATTGTAAATAATGCTTTTTATCTACCCCCATAAAAAGAAATCCAAAATGTTAAGTGTCTGGGGATCGCGCCGACTAGTTTATTGGACCACTCCTCTCATCCATGTATTGGGGTACCTTCTATTCAACTGTTCCTAATCTCTAATTTGAAAATGTGCGTGAGCACCGTCTAATTGTAGCCATTCGCTGTTGTCTATCGGAATATCTTTCAACATTACTGGCAAATCATATCGAAAAAATCTGGCCCACACGTTAATGTTCCATCTGTGCTGACGATCAACAGTATGCAGAAAAAGAAGATTTTCATTACTGTAGTAGTGAAAATTGTGCTCATTTACTAAGCCATTGCTGAGGAATGTAGACTCGTCTGTGAATAGTAAAAAAATCATCTTCACCTGCTTTGTCAAGGGCCCATAAACAAAAGTCACGTCTTCGATGAAAATAAATATCCAGTAGTTCTTGACGTAAGTGAATATGATATGGATTACATTTTTGCCTTTAAATTGACCATATTCAAGCGTTTTTTTGGACTTCAGGTTTAACATTTTTGGGTTGGTAAAACTGATGAATTTTAAATCACCCTCAAAAAATAAAAACTTTTATTGGTTGTCAAGAACGACCTCTCTGATTGATGGGTCATAATGAATTCCAGTGATTTGTCAAATCGGGTTGGTAGCAAATATGGACAAAAAGATTTGGTTGTTATCATGAGGTTATTGTTGCTACCAACCCGATTTAACAAATCACTGGAATTCATTATGACCCATCAATCAGAGAGGTCGTTGTTGACAACCAATAAAAGTTTTTATTTTTTGAGGGTGATTTAAAATTCATCAGTTTTACCAACCCAAAAATGTTAAACCTGAAGTCCAAAAAAACGCTTGAATATGGTCAATTATCCTGCTAACACCTACTTCTCGACTTATGATACGCTGACTTGTGTGAGGATTTTCAACAAGAGCGCCAATTACCTGAAACTCGATTTCCTCGTTTTCAGTAACAGACTTTGGTTGGTGTACATTTTTGGTAAGTTACAGCTCCGTATCTACGAAAGATTTCCAACAATCTTTGTAACTTTGTCTGGATGGTTTCGTGCAGGATATTTCTAAGCATAACTCTTACCGCAAGGATACAATTTTCTTCGGATTCTCTAATAACCATAATCATATCAATTCGTTCCTGTACAGAATATGTTTACATTTTTATACTTTTGAACACCTTTTTATCAAATAACACCTAAACCATTAATATTCTTACACAAACTCCTTACCATTCAACAAAATGAAATGTCAAACATTAAAATAGTAACAATAGTATTGTAGCCATTTGAAAGCCGCCTTTTTTCCACGTTGAGATCTTGAAATTTATTATTAGATATTGAAAACAAAAATAAAATATCTCGAATTCCGTTCGAGTTAGGTATAAAAAACCCTTATATCGTTTGAAAGGTAATACAATTTTGCAACATAATATGCCATTACATACAGTGCTATTTGAAATAAGTGAAAATCTGTGCCAAAATTAGTGGTATTTTTTTATCCACCCTGTATGATTTTATAATAAAAAAAATTACACCATTTCATACAGAAGTCTCTCAACTAAACATTAGTGGCGGTCAAATAATTCCTCTTTCAGTAAGTGATGAAAATCAATTCGGAGCTACAACTTTAAAAATTCTTGTGTTTCTCAAAAACGGTACGTTTTAGGCATAAGGAATCCTATTGTAACTTGCATTTATTTTATCCCTATAATCCAAAATATAATTAAAAAACTAGGTGTTCCATTTAAAAAACACACAACTTTAAGGTGGATCTTATTTTATGAACACCCTGTGTAATCAAAATTATTTTGAAATTCAAACACGTTCTGATATAATGACCGTGGCGTATACGGCGCTCCACCCTGTATACTAGTAATTGCAAGCGGTGTCTTATGACGCATCGGTAGGCAACGTAAGATTTTTTATGATAGGTACCTGTAATATCAATAAAATAAAATATTGAAATTTTGAAAATAGCTGTCCACTTATGTAGCAAGACCACTTCAGTAATAAAATTATTATTTTTGTTTAAAGTAAAATTATCAATAAAAACAAAACAAACAAAACGATTTAGGAAATCACGTAAACAAAATATTAACAGACACAGAAAAACGCTTAATCTTGAATATAGGGCGATAGAGACGTTCAGGACCCACTTCAAAATAAGCGCGATGTTTCTCCTACACATTATATTACACGGCCATAACAAAATATGGACCAATAGATCCTTTTTGGTTGTGTTATTCGCCCCTACTTGATGCTGTTCATTGCCAGTCGTGTTGGTTATTTGCTTCTGTGTGAAATTTATTTATGTGTACAAGTCAGTAAAATATTGATCAAGTAAAAATTAAATACTCATATGTGATCGTGTAAATAAAACATGCCGTGGCTCATTGGGTCTATAGTTTGTCAAAAATTTTCGTATTTATTTTTGCAGATTCGTATAGAAAATATTTTTAAAAATGAAAAAATTAAATTTCAAGTTTTTAACATGATAGGTATATTTCATCATGCATAGTCACATATACCGATAACTCCCGTTCTTATCCGTTTACCATGCGCAACCTATTTTCCATTTCTACGTCCCCGGTTTTTACCACTTTTCAAATGATTTAAGGTTAAACTTTTTTATTTACAGGATTTTGTGGCTGGAGCCCCCAGGCAGCACATTACGTCTTATTGACGTCAAAATTACGTACGAGACGTCATTAAGACGTGTCAATGTCGTTGTTTGACGTCAGTGTGCTGCCTGGGATATGAATGAATTAAAAATGAATATGAATTAAACGACATAGCGTACCAAATGTACACATGGAAGCGTTTGTAATGTATGAACCGTGGCAAAAAACAACAGTACTAAGATTTGCAAAAAGAAATTCGCAAGCAGACTTTATTTTGGAGGAAGGTCCTCCGAGTTCGTTAGCTTTCAGAGACCATCGAGAAGATTTAAGCGAGGATTGATATCACGGCAACCTCTTAGAAATAGTGCAGCTAGTTTCTAGATACGATAATGTATTGCGTCAAGTTATGGATATGCCCAAAGTTGTTTATTAGTTTTCTGATCCGTAATTAATTACACGAAAACCAAAATTTTATTTGAAAAATTCATGGAATACGATATCTAAGTCCAACAATACAAAATAAAATGATTAAGTGCTTAGGTAACACACTAGAAAACCAGCAACTCGAAAAAATTAGGGAAGCACCTTTTTTCGCCTTATAAATTGATACCACGCAAGACATTACGAATCAACTAAGCATTATTATAAGGTACAAAACCCTATTAAGATCAGAGACAGAGCAGGCAATGAACATCGAAATTCATGAAGTATTTTTGGTTTTTATCCAGTTCAGTTCTAACCACCCAGGTCATCAAAGTTACTAGGCGAAAAAATAAAAATATAAACATATGCCTGGGTATGATGTGTCCAACGTTATGAGCGGAGTTTATAACGGTGTTCAAAAGCACATAAAATATGTTCAACCGAATGCCGAATACGCGCATTGTCCTAGCCACAACTTAGAAGCAGCATTAAGCGATGGGATTTATTATCCAACTTTACAGGCGAATCAGAGCAGACAAAAATTTTAATTCTGAGATGGTCAAGTAGAACAAATACAATATCCGCCATAAGACTTCGCTATTTTATATTATTAAACTATTATTACACTATCAGAAGTTATTTTAAAAAGTAAAAATAAGGATGGACGTAATGAGGCGGAAAACTTTTAACTTTCTATTTTTATGGGAGTTTATGAACAAAGTATTGAACACCAATAATTTTCCATCAAAAACTTTATAAAGAGTCAACATAAATTTAGAAGAAGCAGGTAAAGTATTTGGAAAGACTAAAAATCAGTTGTAGGTACATATGGAATTTGATTCATTCATGCGTAAGGCAGTGGGAACAGCGACTAAGTATGATATTCACCCCTCTTTTCAAGAAAAACGGCGGAAAAAAGGAAACAAGTTAGGGTTTGATCACCTATTTAAAAATGCTAAAGAAATATTTAGAATAACGATTTTTATTGTTATAGATTTTAATTTTTCGCTATTGTAAACAGTCGTTGACAATTTTTGACACTTGTCAACATAAACGTCAATTTATTTTTAAGAGATTTTGAGACTTTGGGGGCTTCTAGTCTCTGTTCGAGCAATAAAATGTTGTATTCAACTCGTTCCTGTCTAAATTGGACAGGAACTCGTTAAATAAACTACCATTAATAGTGTAATAGACATTATAATGGCTCAATTAGACTGACGTTTTGTAGGAATGAGAGAAATTTGATAGATTTTCGATTTTTTAGCTCCCAAAACATTATTTTGCATTGATGAAAATGCATTATTACAAAAATGCGACGATTTTCAAAATAAATATTAAGAGGTTATAAATACTTCTTTCTGTTCAATTTATAAATGTTTATCATTTAATGAAACCAGAGTTCATTCGCTCATGGACAGTTAAAACGTTTTACTCAAAAATAATAGCGAAATTTAGAGGGCTTGAATGCGACTATGCCGACGTTTTTACGGCAGTTTTGCTTTTTTATACTATCCCAGTTACCACAGCAACCACAGAGCGATCCTTCTCGAAGCTGAAAATAATAATAAATTACATACGAAATTCTATGCGGCAAGAGCGACTTGAATTTTTGTCACTTATAGCCAATGAGGATTAATATACTAACTGCCCGGATGTAGTAGGGAAACACGAAATAAAACCGGACCGAATTCGGAACCATACTAGCATACGAAGTGGTGCCGCCAGTAGTTATTATGTTAAATCATGGAAAGGAGAATCCTGCAGAGCATATCTGTTAGATTCACGAATGGATGCTTAGGTTGAGTTCCCATAACTGTTCTGTACGCACCGAAATAAATTTTATTAAACAAATTTGATAATTTAGGGAATTCATGCAAAAATGTTTTAGCAAACATCCAGACTCATCCGGTAAAACAACACTTTGTATATTTGTTGGAAAAACAGACGCTCGCTTTTCTTCAAAGCGTGGGGGGTGGATAATAGCATATTTACATAAACTCCCTTGTAACGGTCGTTCTGTCAACAACATGTTTTTAAGTAAAATAAAGTAATTATTTATAATAGAGTGAGTGTTTAATATTATTGTTGGTTATTGCGCCATAAAGCAATTGGTCTTTCGAGAAATTTAAATTAAGTGCTAACAAACAAAACAATATTTGATACATATAATATCTATTATATATTTTCGTCTGTTTTGATGTATTTTGTAGGTAACATAATTGTCCGAAAATTTTACTTTGTGTAGTAGAATTCTATAACTAGAGGTTAGCATAATAATCATTAAGTTTTTACGTCATTTGTCATTCCACATAGACCCTTATCTGTATTATTGTTTAAATAACAGTAACAACATTTTTTTAAACAAATATAATAAATTTGTTTATATCTTACAATTGCGAAAAACAATAATAGTTTTATTTTCGTATAAGTTAAATTGTAATGAAATTATGTAATTATTGTTACATGCAAAAGATGTCAAAAAGAAAATTGCGCGAATAAGGTAGCATAACTGAAGAAATTGCCGGTGGTCGTAGGTCACCCTAAAACAAATCCGTGAATGAGTGAATCAAAATAAACAAAAGTCCAAATCAAAATGTCGCTACTTTTACGCTCAAGGAAGTCCTTCTATTACAGGCGTCGCGTCCAGTTTCTTGTTCTGAAACAAAACCGTCTTAAAAAGGGACGAAACGTTCTCGAAGTGATTGTCAACTTCGAGACAATAACCGAAAAATGTGGAACATTCTCGACTAAGATAACAGAAATATATTAAAACTATTCAAAGAAACCTGAGGTCAGTTTTTCGAATTGAATCGCAAGAAGACTTCGTCGGTTTAAATAAATTAAGTGTTTAACGCGTGTGCTAAGATAAATATAACGGCATGTAAGTGTACGTGGTTTTAATATAAACAAATACGGGTTTAGATAAACAAGTTATCCGCAGACATTATTTTTCGAGTGATAGTAATATATAAATTAATGTGTTTTTCTTAAATACCGTTGCATTGTATTAGTTAAAAGTAATTATAATAAATCGTGTAAAAACATTTGCTTATAAATAAAAGTACTAGGTTTCATATAGAAAAGTTTCACAGAATTAAAAACCTTTATGTCAAGCTTTTTGATAATGCTAATGTATGAAAACATTTTCATATATTTTGAACCAAGCATGTTACGGAAACAATAAAACGTGCGTTTTGAATGGAGTTATTTAAGGAATTTGAAGTAATTTTGGCCGTGATCTGATTATTAGTTAATGGGTAACAGACATACTTTTATTCTTTAAATGGGAACCTATTGTTTTTATCTCAAAATATGAGCGATGGCTTCCGTGACCAGAGTTTATAAAACCAACAAAAAAGAGCGCCTTCTCAGTTTGAATCATGTAACTGACGTTTCGCCCACTGTTCTAAGAGATCAGCATGTTAAAGAAATCGAACAAGCAACCGAAATCCAACTCAAAACCTCAAGAGTTAAGAATAAGCTTGCAAACCAAGCCATATTCTAAACTCCAAAGTGGGAAAAGAGAAGTAGTTACCATATTATAAAGAATTATCATCAGTTTTAAGACCAGCTCTGAACTCCTTATAAATGAAATAATTGTAATAAGATATATAGCGCTGTAATTATTTAAGTGGGAACGGATTGTACTAATGGAACTTATTGGAAAAAGAAAAAGAGTTTCTTTGTTTTAGATAGGGTGAATGTTTTGTGGATTACTAATGGAATGTGTAAAACAAATATCATTACAAGTGTTTAATATACAGTTGAATAAGTTGTACATAAATAATTATTTAAATATTCTTATATAAATACTTTGAAGTGCACCTGTGTAAATCATCATCATAACAATGTATATAAATATATTTAATACAGTTGGTCCTTAAACAGAATATAACAACATTATGCCATGTATAAGACACTCTTATTATAAAACCATAAATAAAGTGTAACTTAAATTTAAAATTTGATATTGTACTTGTAGATCAACTCTCAACTTGAGTAAATAAAAAAAAAATGCAATTCCTTTGCTCAATGCATTCGTAAGACAAAATTAGTATTTCGGTGTAGACACAGTTGATTCCTTAGTAATTTGTCGTTCTCCTTGAGCTAAAGCTCCAGATCGCATTGCAACGTATTTAAAATAAGCATCAATACCATACGCAACCATGGCGCTGAATCCAAAAAACGCACCTGCTTCAAATGCTGGTATTCCTAATGGTGCTACCATGCTGGACGCAATTAAAAAACATAAAGCAATAATTGCGCAAAAAAAAAATTCAAATTTAATCCAAGGAATTTTGTAACATTTTTCAATAATGTGAAACAAGTAGAAAACTAAAAGAATTCCTGTAACCCACACACCAAACATCGATACCGTGCTGAACCATTTTCCAGTCGAATGAATTGAGAATTGCGTACATTGAATGCAGATGAATCCGATGAAACTCAGTGCCTTCATAAATTAAATTAATAAGTAGATAAATTGTTAGTCAACAAGGTAACTTACAATTTGAATGACTTTAAGTACTCCTTCCTTTCGCTTTATATAAGACGGGTCATAGCGAATGTTGGTTTGTACTCGAGTAACCGTGGTCGTCGTTGAATGCTGTGCTGGAAACCCTGCATCTCCCATCTGCACGCATTAAAATTTAACAGTAATAAGTAATTAAGCGATTATATAAAAACAACGGTAATTGTTATTTATAGAAGAATGTTATTCCTAAACGAATTTAAGAAAAAATAATTTAATATTACAGACCGTACCTTACCTTATATCAAAATTTGGTAATAAGCCGAAATAAATAGGTACTTTTAAACTTAATTAATGGAATTATGGATGTATCATAATTCTGAATAGCGGATGATCGTGTAAACTGACGCAGTGGGAGGTAAACTTCACGTAAATTCCATGTACGGAAATTTAAAAAATGGAACATTTAACGATTGCATATTTAACTAATGAAAAAAATTAAGAAATTTTCTAAGAAAATTTCTATTTCCACCTATTTTAAATTATTTTTGTTAAAAAATGAGTGTTTTCAGATGTTTAAAACGTTTTTATCAATTCGAATTTCAAGATTATTTATCAAACGGAAATGTATATCATTCGTTCAAAAAACAGGGACGGCTTCAAGTGGTCTTTGCCATCTCTATTATTTTACATTCAAATGCTTGTAAAAAAAAATTGTTTTGAATATATTTTAAGTTAAAAGCACGTTAGCAGTTACAGTAATACAAATTTACATTATTCTAAACGAACAAATAACAGAACCGTAGCTAGGATTTGTGAGCTAGAAGTTCGGATTACAGAGCGCTAAAGTAAATTAAAATTCTTTTACCATTACTTGTCAGAATATAATTAAATCACACTACAACATAATATCATATTATTGATATCTAATAAAACTTGAATTTTAAGTGTTCTTGATAATTTTATTCCGTTATAGGAACGTGTTTTTTAATATGTTATATAATTTTCCCGCTTTTATTCCTACTCTTTCTATTATTTCACTGTCTGTTTCACTCGTCTTGTTTTCTGTTGTTGTACCCAGATATTTGAAATTAGTTACCTGTTCAGTGGCGTAACTACCGCCGGTCCAGCGGATGCAACGCGGTGGGGCTCCCAACTATAAAGGGCCCCCATTTGAGTTTTTTTTTGCTTGTTCGTTACAGTTGAGAACAAAAAGTAATTATTTATTTTAATATGATTTTTTAAAATGAAAAATAGGGATTCAATATTTTTCAATAAGATCCTTAAAATCTGTGGTAACGATTTTACGGGGCCTCCATTATTGTGCGACATTTGTTATCATTTGTTACACGATTGATAAAGAAATTTAATTTATTCTAGTTGTAGACAACATTCGCTTTTTCTTCTTTCATGTCTTAAAATGGGCCCACCTGAGAATCTCGTTATAAGTGATTTATAACTTTTCGACGTAACATCGAAATGAAAGGATTTAGATGTCGCGTATGGATCCCGTCTGGGAGCCCCGGTTCCAGATGTTCAATTTAATTACTAAGCATAAAAGTTGTGATATTATCGAAACGTATAACAATCTTATATATACTAAACACAAATTTGTTTTTTTACTAAAGAATTTGCATGTCGTATATGGATCTTTCCTGGGGGCCCCGGTTTCAGATGTTTAATCTAACTGCTAACTATAAAAATTGTCATTTTGACAAAATGTATAACAATGTTATAAATACTAAATACATTTTTTTCAGTTTATTTCATTTACGTACACCGTACAGGCAACGTTTTTTGACTCGAATATAAGGAAGTTTGAATAGAACCCAGCGATTCTATAATAATGAGAGTACACATATAATAACAAAATCGCAATTTTCACTGTACAGCACGTCCCAACCGTAGGCGTTTCATCCATTTTTGCGTTTACGTATTATCTATTTTTTGTATACATGTTTTATCCAAACGCATACGGGTTGTCGGACACAATTTGCAATAAAAATAATATTAATAAAATTTTTTTATTCATAATAAACACCTATTATTGCCGTATAGCTGGGTTATATTAAAAATACTATGATTATTATTTGAAAATGATAGATTAAGAAGTCACTACCTCCGGTATATCAGGTTTGAATAATCACCTTAAGGTCAATTCTAAAGTACCGGAGTGAGGGTTTTTTAATTTATGTCGTTTTCACGTAACAATTGATAACTTATAAAAACAACTTGGCGATTCTTTGGCAATGGTAGAACACATTTAATAAAAAACAATTAACTTTTAATGCATATTTTGGGCTGAGTAACCGTACGCAATTTACTCAAATATGCGCGAAAATGGGGAAAATGCGTACGCTTACTCAGACCACAATATGGAATAAAAGTTGAATATTGTCGATTCGCTCGCAATAATTCAGCCACAGAATTTATTGGAAGTTTTCTTTTTTCCAAAAATCCGTTCCACCAGGGAGTTGGCAAGCTTGGTTCTGATCGAGTATTTCAGTCTCTCAGCTAGTTTCCCGGATGTGTGTTCCGTATTTTTACTCTTCTTGACAATTCCCGTGACAGTTGCAACGGCAGAGCGATCACTCTCGAAACTGAAGATGATCAAAAATTACCTTCGAAACTCGATGGGACAAGATAGGTTGGCGGACTTGAGTATTTTGTCCATAGAGAACAAGGTAACCAACTCGTTGAAAGCGAATCTAGACGAGATTATCGATGCGTTCATTAAAACGAAAGTCCGGAGGGTTAGAATCTAAGTATTGTAATGTTCTAACCCCAGATTCTACGCTAACTTCACATTACAGTTACAAAAATTCAAATCAGAGCGGGAAAACCTACAAATGGCTGCTAAAACCAACTTTCCCGCCAAAACAAACCCGCCCCAAATTTAGAAAACGCGGTAAAGTTTAAAATTACCCGGCAAAACCCACACAAACGTGATCGTCTAGTAAGGCCCTCTGTTGTCTTAAAGAGACACGAATACACTTGCAGAGAACTGTAATCGGAAGGGAAGATCAAAACACACATTAAACAAAAAGATATTTATTTAAAAGCTTCCTAAAATTTTGTAATTATTAATTTATTAATTAACAACACAAGGCCAAAAAGGAGAATGGGCAGTTCAACGACGATTTGCGAGCAGAAAAGAACTCCCAAGAAAAACTACTCGCTTAAATACACATTAATTACGCTGAACAAATTTAAGTATACAAATCACACAAAACTGTTGAAAAATATGCACATTTAACATAAGACCAGAAAATTTGAACAGGACTTCGATCAATCTCAAAGCCTGTCGTTGAAAATACACATGTTTAAATGACGATACCAAAACTTACATAAACAAAGAACCCAAACCAACCCTGTACCCCTGATTTGATCAAATATTCAAAAACACAAATAAAACAAGTCAAGTGATAAAATAGCAATTGGCAACACAAATTAAATCCAAAACAGACATAAAATCACGAAATAGATACATAAAACATGTTGTACAGTTATAATGTTATAAACGCAAACAAAAAGAACCACAAAGTTGCAAAGGTAGACACTTGTTACCTGCTTAGGCAGAAGGGATGGAAAAATAATTGTCGATCATGAATCGTTATACTAAACCATAGCTCTGTCGATTTGGCCCGTAAAACCAAAGTAAAAAAATGAACACAAAGGGTTGATATCTGGCATCTCTAGCAATTAACACACATTTAACATCTCAAAACATATAAAATTAAAACAGAAGTAGTATTAGTCTTAATACGGCCCCCCGCATAGGTACCAATATCACGCTCTCGTGCGAACGTGGGCTAGAGATGATTTGCTACCAAGCAATACGGACTTTAATTAAGTATATTTGGATAGTTACCACCGTATTGGAAGGTAGTCTTCAAGGCGGAAAATGTTAGTACAAAACATAACAAGTCAGTTCACACTTTGTTCATTGTTGGAAATGCCGTATTCAATCCCCAATTTAAAATTAAAACAAACCGCAAATCGACAGATCTACAGCAAATAAGTAACAATATTAACGCGGCCAAACAAAAGCAGCTAACAAATGTTACACCGTAGAAAGAAATTGCATGTACAACATATTTTAAAAATAAACAAATTAAGAATGAATTAAATAGTTAGCTAAATCAGATATACCTTAAAATAAAAACAGTACTACCTTGAAATAAAACACGTGGTGATATTACACACAAAGAGCAATAAAACAAGAATACTCAGAACAAAAAAATATGATGTTAACACTTCGAAGGCACGAACAAAGATGATGCTTTCCAGCCGAAAAAGATCCATCCCGCGCAAAAATGTCGCCAGAGCGGTGTTGCCACTTGTTGCAGAATCGTGTGGTATGTTGCCAAAGCTTGCAAAATTTCGTAAACAGCTACTCTTTGGTTACCTCAGTATGTTATTCTTATACTGTAAATAGATTGTTCTTAAACGTTCGAAATACGCAAATGAAAACAGTGTCTAAAATTTTCCTTTTTCCCTCCCTTTTTTTTGCTTTTAAGCTGGAGCCACGGACCGACCATGCATCGGGGCCCCGGGAGGGATCGTTACGCCACTGTACCTGTTCTAAAGTTTGCCTTTATATATAAATTCAATGCTGTAAATAAATATTTTTTAAACGATATAGATACAGTAAAATATTTTTTTTAAGAAGTTATGTTAAGTAGATAATATAGATTAAACATTCAAATTTTGGTTAGATAATATTAAATAACTTAGATACTAATAACGATAAATATAGTTCATTTAAAGAGTTACTACGCAAATGCAGGAGCATACTAAAAAACCAAAAAAACCCGAAATTTTACGGGGCAACCAATTAATTTATATAGATAACTTACAACACGAAATTCTGATGTGTCTTCTTTCTTGGAATAATTATAGTTTTTGCTTTTTCTATGTTTATTTCCAATTTTTTGTTTCTTAAAAACCGGTCTAACTTTTACTTATTATTTTGAAACAAAGATTTAAAAAAACATACAATTTGTTTACATTTTGAACTACAACAAAGTATATTTAACATACAATAATAATTTAAAAAAAAAACTATAAGTAAACATAACACTTAACAAAACATAACTGACTTATGTTATGGTGTAAATAATTATAGTTATCTTCTTTCAGTTATAATTTAATTTATTTCAGTAATTTGCTGGCACTAAAAATAAATAGAAAATAACGTTTTAAGTATGACGTAGTTAAATTAAGTTGTTATTCTAAGAACTGTACATTCTTTCCAAGTACACTGAAAATATAAAGCAACTCGAAGATAATATTACGTAAATCAGTCTAAACACTTAAATAAACAAAGAACACTGCAAAAATAAAGCTATATATAAAAAACAAGTATTTTTACAGTACAATGATTAAATTTTTCACTTGCTTTAAAAGCGTATTGTAAAAATTTAACCAAAAAATTATGCAAAATAAGTTATTGTTTATGTATAGAAACAAAACTGAGAAAAAAATTGATAACATAAACCGACATTGTGGTTACTATAAACAATGTTGTTTCTATGTAGTATCATACGTTCGACCCGTTCTTTGTATAGTTATAATATTACCTGACTGATAACATTATCCGTGATTCTAATAAGCGGCGTGTACTAATGCATTAATTAAAAACTTTGTTTTTTCCGTTAGATTCGTTTTCCACTACATCAATTTCACCCCTAAATTTAGGACTAAAAAATGTCTTGAAAATTGAATGCGCGCGTTGAATCATGGAGCTATTTATTTAGAACATGTCCTAAATTAATATGTTTCTAAATTATTGTACTAAAAAGGTGCCAACCAGTTGCGCACTGGTCCATGATTTAACGCGCACATTCAATTTTTCAGGGCATTTCTTTAGTCCTGAATTTAGAGGTGAAATTAGCGTAGTGGCAAACAGCACTTAGCTGGCACTGAGTGGCACCTACCATTAATCTATAAAATTTATATTGTTTTTTCAGTACTATACTACACTATTCACCTATAACTGTGCAAACATTATAAATTTTGTGAAATACATGAATAGAAAAAACCATAAATGTGCAGTCAATACCAGAATGCATTATGTATGTTTGCAAAATTAGATACTCTTATCTGACGCTTATCATCTTACAAAAAGTAAAACACATGCTGTGTAACTTAATACTGTATTTTTGCATTGTTACTTAGCCGACTGATTACGTTTATTGTCTTTTGGTTTGTTTCAACCTAAACTGTTTTGAAATTAGAGATTATGCTACAATCAAAGACAAGTTGCAACAAAACTTAGCAATAGTTTGATATAAACAATAATGTTGCTGAACAAGAAAGGGTATGTCGTTTAACTGAATCTCAATTTGATGCAGGTTAATTGATAGCTAAAGTTGAGATGATCTAATTTAAATTTAAATCCCATTAAAAACTCGCGAAATTACTTAAGCATCGTCATCTGGAGGAAACAACGATAACTACGAATCCGTTTACGCGTGATCCGTTTTAAGAACGACGTTAATAATATGAAATTTGTATAATGTTTGGTTTTGTTTGTGTTTTGTGAAATTTTGTGGGTATATATGTAACTAAAGGTATTAGTTAACTAACGTAAAAATGAACTAAAACTTGTAAACACTTTGTATTAAGATTCCAGCATTATAGAAACACCACATGTTTTCTTTATTTTGGTGAAACAAACACATTGGCAGGCATTTCATAAATTTGAGGCCGCTGGTTATGTGGAATTATTATAGACGATGTTTTTTACCAATTCTTAATTAAAACTTAAAATTGCTAATTAAATTGAAATGTCCTAAAGGAATGCTTGACATTTCATTTAAATTCGTCGTAAATTCTTGATTTCATGATTTCATTTTTATGTAATTTTGTATAAATCGCGTTGCACATTTAACTTAACTTAAATTTTTTTATTTGTTTTGTTATTTGTACACATCTAACGTGTTTTAGAATCAATTTCTGTTAAAAAATTAATTATTTTCTTTATTTATTGTGTTATATATTTATTATTGTTATTCTATAGCTTCAATTCTAAATTATGCATAATAACTTAGTTGTCTTTTGTGCGTTTATAATTCGATGACATAAAAATTGGTCAAAGTTAGGATATCTTTTCGATTGTAATATTTACATACTGATGGTGATTCTAATAAGCTTGATAACAGGGAAAAACATCAGTGTATATGCATAACCTTCTAAATTTTATCTAATATTTTATTTACGGCGATGAACAAACAGCGTGTGGTTGCAGATAGTTCTCATACTATGGGGGCCTTGTAGTTTTATGTGAAGTAATGTATCGTGGTAGGATGCTTCTATGATAATGGACTTTAAATTTTATAACGCTTTTTTTAAAATATTATGTTGTGTCTGTGATAATATGTTTGTACGTTTGTTTGTACCGAAACTTCAAGTTTAAGTTGGCTGCTTCTGTAACCAGGACCTCAGTATCTACTGGAAAGCCGTCAGTTAACTAACTCTTCTTAAAAAAACTAAAATATCGCGATATACCGTTTTTTGAATTTATCTATTCCCAAACTAACAATAGCACACAATTAATAAAAAAACAGGTGTAGTCAACATGCGTCTTTCTTATAAGGAATGATGAAGGAATGTTATATTTTTTTAAGGTTATGTTGTCATAAAACTACTTTGAAGTGATATGTACACGTTTATATATTCACTTCCTAGCATGCTATAATTTTTTTGAAATGTTTCTCTTCCATGTCATTCAGAATTGACCGAAATATGGCAAATTGTTTATGTTGTTATATCAACTAACCCCTATATTTGTGCGCTTCGAGATTGCTTTTTCCTTAGGAAATCAGTAAAAATTATTATTTTTAAGGTATCTCGCTTTCCCTTCAAGGTATAGAACCTAGATTATATTTGTGATTATAAGCGACTTTTAGCTTAGACCGCGTCGTAGTTAAACACCCAGAGTTAGGCTTGATCCTAGTCTCTTCTTGAGAGCCAAAACAAGAAGTAGAACTTGGCCTTTGCCGTATTGTCGTTCGTGAACCCAAACAAACTGAGATTTCGCAAGACATTGCAGCTTGCATCTTCAGAGTGGTAAATGTCACTGAAAGAAAAACTGTAAATGACGATATTTATACCAATAGCGAATAGCCTGATTTAACGGACCTTATCTTTCCGTTACCGCTTGACTGACATCGTTATTATTCGGAGGAAGGGTTCGTGTCCTTTCCAATAAGGTTGATCTTTGTCTTAGAGAATATAATCTGGTAGCCAAAATTTGCTGAGTTTTAAACCGTCTTCTCGGTTCATATTACATAGATGTTTTTCTATTTCCACAGCTACGCGGATTAGTATAGGAAAGTAGAAAGAAGTTCTAGCCAAAACTTTAGTTTGGTCAAAGTTCAGCGCGTGCCCTTGATTCTACACGTGTTCTGCCACTGCTGATTTAGTAACCCTGCGATGTTTGCAGTCAGCCATATGTTCTTTTACTTTACTTTAACTTCAATACAGCGTCCCGTCTGTCCTATATAACTGGATTCATAGGAACAAAGAATTTTGTAAACTCCGGCATGTTTTCCGGATGTTCATGGTGTCATTAGTCGTAAAGACAGTTTTAATATTATGTTCGACCTTCGACCGATAGTGAGCACCATCAATTCACCAACCCAATCGTTAGCACGTTATCTAGCTGCAAAATTCTTGCCGTTGACAGGAAATATAGAAACTCACATTCAAGAATCTACAGACTTTGTAAAAAAAATTAAGAACTTGCGTATAACAAAAGTCAGCTTTGAAGGAGCGGCCATGGGTTCACCGCTCTCTCCAGTTATAGCCAATATTTACATGGAATATTTTGAAACTGAAATTATGAAAAATGTTGAGTTAAAACCAAAAACTTGGTTTAGATATGTTGATGATACGTTTGTTGTATAGCCTCATGGCAAAGATAAACTAAATCAGTTTTTTCAACATCTAAACTCTGCACATAATAGTATTAAATTTACTATTGAGTTAGAACATAACAGCAGTCTAGCCTTTCTTGATGTACTGGTGATAAGAAAAAATAACGGAAAATTGGGACATTACGTTTATAGAAAGAAAACGCACACTAATAGATAGGTACTTAAACGCGGAATTTCACCACCATCCAGTACAGCAGAATACTGTTTTGCATACTTTAGCCAAAAGAGCTATACGCGTGTCAGATAATGAAAATCTACAGAATGAAAAGGAAACACTGTTGGAATCCTTACAACAAAATGGATACAGGTTTAAAGAGATCCTAAACGCATGGAAAAGAGCAATAAATCCAAAAGTCAAAGAAGACTTATCACCTCCTATTAGCACCGCTTGTTTACCATACTGTGTGGGTTCGATAGACGAAATAAGCAGGGTGCTAAAAAAACATAATGATATTAAAACTGTCTTTACGACTAAGGATACCCTGAACACCTGGTTTACATCTGCTAAAGACAAACAAGGGGCTCTAAAACATGCCGAAGTTTACAGACGGGACGCTCTATTGAAGTAAAAGAACATATGGCTGACTGCAAACACCGCAGAGTTACTAAATCAGAAATGGCAGAGCACGTGTGGAACCAAGGACACACGCTGAACTTTGACCAAACCAAAGAGTTGGCTAGAATTCTTTTCTACTTTTCCAGACTAATCCGCGAAGGTGTGGAAATAGAAAAACATTCATGTAATAGTAATATAAACCGAGAAGACGGTTTAAGACTCAGCAAATCTGGGCTACCAGTATTATATCCTCTAAGACAAAGATCAACCTTATTGGAAAGGACACAAACACAAACGAAGTCAGTCAAGCGGTAACGGAAACATAAGGTCCGTTAATCACGTTAATCGCTGTTGGTATAAATATCGTCATTTACACTTTTTCTTTCAGTGACATTTACCACTCTGAAGATGCAAGCTGCTACTGATGCTACTTATTGTTTTGGTTCTCAAGAAGAGACTAGGACCAAGCTTAAGTCTGGGTGTTTAACTACGACGCGGTCTAAGCCGAAAGTCGCTTATAATCATAAACATAACAACCGCGAAAGCTTAAGATTTTATAGATTATATTTATTCATTTTAAATTATAAATAAAATATCTAATAAATTTTTTTTAGACATAAAAGTTTTACCATAACTGTAATGTTAGAACATTTTTTTATTTGAATAAAAACTTCTAGTTTCTTTATCAGACCATCTTTTGGTAGAACTGAGAGAATATGACAAACACACAGACACTCAATTTTCTGTTTATCAAAAATACATTTTTCTGATTAAGGAAATCTTGAAACGTAAAGTTATGCAAAATTTTTTTTTTTTTAATTGCGATCGCTATACTTTCCTTATTATAGGAAAGTAAAAATAAATGGTAATTTTGGTAACAATAGTTGCAAGTCAGATTTAATTTAGACCATACTTATAGAAGAAATAAACCACAAATTAAAAGGATTTACTTTTTATTATCTCTCTTACAATTATGTCAAAGCGCAAAGAAATCAATATCAAAATTAAAAAAAAGAACTATCTAAAATTTTTACTATGTAGTTATCAATCTATAAGACAACAAACACCGGCGTACCTAAAATAATAAAATAAAAATAAAATTATAATTGTAATTTAACTTACTCATTCTGAAGTTCACAAAAATAATTTATGTAATCGTTCAAGCTGAGAATAACACTGTAAGCTTGAGAACAAGAGTTCAATAACACGCAATAGCCAGGTTTGTTGTTAGCTTTGCATTGGACTACATCTGATATCGTCTCATTTAATCCTAACTTGTATTTACCTAAAAAAAGTTATAATAAACACAATTCTTAAAATTAAACACAATTAACCTTTAGAAATAGTAATAAAACCTTCCTTGTCTACGATTGAATTTAACCAAGGATAAGACATGAATAAATCATTGCTAGCTTTTTCAGTTGTTTTATAGTTGTAATCAGGAACATCTATTGATTCATCTGCAAAAAAGCTTTAACTAGACGTTTTTAGATTTTTTTACTTACCGTAATCAAAGTCTGAGTATAAACCCGCGCTTAAAGGTACTCCTGAAATAATATATTATAAAGAAAAAAGACTGATTTTACTAAAAAAAACTAAAATTTGTACAACTAACTTCGAAATATAGATAACAATGTTTACTTACAATAATGTAAATTCTTAACGGTTTTTGGGATATTGATAAAGACTGATAACCAGCTCAGGAATTAAAAAAAATCAAAACAGAAGTTTCATTTTGTCATTGTTTTATTGCCTCTTCTTTAAATGAAACCTAATATTTTTATAGAAATATAGTTGGCCAATACAATGAAAGCCTCGCAGAATAGAAATTATATAAATTACACACCAGACACTCGATCTACCCGTAATTACGAGAGAATAAAAAATATCTATCCGAAATTTATGAGGAACATTGTAACAAGGTAAGACTCCCAAAGGCACTAAGTAGCTCAGAAGTATTTATTATTGTAAAGAACGCTCAGGTTTAATCGTCGTGGGAGATTTTCTCTAAAACTATTGATATTAAAAAGTTAGTTAACACGGTTAAAAACTGCATCTAAGCGCCTTGTTTTTATGCTTATCATAAGATGTTTGCTTTTTGTAGTTTCTTTACTCAAAATTATTTAAAATGTCAATGTGTTATACCCTAAGGTCCGGTTTTTCAATTAAGGTTCAAATTCCAGATTAACTAACCTACGGTTAATTTTAAAATCTTATCATATTATTGGTTAGCTTAAACCATAACGGTTTCAGAAAAATAAAACCTATCCGACAATGTGCTTATCTCACATCGCGTTCATAAGAAAAAATGAACTTTGTGTGTAAAACAAAATCGAATCAACTTCCACAAAAAAATAAAGAAAGTTAGCCGATTTTCGAAATTCACATTATTCAGCTTTTTTCAAGATAACCAAATTTTTTTACCAGATAATAAATCAGCGTCCAATTTAGCAACGTTGCTTCCATTTAACCGAGTTTCTATCCTTTATAATAAGCGAGATTCTCATATTGGAACTCAAATTTCATTCACAATGTATACAATTCTCAATTTAGCAACTTTGCCTCCATTTAACCGAGTTTCTATTCTTTATAATAAGCGAGATTCTCATGTTGGAACTCAAATTTCAATCACAATGTATACAATTCTCAATTTTAAAATCTAGTAAAACAAATTTTTTGTGCTGTCAACATCGCAAACGTCAATATTCGTTTGTTAGTGTAGTTGCGTAATAAGCAAAGCTATAGTGTGGCAAAATGAAAACTAGAAATCCACATAAAACGAGTAGGTATGCGACAGGAGAAAGTCTTTTACAAAAATCTTAAAATTCAGTTAAAATTTAGAAAAAACGATGTTAAAGTAAATGTCAAATTTGACAGATTTAGTAATAAACGTAGTCTCAACATTATATTTCTGGTGATTTTTTAAAAATTAAAAAACTGTAATTTTACAAAATGCAACGCCAAAAATAATGTACGACCTCGCGTTGCATTAACGTTTGCTATGCTGTGTTGTACTTTCGACGCTTGTTACGTAAATTACTATTTCTATTAACTCACCTCCAAAACGATTATCAGTTAAAGCAGAATAATCTTCTCCTAAAAATAAGATTATTAAACTGCATTGATATATAAAATAGCTTTACCTATTTTTGCATTTTCAACATCAACGCTACTTGTTGCGTTGGGTTTAACTACCACTAAAGAACTAACAGGTGTAACAAACGAATAATTTAAAGCCAACTCAAGTGCTTTTTTCTGAATAAGAGCTTTATTTTCTTCGTCTACTTCTTTTTGGTCTAACAATTGTTTTACACTTAAGTACGCCCACAACCGTTCTATACTACTAACCGTTCTTTGAACGGTAAAATTCATCGAAACTGTGTCGTGTCCGTTCCAAGCGGTGACATTTCCAAAAGACTCGTCAAAATTTTCAGTTTGATCTAAACATACTTTCAAATAACGAAACGTAAATATTTTTTAAACTTACCGTAACATCCCGCAACTACCATTTCAGATCCATCAAAATGAATAGAAAACTCGTTTTTAGTTAAACTAGTGACTGACGGTTCATATTTAAAACTAACGTTTGATAACAAAGGAGACGAAATTTGACGGTAAAAGTCTTGAAGCTGCAAAGCAGCATCAGCTCCTTCGTAAATATGTTTAGAAAAGCCGTAGTTGTTCAAAGACAGTTTTTGCAAAAAGTTTTTATCAGCGGCTTCGCCAAAAGATAGAGCAAATATAGGAGTTTTTTGGTCGTTTAATTTACTAATCTATAAAAATAGACGTTTTTAGTAATATAGGAGCGAACAAACAGGTAACTTACGTCGTTTAGAATTTTTTGTGTTGATGTTTCGCGCACTGTAGGCTCGCCATCAGTTAAAAACATAACCATTGGTTGATGATTAGCGTATTTTATGTTTTGTTTTGTTGTTTTAATGAGATGCATTCCTACTTGTAACGCAGTGTGTATGTCCGTAGCACTTACTGCTTCAAACTTAGAAATTGACTCTTTAGCTTTTTTTATATTATCCCCATTAACCATGTAAGCTTCTGGAAATGTACGATTCTGTAAAAAAATGTTTTTAATCGAACACAAACTGAGAATAACGTACCGCAATGTCTTCAGGACCGTATGATTCGCTCCAGTAAACATCGTCAGAGGTAGGATACCAAACACTCTGTAAGTAGTTATTTAAGTTCCACACTCTAACGTTAGTGTTAAACTCAACTAAATGGAAGAGATCGTTAGGATGTAGTTGATCCAATACTTCGTACATTGCTTCTTTTAATTGTCGAATCATCTGTCCCCACATACTAGAACTCGTATCTAGTATAAAAACAATATACTTTAACAAAGGCTTTAAATCTTTTGGGGCAAAAAAATGTACAAAGTAACCGTCTTGCACTAAAACCTCTCCTCCGATTGGATCTCTTTCAACGTCATATTCTACAACAAACTGCCCTGCTAATCCTTCTTCTTCCTTCATGCCTAAACTATGCGCTAATGCCTTTTGTCTTTCTTCGCTGGGAGTAAATTTAATCACAGCCGACGTATCGTTAACAATATCGAGAACAGCGCGCGGATCCAAATCGTTAATTCCGCTTTGTACTTCATTTCCGGTGCGTATCGGTGGAACTTTTACATTTACCAGTTTCCTACTTTCAGCTATTTCAACAACAACGTCTAAGTTTCGCACCAACTCTCCCGGGTGCAAGTTAATAACAAGTTGGTAAAATCCATTTTGCCTTTTAAGTAATTCTTCGTATGTTAAGTAAAACGCCGCTTTTGTTTCTGGTTCTACATTAACTGAAACCGTAAAGCGATTCGAATCACGAGCGGTCGCCACATGTGCGGCCGACGATCCTTGAGCGACCGCTTCATCATAAATCTTTTTAGCTTCTTCCTTTTCCTTTACATAAGCGGTATAGTTTTGACCGTTAATTTCCATGGTGAAATTGGAAATGAACGCCGAATCGGGTAAAATAACCGAGAAAGAAGCTTGTTTAGCTTTGTGGTTATAATTTTTTACTTTGCTTTGTATAGTCGTAACTGCGTAACGATTTCGTACACGCGATGTTACATGGATTTCGTTGATTTTGACAGATAGTGGTTTTATCGGAAAACTCTGAAAATAAATATTTTTAGCTTTTACTCGTAATTGTAAGTTGTTTCAGTTTACCTCTTTGTTATGATTTTGATTTTTCTCTTCTAGTGTTGTTACTACCAGGTTGCTCTCCGTCGGAGATCCAATGGAATAAGCACAAACAAACGCCAAAAAAAAGAGTATACTTATTAATTTAAAATGCTTTATTTTCATTTTGTTGTAAACGTGTTAAACCAAACCTGCAAAATATATGAAAATTAGTTTTTATTTATGAAATGGGCTTTAATACATGAATATTCAAATGACGCGCGCCTAACACAAGAAACGAAAAAACTAGACGTTTGCGCACGAGAGAGTGAAGTACAACGGCATTCATGGCAACGAGGCGTAGGCAACAAAAATCATAACGATAGATAGAATGTAATTTAAGTACGTGGTCTTAATAAATATGTGTTGTTTATTCATCTAACCAGCGTCTTTAATATTTGCATATATAACATAGACTTTAAGCTTGATAGTAATAACTTGGCGCACTCCTCCTTTAAAGAAAATTAATTGTAGTATCTCTAATTGGAAATTGCAATTGTTTGCTCCGTTAGAAGTAGTTTTGTGGTTGCAACTAAAACATCTAAAACTAGCTAGGGTATCTCCGTAAATAAGATATGTTAAAGCTAGTCGTTTATAAGGTTGCCATCGGCGGTATTTCGTCAGAAGACCAAGAAACACAAAAAGTTATATTTTGATATTTGTGTACTTAAAACCGGAATGAAACTTTTTGTTATTTAAAACTCCTAACTCTAGTGACCTCGGTCAAGTACTTTTACAACAAATTTTTGTTGCAAACTAATCATGCCTATTCCAAATAATTGTTGCAATTTTAAAATATGAACTAACGAGTAGATGAATAGAACGTTTGCCAGAATAAAATTTTGACAAACCATCTAATAAATACTAATTCCATGTCTGACAGCATACATTGTTTCATATCAACTAAATAAAACCAATCCTGCGTCGTTCATAAGGGCAAAGTCGTGTGGTGCACAACGGCGCCGAAGGCGCCGAAAAGCTTCAAGACTAAAAAGTAAAAAAAAAGATAAATCAACAAACAACATTGTCAAAATAAAATTAGCTAGCTATTGCATTTTTATTTTTTTTATTTTTACTCTTTGCGACGAGTGAACCGAATTACTTCTCGAAAATAATATATTTTCCAAATGAGAGTACGCAATAATAGCATTTATTCGATGGAATACGTAATATATGTAACATGATAACATGAATTGTGTGGACTCAAACAAATCTGACTTTATTCATGTTTGAGCTTGAAATTTGGCTTGCAACGAGTGAACAAGCGTTTTTTCCTGTCTGAGATTGCAATGTACGAAACTTTATATATTTAAGCTCTGCATCTGTCGCGATTTCATTTGTTGCGTGATGCCCGATCGATAATTAACTTAGCGAAGTGAAAATGTGCAAAATTTGGCTTGCAAAGAGCTTGCAATGTACGAAATTTTAGATATTTAAGCGCTGCATCGGTCGCGATTTCATTTGATCGATAATTAACTTAGCGAAGTGAAAAGGTGCATGGGGTAAAAGATATCTGCTTTTTAAACTTTGGTTTTTTGTAGTTTTACAGACTTTATAGAGATGTGTTTAGTGTTGTGAATTAAGATGAATTTATCTAAAATTTATTTTTTATTTTAGATTTATTAAAACATTAAAAGCCAAAAACTTGCATCTCAAAAATTCTTTTATATTTGATCATATAAACGTCATTGTTAATTGAAGTAAATTCAAACAGAATAATTGATAAGCACTAATATTACTATTTATAAAAATTCATACATTTTGAAATATGTAACTTGAAATAAGTAACGTTGAGAAAATACTATTGAGTTTGAGTTGGAGACGTCGAACACGTTTCCATTTTTCATGAATAATTTGTCAATTTGTTTACTTACGTATTAATTTCTTTACAGTATATAGGATACCAAAATTTGCTGAATAAAAGAAAAAGAGAGGAAGAACTGGAAAACCATGTCAAAATTACGCATTTTTTTTCAAAACCCGAGTCTATTTTGCCAAATATTAATAAGAACAATAATATAGCTGAATCCCAATATTCTGAACCTGTACAAATATCAGCAGCAGACAAGAAACTGATCTTCTAGAAAGCAATAACATCTTCAAGTTCCGCTGATAATGAGAAATCAACACCTTCAAAAATTACCAGAACGGAAAATATAAGTCGATTTTTGAAAGATGGTGCGCTATGTCCAAAGAAATTACGTCCTAATAATATTCAAGAATTAGTAGAACGTGACCTTGCTCATTATCAAAACAAAAAGGATATTTATTTATCCGAGAGATAGTTCGGAGTCGGGGCGTAAGTTTTCCAATAGTTACTTCTTTAGAATTTTACCGAACAAAGAAAAAATTGAGCGTTTTTGGTTGTTGTATTCCGAAACAAAAACTTAACTTGACTGCTTCTGTTGCAAAATTTTTAATGACGGCGATTTAAAATCTGTTCGCCTTAGTGATGAATCTGGTTACAATGACTGGCAGCATTTAAGTGAACATTTAAACATTCATGAAAAGAGCAAGTTGCATATCGAAAATGTTCTAAAATTGCTAGATCTTTCTAACCGTTTTAATAAAAATGAAATAATTGATTCTGAAATTCAAAATGTAATAAACAGAGAAACTAAATAAATAATTTCTTTTGTCGGCGTTAGAGAAAGAAGACTTAAATGTCAACGATTTGCAAAGTCATGGTTACGACAATGGGGCAAATATGCGTGGTAGGCATAATGGTCTACAAAAAAACATTTGGATATTAATCCGCGAGCTTTCTTTGTTCCTTGTTGCAATCATACCCTAAATTTAGTCGTCAATGATTTTTCTTTAGATCAAGAACTGTTTGTATTTTTTTCAGCTTCTACTAAACGCTGGTCAATTCTGAAATCTAATTTATCTAATGTAACAAATTTAACTTTAAAACCTTTATCGGATACTCGATGGTCTAGTAGAATAGATGCAATAACTCCTTTAAGGTATCAACTTGGGGAGGTTTATGATGCTCTGTTTGAAATAAGCGAAAGTCAAAAAATTGCAAAATTTTGAGTTCATTTGTATTCTTATGTTGTGGTATAATATTTTAAGTAAAGTTAACATTGTTAGTAAAATTATTCAAAAACCAAACTTTGATGTTGCTTAGTCTTGTAATCATTTAAATAATTTGAATCTTATCGCTCCGATAAAGGTTTTAATGGAACCTAAATTCAAAAAACAAAGAAGTCTAAGACCGCGAAAACTTAAAAAAACATTTTAATTATGAATGTGACGATAAACCGATCCACGACGAAACTTTAAAGTTCAAAGTTGAATGTTTTTTTACGCTCGACATGCAGCTTCGGGCTTTAACGTTCTTTATGCTTATGTTTTCGACGCTTGTTACGTAAATTACTATTTTGTAGGTTTTGATTTATCACGTTGTAGCTCTGGAGTCTTTTTTTGTCATTACGTAACAAATATTGATGTACAAAAATGTTAATATTCAAGTTAGAATCTGGTGGAAATCATTTAGATTAACGAAAAGTTTAAAATATGCTAAGATGGCCGTTTAAAAGTTATAGAGTGGAGCTTGCTGAGCTTTGTTATGGTATATAAAAACAATGCTCAGTTGCATGTGCTTTAGTAAAATAAAATAATTCTCAGTTTTTTTATTATTTATTCGTTTACTAGTGTTAAGCGTAACAAAATGCCTCGAGTTCGAAGACGTTCAAATTATCACTATGTTAGTGCCCTTGACAGGGGTAGAATTATTGCTTATCAAAATGTTGGTTTATTCTATCGCGAAATGGCTGTCGTGTTAATTGTACTGCAATGACAGTAATGCGTGTGTGTCGTGTGCAGACAGAAGAAGGTAGAAGAACACCAACTGGTCAGTCGAGACGTATCACACAGATAGGCGCTTTAGACTGAACTGGCTGTACGAAACCATTTTGCTACTACGCGTCGATTCGCTGACTAATGGTATGGAGAAGAAGATAGAGCTGTTACTTAAAGTATATCGCCGCATTCAAACCTTTGGATTTTTTCATATCGTCCACGATTAGTGCTTTGTTATCGATGAAAAGTGTTCCAATTTACATACTTTCTCATAGAAAGTTGTAAACTTTTACTCAGAAAAATACGTAAAATATTGTAGAAAGTTGTTATTGTCAAATTGTACTCGTTCGTTATCATACAATACAAGTAGCGTTATGGACTGTAAGCTGTAGCTAAAGAACACCTAACATATGAAAGAGCACAGAAAAAGCTCTGGATTACCAGGAAAATTTTAGATCTCATAGGTAAAATGTGAAAGAATAACAATAATACATATAATAAAGCACAAATGAATACGTAAAAAAACTCCTAACTAAAATGAATACATTTATACATACTGTATGCTGTTGTTTTTACAGCCGGATAACAAATGTTTTAAAAAATGAGTGATCCGTTGTTCTTCTACCTGAATGTATTAAAAAACATTGTCTAAACAAAATATGCAAAAACCTTGATAAATAAGAATTTTTTTAACAATTAGTTTTTTTAATACATTTTTTATTATTTTTAATGCCTCGTTAAAAAATACAACAAAATAACATAGAGGCAGTAACAACAAAAAAGCTGAAACGCCATTTCGTGAGAACAGTATTAAGTACATATGATAATTGGAAACAATTAAATAACTGTTATTACTTTGAAATAACGCATAAACAAATAGGTGTAATAATATCTAATAATTATTATTCGAAAACCTTACTCATCATTGTTTACAATGAACCATTCAACATTATAAAGTTACGTACTAAAAACTACTACCACAAATTATAATTAATAAAATATAAAAACGCAGATAAATGTATAGTAAAAATTATTTTAATTTACGATAACAGAATTGCCATAGAATATAGTTACGAGGACTATCTAGTAATAAATTATCAAAGTAATTAATAAATTAGCATAACTTTAATAAAATTATATGATAATGTAGATATTATTTATTTTATTAAAATATAAATTTTAAAATTACAATTTTCTATTAACGATAAATCTTTTTGACGCCCTTGTGCAAATTTAAAATAACGCCCCAAATTTGTATACGTTGATATGTGAGTACACTATTGAAAAATAATTTTAAAAAGCATTTTCATAAATTTATTTTCATTTTTATATTTTACAAGTACAAGCCATAATTCAAGTATTTTTTCATTAAGATTGAGGTACATAACATAATTATAAACTTATCGAAAACAGAAATACATATATTCTAACGGTATTACAACTCAAACTTTTTGTATTTTAGTTTCAAATGTAATACATTATACAAAAGCATAAGAAATAAAAGAAATATTTAAAACATTAAAAATACTCGATTATATATCACAGAAAGAAACCGATCAACAAATAAAAACAAAACAATATATTATTTTAATAATGCAACATGTCACCTTTTAAAAGTTAATATCTAGGTATTAAGTATTGTTATTAATACTTTAGCTAAGTAAATTGAGCTTTCCGTGCTTTAATTTTTGGAAATTGTTTAATTAAATCTTCGGCGTCTAATTCTTATAGCTGGTCCGTTTCTATTGAAATGATAGAAAGATTACATAGTCGGTTTTGCCCCATGGTTCATCTTAAATAGTTTTTTATTATTTTGAGTTTTGAAAAATATTTTTCTGCGGTAGCAACAGAAACCGTCATTGTTAAAGAAATACGAAGTATTATGCTCGTATTAGGAAAAGAATCCAATAAGTTGTTTATTGTTATATAATTTAAAGTTTCTTTTGGAGACGTAATAACTTTTTCATCAAAATTTTGCAAACAAGTACGGCAGTTATGTCTCGTTCATTGCGAGTTTTGTCGTTTAATAAATTTTCAACTTTTGATATAATTTTAATTGTTCGTTTTCAGAATACTTTTTAAATTTATCAATATTCCATAAAAACGCGAAATTATTAGAGTACAAAGATAGTAATTGGAATCTCTCATCCACTGATGTTATGATTACATCTAGAGCATTAAAAAAACAATCAACTTTGAACTTTAAAGTTTCGTCGTGGATCGGTTCATCGTCACATTCATAATCAAAATGTTTTTTTTATTTTTCGCGGTTTGAGACCTCTTTGTTTTTTGAATTTATGTAGGTTCTATGTCTAAGCTGGATGCTATTTCTTTAGCATCAATCAATAGATCATTAAAACCTTTATCGGAGCGATAAGCTTTCAAAAAATTATTCAAATGATTACAACACTGAGCAACATCAAAGTTCGGTTTTTGAATAATTTTACTCAACTCAAAATTATGCAATTTTTTGGCCAACGATGCAGCCAAATTTTTTACGTTATTTTCAAAGTTTTCTTCGCTTATTTCAAACAGAGCATCATAAACTTCTCCACCTTAAAGGAGTGATTGCATCTATTCTACTAGACCATCGAGTATCCGATAAAGGTTTTAAAATTGTAAATCGGTTACCTTAGATAAATTAGATTACAGAATTGACCAGCGTTTAGTAGAAGCTGAAAAAATACAAGCAGTTCTTGAACTAAAGAAAAAAAAATTGATGCTCAAGGTATTCGATTTTGCTGCATCATTGACGACTAAATTTAGGGTATGATTGCAACAAGGAACAAAGAAAGCTCACGGATTTGCCTTATTGTCATAACCCTGACCTCGCAAATCGTTGATTTTTTAGCCTTCTTTCTCTAACCCCGACAAAAGAAATTTTGTCAAGCCTTCACCCGACACATCATCCATAAGACAAAATAATAAAAAATGTCCTTCTATACTAATTCCCGTGCTCTTTAAATTAACAAATCTTATAGAAACTGAAATTTGTCTCTAATGACTAGTCAGGAGTGCAGTTTAATAATATGGAATAATATTTTGCCTTTTTAGTTAGTTTTAAAAGCTTAGATTTGATTACTTTATTTTGTATTTTATTCCCGAGATAGTTTTTGTGACCTTTTATTTGAAAGCGTTTTGTATGTTCTGACATAATAAAAACGGAAAGATAAATTTAAAAAATATCAAATCCTAATAAGGCTCGAATTCATCTATCGCAAAAAAAGTTTGATGAAAATGATCGTCTTGATATTCGTAACTCAATAAATATAATATATTAAAAATAAAATCGACTCTATTAATTATTTATTGGCCGTTTCAAAATTATTAAGTAAAATTATGCAAACATTAAGCAATTAAGCAGTACACGAAACAAAAACAAATTTGAAAAATTAAATATTGTAAAAACGACCAATTCAAAGTTTAACTTTTCATATAAGCTGTTTTTTTGAAACATTTATTTTATACTCTTTTACGTGTATTATTATTCAAAAATTTTTATTTTTATGATTTTATTAAATAAACTTTCTGTTTTTTGGTTTACAAAAATAAAATTTCAACATTAACTAACATTCCGTCTATTCATTGTTTCAGTGACACCATTCCATAGCACTTAAAAAATCAACACAAGGATTAACAAAACAACCTTTTTGTAAATAAGTGTAGCCAGTTTTTGATTCGAAAATTGTTCCATATAAGAAGCAGTTGCAAGAGTTTCTTCAAAAGTAATAATTGAATGTATTGTTTGTGTAGTTTATTATAAAAAAAGTAGGAACGACAACTACAAACCACCGACTGATAAAATAAAATAATTCATAATAGCACATAATTCCGTTTATATTACTTATTACTGCTTTTCAATACATGCATTTAAGTCTATTTCCATTTTTGTTATAATCACAATGGCCAATAACGATGTTAATGTTTTAAAAGCAAAGAGTCAAATTAAGGCGTATGTAACAAACTGAAAACAATTATTTAAAAAAAAACTAGACACAATTAATTTAAATAAGTTTAAGTAAATTAGAACCGCTATTAGGCGAATTCAATAATGTTTAATGGAATTTTGAAGATGATTATATTATTAATTGTACTGATGAAAACTGCCGCGAATCATTTGAGTAAGTAAAGCAACATAAAGTCAGTTTTAGATTCAAGATCAACGCAAAATCAAACTCGTGTATCTTCTTGCAATTGAACTCATAATCTTGACGTAAAGCTACCTACAATAAAATTACCTACTTTTAATATCACTGCCGGCTTGTCCTACAGAGGACGAGGGCCCGTGTCCTTTCTTCTCTAACATTGTAGATAATAAAAAATAAAGTTTTAAGTTTAAATTATCTACATTTTGTAATTTAAAAAAAAATATAAGTTGTTAGAAAAATTTATCAAAGCTATTTTCCGTTTAATAGTCCAACGAGGAAGGACATATATGTACTCAAAATTATGTTCCAGGACGAGCATCAATATTCACGTATTTTGAACGTGCGAACATAAACGATGTGCGAGCAAAGATTGTCCGACTTAGAACGATTATGGGCACAATTCGATATTGACGATCTTCATTATTTATTAGTGTTTATTTTGATTACACGTAAGAAATACTGCGAAGCGATAAGCGCTTTATTTGAGGCAATAATAACGAGTCAGTTAGACAAGTAATTACATATGTACGTGTTAAATGCACTTTTGCTTTTGGATATTATACTATTATTGCATATTAGTTAATTTATGTTTATCTGTGTTTTATTAAAAATATTTAAATATAGAACAAGAATAAGCAGAAATAATTTCTGTTCAACATATTTTCGGCAGTAGTCTTTCATACGAACAGAAAGTTTTAATCAAACAAAAAAGCAGTTTTACTCCGAATCCCGAAATAAAATTCGTAACTTCAAGTAAAATACTGACAAACAATCAGATGCTAAGATTAAAACGTTCTTTGTATTTGGACCATGTTAATGTAGTAACCAAAAATCCCAACGTTTTGCCCATTTTCATAAAAGGCTTCTTCAGGGCGTAAAATGAATCAAAAACAAAGAATTACAAAGTTAAGTAATCAAGTAAGATGTAAGTTTAAAATTGCTTTTGTGTCCTCCCACTAAAAGTACAAACGAACTGTCACTTGAATTTATAAATCATGGTTGGAATTTCAAAACGCTTTAGTGTTTTAATTAGAAAACATTAATGAACCATAAATTATTAGGTTTTTAATCATTTATATAATTTCCAGTAAATTAAACTCAAATACATGCCGGGAATGGGAACTTATAAAATAAAATTAAAAACTCAACAAGTACAAGTTAATACAAAAACTTTAATAGGATATAATTTTAAAATCAAATATAATTACTTATGCAAACTTTAAATTAAAAGAAAGCAATAAAAATTCAAAACTTTTATCATTAGCAAACGTCTGATGGTATATTTATTGTTAAAATTCAATTTAAAAAAAAAGTATTCAGTTTGAAACGTACGATACTGACATTGAATTAACTTGTTATTTACCTCATCATGCAATTTAAAAAAATTTAAGTTTAACTACAAAAACTAGAGTAGTATTTAACAAAACAATGAAATTGAATAACGGTATATCTTTAAATGACATTCAACAAGTAGGCTTAAACATTTAATATAATTTATTATTGATTCTTTTACGATTCAGAATTCATAGATTTGTCATGTATCATTAAGTATTAGTTGACAAAAATGATGTCAATGCAAAAAATAGTTTGACGTAAAAATCTAGAATGTAATTTAAATACCGTTAAGTACACAACGGCATTGGCAAGTTTTTTAGCCACTAGGTGTCTACATCAATTAGCTGATGCAAATCAAACCCAATTTCCATACAGTATTGCTATTATAAAATGAGATTTTTATGTTGACGATATATTAGTAGGAGCCAATTCAATTAAGCAATTAGTAAAAACTCTACATTTCTACAATTTTAAGGAAGAAAGGATATTTTAAGAATGAGTATCAACACCCACGTTCGTTGCTATTTTAATGAACTGGATAAAACAAAAAAACATGATAAAGAAAACAGGCGCGGATACATGATTTTGTTTATGGAAAGAGCTCAATTTTTTTGGTAGTTTTATCTATATTGTTTGAGAGAGAGGGCAATTTTTGTGCGATTTTACTTATATTGTTTAGAGAGGGAACAATTTTTGTGGAATTTTACCTATATTTGAGAAACACACTCAAAATAAAGTGCTTCGGCCGTATGTCAAGGGGAGGGGGGCTCTTATACTTAGATCCGCGCCTGAAAGAGAGTGATATTTTTATGGCAACAAGACAGCATAATTCTATATCCATAAGAAATGAAAGCATGCTTTTATGATTATGCGAATCATTCTGCGACGACAAAAAAAATTTTTGCTGGAGCTCAGATACGAGAAATAGTGAAACTTAGTACAAGTTATTGCAAAACAAAAAAACAGACAAATTTAAAACTCTAGTAAAGAATAAAAAAAAGGACTTACGTTTTGTGTCGATAACAATTGTTATACGTCATTCCATAGCAAAACCAAAAGTTAAAATTTGTTGACTAGTGTAACAGTTGTATAATTTTTTTCTTATTAACGTATTTAGCGATTTCTTTGTTATTTTTGTTAAACAACACAATTTTTATGTAGTTTGACCATACATGATAATTTTTGTTGCAAATAACAGAGAGTTAGAAATCCAATCAAAATCAATTGACGTACTGTTTTTAAAGATTACTTCTTCATTTATTTAAGTAATTTTAAACAAGTTTAAGCTCGTAAAAATTCAGTTTGATGTGTTTAAACGATGATTAATTTTTTATTTCTCTAAACCAGTAGTTCCCAAAATGGTTCCTACGGACCCCCAGGGGTCCAATTAAAATTAATTTGGGAGTCTCTGAACAGTGTCAGGGGGTCCGCGCAAGGTTTAATATCAAATTAAAAAATTATGACACATTTTTATTGTTGAAACTATATCTGATAGCAAAGCATCCCGCATGCATGCTCGAATTACGGGCTGTGACCGCGCGTAGCAATTTGTTAGTGTCACATATAAACTTACGTTGCGTGTACTTATACTTGCCTGCTTCATTTTTAATAAATATTTTTATTCTACAAATTCTAACAAGTTATGGGCCCAGTATGCTTATTTAATTTCACCTGTTGTTAGTGAATATAAAGCGGTCGAATATAGAATACACGCGTATTAATTGTAATTGCGTTAAATATATCAATTGTTTGTTGCGGTAAAGATGGTTTTCATTCGTTATCATATTCGCGCATTGAATTGCTGTCGAAAGACAATTCCGATACTTAAAGTATTTAAATTGAAGCGTTGTTTACCAAAAACAACTTGTAGAAAAACCAAAACCGAAACGCGCTGCTACGGGAACGATAGAAACCGAGATGGAAAACGATATGAAGGCAAACGCCGATTTAATCTTATCAATTCAACTGTCGGAGTTGAAACAGATGAAACGTCGCATGATGTTTGGTTAAAGTTGCATTCAATTTATGCTTCAAAAGGTCCTGCCAAAAAAGAAACCTTGATGAAGAAATTGATGTTAGGTAAGTTAGATGAGCGCTGTGACGTGAAGAACATTTAAACAATTTTTTTGATGCTGTAGAAAAACTAGAAAGTATGCAAGTTCACATTAACAATGATCCACTTACTATTATAATTTTGTAGTCTTCCTTCGTCATACGATAATTTTTGTAAATTTGTAATTTGTGCAAGATGTTTTAATAATGACAGAGCGCCAAGATGACTTGTACTTTGTACGCGAAAACGTTGAGTGTGCTAGTTCTGTAGTTCAACTAATGAGTGCAAACATAAAATTTTGACATGAACGATTAGGTCACTTGAATAGCAATGACCTTGTGATATTGCTTCGTGATCGAGTTATGTCTAAGATTGATCTAAAGGATATAACACAGTTATTACGTTGTGAAGTGTGTTTAAAACGTAAAATGACCGCATTATTGTTCCTGAAAAGTCAAATGCCGTGTCACGAAACATTAAAAAGTATGCACTCGGATGTTGTGGATCAATTTAGAACGGAATCTACAGAACGTGCAAAATATTTTGTAACATTCGTAACAATTGTAACGACAGTACGCGATGGTGCAAACTGTATTTTTTAAGCGCAAGTGTAGTGGGTTCGAAGATTTCAAAATTTACCAACAGCTTGTAGAACGACAAACTGGTTTGAAAGTAAAGTACCTGCAATCGGACAACGGTCGAGAATACTGTACTGCCTAGTTTGATAAATACTTATCTAAAGAAGCTATTGAAAGACGGTTGACGGTTCCTCGCACTCTACAGCAAAATAAAGTTGCGGAGCGAATGAAGCGTACCTTGTTGGACATGGCTAGATGTTTATTATTACAGTTCGGTTTAGGTGTATTGTTTTGGTGGGAAGCCATCGCTACGGCTTGTTACGTTCGCAATCGAAGCCCAACGAGTAGCTTGAATGTAATACTGTACGAAAAGTGGACTACCAATAAAGTAAATCTAAATTGCTTTAGGAAGTTTGGGCCAAAAGTGCTTGTGCTAGATAAGGACCCTGACAAAAACAAGTTTGCACCAAGAGCTGTACAAGGT
This sequence comes from Aquatica leii, assembly GCA_035610365.1. Lineage (NCBI taxonomy): Eukaryota > Metazoa > Arthropoda > Insecta > Coleoptera > Lampyridae > Aquatica > Aquatica leii. Next base: position 81,173,395 of record CM069434.1, read on the forward strand.
GTTTTTGTGAAATATCCAAGGGAACGAAAAGGTTTTCGAGTGTGGATCTCAAATACGCGACAGCTGATTGAAGCCTGAGATTTAAAATTCCTGAAAGAGTTTAATAACGGTTCATTCGATATAACTATGCTAGATGAGTTGTTTAGGTCAACAAGAAAATAATACAGTAAAAACGATCAACATATAATTGTCAGGTTAGTCAGTGTAGCAGAAATCAGTGTGCTCGTGAAGCATGATACGTGGGATATTATTCGAAAAAACTATTATACGAATGTTGTTATTTTAATGAATAAGTATGGTCCTACTGGTAATATCGACAGACGTAAAGCTCGGATTGTAGTCAGAAGTATGGCGTTGATTATTATCAGACATTTGCTCCTGTAGCGAGGCTGAAGACATTACGACTAGTGTTCGCAATCGCAGTGCAATTTGAATTGAAATTTGGCAGTTTGACGTGGTGACGGCCTATCTGAATGGAACGCTAGAAGAAAATGTGATCATGAAAGTACCAAAAATGTGGAACGAGATACTAAAGAGGAATGTCCATGCAAAGTAAAACTTCGGAAGTAAGTGCTCGTGCGAATAAAATGCTAATACAATTAAGTGATGTTGGATAAAGAATGCGTTGTATGGTTTGAATCAATACGGTCGTCAGTGGTATTCGCGTCTGGGTGATACAGGAACGTACCTAAAATTTTTACGTAGGGGGACCGTCAGTGGGCCAAGATATTATTGGGTGGGCCTTAAATCCGATGTTTTTTTTTTGATATTCAAAAAGATTTTGAATTATAGAATTAAAAAAATTTACTTATTGCAAAACTATTCTCCTATTAACGTTTATGGAATCAAATTTCCGAATGATTGCTTCAGGGTTCAAACTTTTGCCAAAACGTTTTTAATGTTCAGAATAGCTAGGTGCTTCAATCTTTCGTCGCTCATTTAATTAAGAAGATACGTTTTCGAACGTCTTAAGCAGAAAAATGCTTGCACTAGAAACAGAAATAGTGATAGGCGGCACTGATAGTTTATAAGTTTTACTAAACACGAAGTGTTAAGTAGCTCGATTATTTGCATTATATTAGTAATATTTACATTATTTTCTAGTTCATGCTGATTTATTGTTTTAGGTTTCAAACAGTCATAATCTAAGAAATCTTTCCCGGATGGAGATCACTGATCGCATTAATAATGTTTATTTTGTCCTTGGCAAAAAAACATTCAAAATTAAATCCAAAGTAGGATTAAATATTACTGTTTTAAATTGATTTTCTCTATTTCGACATCAGAATTACCGATTCTTACACTAAAATCCGTGTAAGAATAAGCAAATTCTTACACGAATTTTAGTAATGTTAGTTTTTTCAAAGTTGGTATCTCTGCATCGTAAGTTGACGTTACATAAAAAAGAAATCAAAATTATTGTAACTAAACAATTGAAATTCAAACGTTGCTGCCAAGATAAAATAAAGACGTCCTATTAATTCAAAATTATTTACTTATAAAGGTATTATTTTGTATGCGATTTTAAGTTAACACATAAATTTCAATATGTCAAAGTGTAAGTGTTGCTAATTTAATAAAATACAAAAATTTATGTTGTTTTAAAATTAAAATTATACGGAAAATATTAAAATTGAATCAAAATAGAGAAAATAATATAAAAAACGTCATAGAATACGTTTCAATCACTCTACCGTTTCATAAATTCGCCGCTACGCGGCTAGTGTATGAAACCCCATCTCGTGATTGAAGCGCGTTCATTCTGTAACTTGTGTTTTAATATACTATTCTTCGGGTATTATTTCTTCTTCTAGATTAGTCGTCACAAGAGAATTTTCTAGTGCTTTCTGCATTTTCCTTTTTCTTGTTTCCGATTTTTTGTTTTTTGGTATTTGAATATTATTTGTTTCACTAATTTTGACGGCTTCAGAATGTATTTCAAACATACATGTACTGTCAGATCTCATTTCCGTAAAAACATCTATCAAAGATTTTATTAAAATATTAGCTTCCGCCAAATTGAATGACACTTTTTGAAAAGAGGTACTGGCTCTACTAAATAATTTCAAAACTTTGCAGTACATAAGCAAAAAAAACACGAATTTAAATCGATTTGATGTAATATGCCAACGGCTTCCAGTGCTCTATTATTAAATTTTGTTTTTGGGTAGAATTTTAGTAGTGGTTAGTGCATGCTCATAACTCTGTGAAATATCACCACTGCCCGGCGCTTTTTTCTGACTTCCGTAACTTCTTGTTGGCTTTGTTACTGCTGTTTGGATAACCATTCTTCAAAATCCACTGTTTCCTCAGTTTCAGATTCGGTGTCAATCAATTCCAAAGCCAAATCAAAATCTAGGGTGGATTCTACCATGGACGCGGAAATATATTTTTTAGAAGTAGAAGCCGCGTTATTGGAAGCCGACGATAACAAAATTTGTGATTCCTCATTTGGTTTAACTTTTTTTGGAGAACCAAAATAATCCACTAAAGTTCTTTTGCCACTGCCAAAAGTTATTATAAATTATAAATACTTAAAAAATCAATAATCAACACATAAGAAACACTACACACGATAGTGTTGCGTACCAAATCTAAAAACGCATCATAATTGTAGTATAAGAGTAAATTTGGTAATAAAAATGTTCTATTAAAAAGGGGCCATTTTGAAAATGTACTTGCATATATTTATATGGCCGCGATTCTCGAGGAACATAAAATTAACTTATATTTCACTACTTCGACGACAAAAACATATCAATTAAAGATTCTTATACTGGTATCTATGTACTATTGTGGTTTTATGGTAAAAAATTGAAATTTAAACTTGTTGTTTTTTATCTGATTTTTAGATTTTTGTTTAAATACTCATTAAACCTGCGGCGCACTTAAAATTTGCGACCTATCTACTTCATAATTCACAGTAAAATTTCCTTCGTAGCAAAAAACGACGTCCGTGTAGATCTATCTCATTAATTTTCGTGTAAATAATATATACTTGTATACGTTACCATTTTTCATGAAATAGCCATCAGTTTTAGTTTAAGTAAATAATAGGAATAATTAAGTTCCGAAAAGTAGTACTTAATAACTGTTTGATTTTATTGAAGCTGCTCTACACTACAAAAATGTTTTGTAACTTCATCAAAGCTATTGTACTAAAGAGCCAACCAACTATAAAATATTCATGAAACTGTTTCGTAATTGATATATAACGTTTACGTAACTATCCTATAACAGTGTTTTGTTGGCTTTATAAAACACGTCAAAAAACGAATATGTTTTATAAATATGTGCCCATTTTGCATTTATAGCTACTGTAAGAACGTTTTAGCTACGTTCTTAGGACAAAAGGTGTTTTATAAATTTTGTTTAGTAAACGTTCTCTCAAACGTTATAAAATATAAAATTGTTACTTGGGCATTTACCATTCAAGACATCAAAGTTAAATTTGTAATTTTTCTATTATGCATTTATGTAGTTTTTTCACTCAGCAGTTCGTGGGCATAAGTTTTGACTATGAAAACAGGTCCGTGGTCCGAAAGAGTTTGGGAACCACGGGTCTAGACGATACATATTTAGCTAAACCTAACATGTTATACATCAAAAATCATAAACGTCTTGCGAAAAAGACAAATATTAATTTCTATAGCACGAAACGGCATGTAATATTGCTTTTAAAAAAGTAATTCTTTCATGTAAAACATGACTACGTAAAGTAATTAGACCTAACTTGACCTAACATAAATATTTTTTTTAAATGTTTGTTTAATACATACTAGTATCTTCTCATCTATACAGACTAAAAGAATATCTCCTTACAAATTGACCTTCATCCACTTTCTCTACAGAAACCGCACTATGTCTCATTGTCAACTAAAAACACTGATAATGTCTTTAAGTAATATTATATAGTCCCTAGTATATTTCAGATATTTACAAACTGTTCTATAAAAAAATCAAAATCTGAGTAGTTAATGAAATTATCTTTGTATACACCTTTACACAGTTTTTACCGTACTTTAATAACGTTATTGTTTACATTGTACTACTAAAAAACTTTTAATACGTATTATATTGTTATTAAAGTAAATTGTAGTAACGATTTTAATTATACATGCCACGGAATCGCTCAAAAAAGTATCACAGAATATAGTTAAAAAATTCAATCGAGGACAATCATTAAACGAAATTTTACGATCAATAAACAATATTATTGTAGTACTTTATCATCTAGAGACGACTCTACTAAACATAATCGCATATGCTAAAGACATAGTACCGATATTGCAAGCTAAAGTTTTCGCTACAATGAAACTACTTGGTGGCGTGTTTGTTTACAAAATTAAGATTTAAAAAAATAAATTAGTAACTTGATTTAGTTTACTCTATGTGTGAACTCCCGTGTTCACCAGAACAATACAACGTGAAAACCCACACTAACAACTTAAAAAACAATTAAAAATCCCATAATCATATCAAATAGCTCGTGAATATATATCTATATACGTACGATCATAAATCAACTAATTCGTAAACTATTAGATTTCAAAATAAAGTTTCAAATAGCAACTCCGCACTTAATTACCTTTGCAACAACTGTAATATAAATTGTTTCATAAATCTAATAAAAACCAATAGCGCCATTAAAATAAATAGAATAATTGAATTATTGACTACATTTTAAAGATAACCACATTGACCCGTAGTGTTTATATCGTATTTATTCTAGAAATTATTTATACAAAGAACTTCCCATTAACGCGCACACACACATAATATGTTTTTATATTGCAATTAAAAGAAAATTACTTACAAAATGAAACGTGTCCTCTATCCTTGATGTTCAAACAATTACTGCAATAACTTTTGCTGTTTTCACAGTACACAGGTCAATGCGATAATTTTTAAATAAATTTAAATAATTTCCTTGGATGAAAATATTAAAGAAAAATTTTTACTCGTGTATTCTTAACTCGTTTTTAATTAATGTATGATAATACCTATAATTTGTATAATTGATTTTATATCGCATTTAACGAGTCTAAAACTTGCTACTTTCGTTATGTTACTTCTTTTTCTACTTATTAACGCATTTAATAGAAATTAATAATAATTTATTCAGAAACAAAAATATTTAAAACTCCAGCTTCGATAACTCTACAACCCATTACGACATCTTTAGGTAAACTTATTAAATTATAGAAACGTTTAGTTTTTATTCAATTGTGTTTAATTTATTATTTAAAACACAATTGCTGATTTGACAAATACGAAATTAAATTATCATGCCACATTTGGGACTTCCTAATAGAATACGTACGCAAATAAAACACACATGGAAAGCGGTTTACAATAATGTATTGAATGAGGCAATAAAAAACATTAAAATAATTTCAAAAAAAGGTTTTTATTTTTTAAAATAATAAATTACATAGTCGAGTGTTAAAAATAGTTTTCATTTTTAACTCTCCCGTCAGCAATTGCTATAGAACTGCCATTAATTAATTGTGTGTGCTCATAGAACGAGTATGCAACAAAAAAGTCAAAAAAGAAACAACTAATAATTATAGTCACTAAAAAATATAAACGATAATTAAGAAGAAAGAACAGCAACTAAAAACCACACATTCTGGTTTTAAAGGCCAAACCATTTAAAGCCACTTAATCAGACTAAAAAAATTATAGGAAAAACGTTGATGCAGAAATTGCAAACTAAAAAAAATTGTGTGCATTTTTAGATAATATTGGCACTTGACTAATACTTACTGAAAAACCTAAATAGTATAATACAAAACCTAAAAAAAACAAGATAAATAAAAGTACGTATTGACAATACCCAAAATAGAGCAATTTAAAATATTTAAGCAGTGATAAATTGTAGTAAAGTAAAGAAGTAACAGAAATAAAGAATAAAACAAAAACTATACTAAAGCTATATAATAAGTTGATCTCTATGCAAGAAAAAAAACTGGTGTTAGCTATGTTGTCATATATACACACAGCCACGCACGCACGCACCCACACACAAACACACGCACACACACCCATGTACCAAATTTTGAGTAGCTGTTTTTTACTTTCCTTAAGAAACCCACTAAACATGCAAGGTTGAGTAAAATAACTAACACATTTAGGTAACAAATATACAATAACTAGCACCGTGTTGGTATCGTTATATTAACATTACGTTAACAGTTGTATTAGGCAGTTCATTTAACCCGTACATTCGGTAACATTGTTTTAACATAAGCAAAACTAATCAATCTGTACAGTTGTTATAATGTTTATATGGATGCATTAGAGAGTTAATTTAACTCGTGTATTCTAACATATTATTAATGTACTTAATTATATTATTAGGTTTTTTATTTATAAAAAAAATAAGTTATTTGTAGGTAATTGTATTACAACATGAAAGAAAAATGATCAGAATTACTACGGCAATAATTTATATTAATTACAACCAATCGCAATTTTGTTCAAGCTTTTATTTCTTTACGAAGTTTAAATTGTGTGATGTAATACTTAATAAACCCTTCTCTTGATTTTGTCATTTTTGTTCCTTGTTTGTTCCTTTTGTTTAGCTTTAGTAGGAAGCATAGTAAGGAATTCTCGTATTTGTGCTATGCAAACACATTTTGTGTTTTCAAATTTAGAAAAAATGTATTTGTTTTTTGCCAATTTAAGGATGAACTAACAAAATAAGTAAGTATTAAATTCAGATATAACCGATATTACTCTTTAACCTCAAAAATTCATAAAACTTTGGAATACGTAGTTGATAGAATGTTAGTGTAGCTTTTGAGTTACATGCAAAGTACCAATTCATTATTCTTATTACGGAGTTGTATTTACTTGAATTTTTTTTTTAGATGAACTTTCTACTTTACTGGATAAAAAGATGCAGCAAACGAGACATGTTTCTGCATTTGGAAGATTCATACGGCAATAATATCGGCCGGTGTGACACCTGGTTACCGGCGGTGCACTTCAAATGAGTCCGCTGCCAGCATTCTGAGTGCCGGCTAAAAAATACGTTGCCAGTACGTTTATTTAATTGCGTTAAATTACTGAGATATCTCGATCAGTGATGTAAACTTAACATACTGAAGTAGTACATCTACAGAATTGTGTTAAGTGACAGTTGTCATCACATCGTTATGAAACAATAGTGTATAAATGCTATACAACAACAGAATGCCAAGCTTATAAAACAACAGAATCTCATGGTTATAAAACAAAAGTACGCCAACGTTATAAAACAACAATATGTCAACCTTATATAAGAATAGTGTGTCAACGTTATAAAACAACAGCACGTCAACGTTACATAACTACAGTGCATCAACGTTATAAAATAACAACATATCACTGTAGTTGACTGTAACGTTAATAGCACAATGTTATTTAACCTGACATAAGAGCTTATGATTACGTTGCTATAACAGTAAGGATTGTTAAAACGCAATGTCACAGGTTACTTTGGTAACGTTGTACAAATGGTAATTGAGAGAATATTTTGCATAGTACGAAAGTATAGCAATCGCAATTTTTTTTGCAAAATTTGCAGAATTTTACGTTTCAAGGTCTCCTGAATCAGAAAAATGTATTTTTGACAAAAAAAAATGGGTGTCTATGTCTAAATAAATAAAATATTTGGCCTTCCGTTTCTTTTCTTTGGAAAACTTCTTCACTGTATAACGGTAAGTAACTATCTATTACAAAAAAATCTTTTTTATGAACTCACAGCTCAATTTGTCAATAAGCATTCAACATTGCGGTCATCAATTTTATGTTGTCAAATATAAACCTAAAAAAAAACACATCTAAGATCTCGAAATACTACGAAAATAGTATAAATAATAGCTTAAAGCTAATTAAAGCAATCTAACAGCTGGTTTTGTTTGCCTCACACTGCCTACCCTAGTAGAACAAAGCAATTCAAAACAAATCAAAAACGTATATTTTCAGTGTAAAAACTTTAGAACACAAAATTATTTTCATAACTTGTTGCATAAACATTTATGATATGAAACAAATCGATTTAATTTTATTAGAACATGAAATAAATAACACTCTAATAATATTGAAACGTTCGAGAAGTTATTTGCAAATTCAAGAGCCTTCTCGAATTTGTTAACCATCTTCTAGAAGATATATCGAAAGATAGGGAACACTCGAGAAGGATTTCCAAATGTGTATAAATACCGAAGAAACAAATCGTAGGTCAGTTATTGCCGTAATGCAAAGCCTGCAGTGTTAAGATTATTCAAGTTGAAATAAATAAGTCGTTAGCTCGTGTGTGTACCTAAATATTCGGAAAATAATCTCGTACGTGATTTTAGTGTAAACAAGTTTGTGAAGCTATCCGCGGACTTTATCTTATCTTAATTAGTGTAAGTGTTTTTATTAAATATTAGTAGATTTAATTAGTTTGATTAATTTACAAGTGTACATATTTCTAGTATAAGTAAAACATATTTTTAGTCGTTTAAATAAATTAATAGTTAATAATAAAATTTGTAACAATATTTACGTTTTCAGTTTTATGAAACGTAAACTGTGCAATTTATTAAAAACGGTTTTTTGAGTTAACTTTTAAACATTTTAACAACGTTATTGTGGTAACACATGTGCAATTACAAGTTCAATATAGATTATAATAACTAAATATTTTGAATGTTTTTAAAACCTTTAACTACACGAACACATATGTAAGAACGTCAAACAAACGTCTTCATCATTATTCACTCATAGAGAATCATATTTCTCTTTGTTAAGTAGCGACATCAGCAAACAACAATTTCCTTTCATTATAACTTTTTATAACCAAACCCAATTTGACAAAAGCATTTTCTTTAGTTATCCAGTACACTTTTTTAATCAATTTTCTAAACTAAAATCTTTGTTGATAGCTTTGGTCTGAGGTTAAAATCTTTTTGAGTACGATACACAATTAATGAAAGAAATGGTCGTTTTTAAGATACGTAAATCAAATTTTTCAAACTACTCCATTTTATCTTTGAAGACTTGAATATTTCCTGCTTAGTTTCTATTTCTAATAAAAGTACTTATTATGTACGAATAATTCTTACATACTTTATAAATATTTATAAATAATTTATTGAGTTTTTCGTTAAGCTTTTTATTTTTTTAATTTTGCCGACAGTTTCGACTAATATTTAGTCATCATCAGGGCTAAATAACATTTTTTAAATATAAAAAAGCTTAAATTTACAATATTTTAAACCTCATTTCCTTTAAAAAAAACATTGTTGATTTCCAGTTACATGCATACATAGCAGATTTTTTTATCAAAAAACTGCGACAAGATAAATAATATTTTAGACTCTAGCAAGAAACTTTATTTTAAACACATTAAAAAAAACATTAAAATATAAGTTGCAGAAGGCAAAATATTCAAACACGCATTAAGGGTTTGCAGAATGGATAAGTGTTTGAATAGCCTTCTGCGACGAATGTTTTATACTATTTTCTCTATTTCGGTCGAGATTTACATTATTTATTAAATTTAAAATGTCCATTATTTTCCAGCAGGGAAATTTTTATTAGAATTTTTGTGTTGGAAACGGTGATACATATTTGACTAGACATATTTGACACATTTACCTAGATCGCAAAACTCAAACAAGCAATCGAAATCTAACTAAGAAGGCGAAACGTTGGCAGCTTCGGTTGCAACAACAATGACACGGTCCAAACCCGGAAGACATTCTAATGTTATTATAGATTCCGGCCGTGGAAGCCTTCGCTATTACAAAGTTTTAGCTTATTGAAATTTTAAAGATTAAAAACGTACGAATGTGATTATAACTAAGCAATTTACAAGCAATCTGCCGTGGTGTCAAGTGTCCACAATAGTCACCCATTACGCCAAGGGTCCATGCCACTTCTAAAAACTTGTCAAACAACCACCGCCGCTTTAATTAAAAACTAATGTCATTAATGTTCAACGGTATTCTCTAAGAAATACAACAATTGCCATTAAAGAACAAAAAATAAAAAAAACATCATGTTATTTTACTTTCCAAATTTTGTTTTTTATTCAACACCAACGTGACACTCTCCCAACGAATCGTTAAGACATTTATTAAACGAATCCAATTCGTTTTGTTGTACGCGAACATTTCACGTTCTTATAGTGATTATAAAACATTTTTGTGCCAAAATTTAAAACGTTCAATGTTTAAAAAAAAACAAATTTGTAATAATTAAAAAACGGATTTGTTCTACTAGGGTAATATCAATAATAAAACTATAAGCATATTGTTTTGTGGTTTCAAATAAATGTTTCATTTAACCCAGTTATGCCTGAGCTAGTTTTACAGCATCTTATTAAAAAAAAATATTGTGATACGCAGGGAAACAATCAATATGCAAAGCTACATCACGTTTTATACCTTTTTATGACAGATGCGACATCGTGTTTGTTTTTCTTGATATATAATGTAATGATCCTTATTATCAAAAATTGATTCAATGTGCTGTATTGAATTGGACCGACCTCTTTGTGTTGCACTGCAACTAGATTCTAACAGCGTTTCTGCTATTTGCCATCAAAATGATAGTTGCTCAATCTTTCCCCAAGATGTATTTGCCAGAAATTTTGTATTGCCAGGTCTGAACAATAAGTTATAAATGGGAAATACCATTTCTTTCCGCGGATTCCTACCCTGTAGAGACTTAGATTTTCGTCGCACTTATCCACTCCACCTATCTTACTGAGTTGTAATTAACCTTTTTTACCGCCAACGTCGGTTTTTGTAACTATAATTTCGGTCTACCATTAGGGTCGTCGTTGTTGTATTTGAAAACGTTGGTATAATGAAATCCTAGTTACTTTTGATACAATTCTTTGAAGTTTCAAATACAAAGTATCTAACCTAATTTGTTTTAAATTAACATTTAATTAATTTTCTTAATTATGCTTATACGTAATCCGTTAACCATAGTACATCTTTTGTTATATATCATTACTGACATTTGAGGTTATAACAAATAAAAAATAACAAAAAAAATTTAAGGTTAAATCAGAATTGCCAACATAAATTGAACTGTACAAATAATATTTATGAAAGGTATACCTTATTTAAAAACTATGAGGAGCGATTGCAAAAGATTCATTTACACTGCTAAAAGTCACCAGATAAATAACTAAATAATTTGAGGCGGTAAATTCGAAAGTAGTATGCTTCCATAATTTTAATAATTACATATACGTCTAAAAAACTTTTTTGTAGTAACTAGAGTTAAAAATTAAATTGCTATAGCGCTGTCAATTCATCTTAGTAAAATTTAGAACATGATTATTCATGTAAATCATAATACAAAATTACACGAATGATAAAATTTTGTATTACAAATAATGAGTACTACGAACATAAATAAACACTACACTGCCCAATCACCCAGAATAAGAAATACAATTTTAAATACATTAAAATGTAAGCAAACACATGTAAACTATTCAATGTCTGATTCGAAACTTGAAGTCGTATCAGTACTGTCATTATTAAATTATCGACTATTCCATTTAACTAGTTTTCCAATTGGTACTGGATACATTAGATAAAGCTTCTTGTAAAAGATTTTTTACTTCAGACAATTTGAACGATTTATTTTTAGCTGCCGTTTTGTTCTTTACTTGAGCCCATATAAGTTCTATCGGATTTAATTCGCAATGATACGGTGGCAGTCGTAACACTATTTGTTATCTTTCTTTGCCATTTTATAAATTGTATATAAATTATGTTGATACTTGTGTTCACGAATTAGCTGTAAAAGCTCAGACCGAACCATGTCCGGTACAAATGCGATATATTTAATTGTAACCAATTTTTCATATCAGTTGATTTTGCAATGCCTACAAAAAATCTAAAAGTTAAAACCTTCAATTTCGATCTTCAATAAAACGTACCTGCTTTTTCGGAAATTTTAGATACAATAAAAACAGTTTTTGTATTTGCATCTTCACTCAGAATTTGCTTGTACTTATTAATGATGCACTCAATAATCAAATATCGTAATACAGAATTCTTAGTTCACAGAAGAACTTTTTTAATTAAATACAAAATTGCATAAGTTTAAAACACAAAAATAGCACAGAAGTTACAAGACGATACAAAAGCAAAATGGCGTAGTAAACATACAACAGTATTTGCGGCTGTGTAAAAAAGGCTGCAATTTGGCCAATAGAATTGCAAGAATTAAGCGCCATAAATTTAAATCGCTCCTTGTAGTTATTAAATGAAGTATAGACCAATGGTAGACCGTAAGTAAAGCAGCGCCAATATTTATTTTAGGAGTTTCAACGATTACTTTTCATCTTGTTCTTCTAAGCTTCCGAGATGCTTATGCGAAGTCAAGCCCTTTTAATAAAATTTATTGGTACCAAATGTATATGTATATGTCTGTCGTCTTTTTAAAATGACAGTCAAGTTTACCAGTTAGTTTCGTGAGCTTAGAAAAAAATCTTGAAATTGTATGTACCTATTACAATTTTATTTTAGAGCTATTTACCATACTAGTCTGAAATCGTAAGGGTACGCCATGTCAAATACATTGAGTTTTATGAAACACTATAACACAGATTCAATTCACAAATGTACTGCAAATTCTATAACACGTGTTGTAAAATGTTAAAATTACAGATCACTAAAAAGTCTCTTAAAAAAAATTTTTTTTTATAATACATTGCATTTCTGTTAAATTTTTGTAAGCGTTCTATTTTGTAAGTATGAATGACAATAAATGAATAATAAAAAATAACAGCTCTTTTAAAGTAACAAGGTCGGTTTAAAGAAACAATAATACTAATAAAGAGGCACTGTTGAAACCTCTTGAGAAGCAGTCAATAAAGCAGTTATTTAAGGGTTTAAAAAACTTTATAAAGGGTTCTTAAGAAACTGAGCAATTTTTAGCTGCTTAAGCCAATATGACTTTCTAACATCCATTGAGTCAAAATTAATTCTATTAAACTAATGACAACTGTTACAATCACGCACTTAATTTTCAAATTGAAATTAACATTTTATTATTGATTTTGTAACAGGTAAAAAAAAATTCATAATTTTTGTAGTGGAAAAAATTGAGAAGATGATTATAATAACATGCGCGACTTATATTGGGAGACGCTTAGGTTGTACTTATACATTTCTCAACTTTGGTATATAATAATAAGAGGTTTTATTATCGGGTTTTTTCCAAGTTTGTTCTCTATTTTAATTTCTAATGTCGCAAATATCACGGCGTGTATTATACGTTAAACTATAAAAAAGTGTAAACCCTTCAAGGTCCGTAAAGTTAGCCTCGAATTCCAGCCACGAATGCGTATGTTGAAACTAACCGCGTTAGTTTTAATGCAACTACACAACTAAATTAAAAATTAATAAAAATTCGCGATGCTGTATCCGACATAACTCTAGTACTTATAGCAATTTATTAAGATAGAATAAGGTGTATACTCCTATAATTTAAACAACATCCCTTGAGTAATTAAGAAGTTACGATTTTTTTTATTAATTAACACCGCGTTTACTTCGATGGCTTAAAAATTTCGATGCTGTATCCGACAAAACTCTGGCACTTATACCACCCTTACTAACATAATATGAAGTGTATTTTTGTCTAATTTGAAAAACATCCCTTAAATAATAAAAAAGTTACGATTTTTTTTATTAAATAACACCGCGTTTACTTCGATGGCCTAAAAATTTCGATGCTGTATCCGACAAAACTCTAGCACTTATACCACCCTTACTAACATAATATGAAGTGTATTTTTGTATAATTTGAAAAACATCCCTTGAATAATTAAGAAGTTACGATTTTTTTTATTAATTAACACCGCGTTTACTTCGATGGCCTAAAATTTTCGATGCTGTATCCGACAAAACTCTGGCACTTATACCACCCTTACTAACATAATATGAAGTGTATTTTTGTATAATTTGAAAAACATCCCTTGAATAATTAAGAAGTTACGATTTTTTTTATTAATTAACACCGCGTTTACTTCGATGGCCTAAAATTTTCGATGCTGTATCCGACAAAACTCTGGCACTTATACCACCCTTACTAACATAATATGAAGTGTATTTTTGTATAATTTGAAAAACATCCCTTGAATAATTAAGAAGTTACGATTTTTTTTATTAATTAATACCGCGTTTACTTCGATGGCCTAAAATTTTCGATGCTGTATCCGACAAAACTCTGGCACTTATACCACCCTTACTAACATAATATGAAGTGTATTTTTGTATAATTTGAAAAACATCCCTTGAATAATTAAGAAGTTACGATTTTTTTTATTAATTAACACCGCGTTTACTTCGATGGCCTAAAATTTTCGATGCTGTATCCGACAAAACTCTGGCACTTATACCACCCTTACTAACATAATATGAAGTGTATTTTTGTATAATTTGAAAAACATCCCTTGAATAATTAAGAAGTTACGATTTTTTTTATTAATTAACACCGCGTTTACTTCGATGGCCTAAAATTTTCGATGCTGTATCCGACAAAACTCTGGCACTTATACCACCCTTACTAACATAATATGAAGTGTATTTTTGTATAATTTGAAAAACATCCCTTAAATAATAAAAAAGTTACGATTTTTTTTATTAATTAACACCGCGTTTACTTCGATGGCCTAAAAATTTCGATGCTGTATCCGACAAAACTCTGGCACTTATACCACCCTTACTAACATAATATGAAGTGTATTTTTGTATAATTTGAAAAACATCCCTTAAATAATAAAAAAGTTACGATTTTTTTTATTAAATAACACCGCGTTTACTTCGATGGCCTAAAAATTTCGATGCTGTATCCGACAAAACTCTAGCACTTATACCACCCTTACTAACATAATATGAAGTGTATTTTTGTATAATTTGAAAAACATCCCTTGAATAATTAAGAAGTTACGATTTTTTTTATTAATTAACACCGCGTTTACTTCGATGGCCTAAAATTTTCGATGCTGTATCCGACAAAACTCTGGCACTTATACCACCCTTACTAACATAATATGAAGTGTATTTTTGTATAATTTGAAAAACATCTCTTGAATAATTAAGAAGTTACGATTTTTTTTATTAATTAACACCGCGTTTACTTCGATGGCCTAAAATTTTCGATGCTGTATCCGACAAAACTCTGGCACTTATACCACCCTTACTAACATAATATGAAGTGTATTTTTGTATAATTTGAAAAACATCCCTTGAATAATTAAGAAGTTACGATTTTTTTTATTAATTAACACCGCGTTTACTTCGATGGCCTAAAATTTTCGATGCTGTATCCGACAAAACTCTGGCACTTATACCACCCTTACTAACATAATATGAAGTGTATTTTTGTATAATTTGAAAAACATCCCTTAAATAATAAAAAAGTTACGATTTTTTTTATTAATTAACACCGCGTTTACTTCGATGGCCTAAAAATTTCGATGCTGTATCCGACAAAACTCTGGCACTCATACCACCCTTACTAACATAATATGAAGTGTATTTTTGTATAATTTGAAAAACATCCCTTGAATAATTAAGAAGTTACGATTTTTTTTATTAATTAACACCGCGTTTCAGCGTTGTTCACAGGGAATTTTTGAATGTACAGTTACCTAACCTATAATTGTGCAATTTTCCGACGAAATGTACAAATTTAAAAATACAGATTCAAAAACATGCTAAGCAAGTCGAATACTTTATTATAACTTATAAATATAGGAACTTAACAAACACAAACAAAATTTACATTTTCTAAACCACTATTAAGAATACGAACATTCATCAGTCTCAATATTTATAGTTTCTAAGGATTGAAGATTATAATTCATCATACTTTTTGGAGGTTCCCAATGTAGACAGCGATCATCTTGTAACTTATCTTTTACACGAAGAATTTCAGAACAAGTACTAATATACAACCTGTTTCGAGTTTTAGTTTTTAATAAACTTAAGTCTGAGAATACACGTTCAGCTGCTGCAGATGAATGCGGCAAAGCCAAAATAATCTTCACAATTATCATTAAATTTGGAAACATACATTCCCCTAAACAATTCTTTGCATTAGCAACTGCTTTCCAAAATATATTTAAGTCGGTATTTTCGTTAAAACCATTATTGAATTTACCTTCACCTAATAATTGCCATTCAGTATTTGCAGCTTCAATATCAATTGTTACATTCGGAAATAAATTTATAAATTGTGCAGCATTACAGCATTTTTTGTAAAGATGTGCAATTGTAGTGTAAACAGAGCAATTGTGCAAAAATATGTACAATTGTACAGGTAAGAACACCACTGCCGCGTTTACTTCGATGGCCTAAAAATTTCGATGCTGTATCCGACAAAACTCTAGCACTCATACCACCCTTACTAACATAATATGAAGTGTATTTTTGTATAATTTGAAAAACATCCCTTAAATAATAAAAAAGTTACGATTTTTTTATTAATTTAAAAAAAATGAAAAAAGGTGCTTACAATTTTGAATCAATAAACTTTGTTGTTATATAGTGAAAAGAAAGGTTTAAATAAAGGTGCTCAAACTTAGCCAATACAAAAGCAAACTGCTTGTGTATTGCACAGTAAGGACCACGGGTAGGTGTTGAGCGTTCCTTACCAGGATAGGGAAAAGATCAGGTAAGTTGATTAGAAAGGACATTTAGGTATAGGTATTAAAACGCTTTTAAACATCTGAGTTTAAAATTGGTCTTTGGATGAAACTGGAAATTGGCAAATGGAAAGACATGCATAAATATTACTACGTCATTATTTCTTGCAGTTTTCTTAAACCTTTGTGGTTAAGGTGAATGCCATCTCTGAAATATACATTGTTGAATTTTTATATTTGAATTTATTATTTTACATGCCTTTCTAAATAATTTCTTGGGTCGTCTCGAAGGGATTTATGCAAATCGATCAATATGATGTTATCTAAAAATGGAACATTTCAATTTTATGTAAGAGATTTTTGTTGTAACTTACGGTATTTTAATTTCCTCAAAAATCTATTAAAATACAGAATTCTGTTTTTATGTATTTTCGTTCCACTAATAATTGGTGGTATCGTTATTAGCTTCACCAGGACGTTTGATTTCTTTAGCTGTGTTAACATCCTCGTCATTCCATTCTTCATTATGCTGAATGAATAGTTCTAAAACATATGTTGTATTATCTGGTATTAATATGTAGTTATTGTATGCCTTGAGGATGTCATTTGTCCCTATCATTATTGTGATTTGTTTTGCAATTTTAAAAACGTATTTTGAGCGGCATCGTTTAATACGTTTTTGTAGTTGACCTACGGTTTGTCCACCTATCGCCAACTCGATTGCTATTTTATTTGTAGATGTTTTATCTGAAAGCAGTATAATTTATGAAATGTAATTAAAATTTTTTTTTACTTACAATTATCATGTCTGTTATGAATGTACGTTAAATATTTTCTTAGATTTGAATCGCCGCCATATCTAATCTCAATCTATAAAAATAACTTTATCCTTAAACTATGATTCTGAAACAGTAGGTACTTACAGGATTCATGCTGTTTCTTACTGAAATTATCAGCCAAGCAATGCATTAAAGAAATTCACTTCCTTTTATATACTTTTTACTCCCACTTTTTTCAGTTTTAGTTTAAATTTCGATTTAAACGTCGCATCTTGCGTCTTTTAAATTTAAAATTCTTTAATGTTATTGGCAGTTTTTTTTATGTTAACCAATGATGTGGCAGTATACAAAAATTGAACCAAATTTAAAGTCAGATTAAGAAACCGACTCATGTCTTCGTATCTCCCGTAACACTGATTTTACATCGATAATATCGATTAATAAATTATAGTTTTTAGAACAACACAGTAAATTGATAACTACCTGACTTTCTAAGATGGATGTATTAAGCTGGAATCATTTACAAAAACAATTATAATAAACGTACACATCTAGAAGTAATTAATCATCTGTTTTACTTTTTATAAACAATCTTCTTTTCTTGTGTTTTTAATTATCGGATAGTAGTGTTATTTGATACGTTAAGATATTGCTTGATAACCGTAACCGCATAACCCAGTATAACCTTTATAATATTAAACATTGTAATACTTATGTGTCTATACGTGTTGTTTACAAATATGATAAACGTGTCATTCTCAACTAAGCTCTAAAAAGAGATGTTGTGAAAAGATAAAGGTTACAAATTAGTTAGCAGATATTTTAAACAAAGAAGAAGAAGACTTGTAATGTGTAGGTGCAAATAATGCATTGCATTATTTTTATAACTTCAAAAACTTTGTATTGCGTTAAGACACCTGCGAATACAGAAGCATATCTTTAACCCACGCAATTCAAAATACATTTTATGCACGTGTTTTTGGGTAGAGATAAGACACCTGCGAATACAGAAGCGTATCTTTAACCCACGCAATTCAAAATACATTTTATGCACGTGTTTTTGGGTAGAGATAAGTACTCTCAGATTCATCATCTATACCACGATAAGTAATTTCAAATGGAAAAGGGAAGGGTAGTACATTAAATCAAATACAGAACTGCATCATCATTGTATTATTGGTACGCGTATCCGTAGTGATTTTATTATTTCGATTATATACATTGTGCGCAAATCATTGAATTGAATTAAATCTTAAGATGGTACGTCCAAAGCTATCAGATGACGTCACTCAACAGATGGCTGAATTTTTGGCAAGTAAAGTTAATGATATTTCTGAAATTGTCAATGACCGTTCATCTTCTTCAATTTTTTCGGAAATTTGTTTATTAATTTTTCAATCAAATTTGTATGAAAAACGTGAGATGTTATACCGTAGGTGGGTTCGAAATACTGGTAATGTACAAAATATTTTTAGAAAGTTGTTAGATAAGAAAGTATTTGAATGTAACGTTTTCGCCAATAGAATCAGTTTCACAATTACATGATGCAGAACGAACTAAATTAAAGAATAGTAATAATATAAAACTTAATAACGAAAGCGGTTTAAAATTTGAGAATATTAAAAATCCGGAACTTGTGAGGCAGTGTTTATTCAATTACTGTTCTTACACTTTTAAGTTAAAATTTGAGGAAAATTTTGAAGATCAAATTTTTAAGCAAAATTTTAATTACAACCTTCTCAACGAAATTAAAAAAGTCTATTCTGTTTGTGCCATAAATATCAAGAATAAACGATTGAATCCAGTAAAAAAGAGTGCAAATATCGCTTTATATTGCGTTTACGAAGAATGTCGAAAGTCAATTTGAAAGTAATTTCTGACGATGGATTTATTTCTTGTGTGCTGACTGTTAAAGGCCTTTTTAACCACAATTCTGACTATTTAAAACGCAGGCACTTTAGATCATTTGCTCGTAAATCAGAAAAATATGAATTGGAAAATATTAGCGCACAAAAATTTAAACAAAAAAAAATACTAGCAACAGATAATGATTTATTAGAATTAGGAATAGTACATGATTTTCCAACGGCGAAAATAGCAAGAATGATAAAGTCAGAAGGAAAATTTCAAAACGATATAACCACGGATGATTTGAAAGATCTTTGGTTAATGCACTTAGAACAGAAGGATGACATTTATATCAGATACATTATTCAATCACCATGTATTTCTGTATATTTACAGTTTGATTGGTGTAATCGATATTGTTTAGATTTATCTGAACATACAGACGTTACTCTTTACTTAGATTGTACGGGAAGCGTAATTCGAAAGTTTCGTGATGGATGTAAACGTATTTTTTACTATGCAGGTGTTATTCATTATCCCACCAGTAATCAAAAAATCACCATACCCATTTTAGAAATGATTTCAAATTCACACACATCTGAAGCTATTGCAAATTGGCTTCTTCATTATAAATTACTTATAAATAAAATCGGTAATCGCATTCCTTTTAAGCGGATTGTTACGGATTTCAGTTGGGCATTAATAAATGCTGTAATTTATGTTTTTTCCGGTATGTCTGTAATTGAATATTTAAATAAAACATACAGATTACTAAATGATGACGATACATGCGATCCATTTGTTTTTACCGTACATATTTGCTGTGCGCACTTTATCAAAATTATTGCTTCGGATGCTAAGATAGCGGCAGGCAAGAATAAAAAATTAAAATATTTTTTGATTGGTGCATTTGTCAACAACTTTATGATTACAAAATCTTACGCAAAATGCAAACAATTATTTTCTGATTTTGCATTTATTTTGAAAAATAAATATTATACGAAGGAACTGCGGGAAGCACTGGACAGATTGCAAAACCCCCAAAATTATACAACGGATATAGATGAAGAAAAACAAGAGGTCATCGAAAATGAAAAATGTATTAACTTCAAGTCATTATACACAAAAAGCTTATTTTATATAGATTTTTTAAAAATATCAAACACAACACAGATTTTTAACAGCGGAGACGAATTAAATTCACTTTACTGTCCTCAGTTCATTGACGTATGTGTGAAAAAATACTTTCCATATTTTCCATTTTGGTCCTCCGCGTTAATTTCGGATGAAAATAAAGATGTTTTCTCCAATTCTTTAGTGGAAGCGTGGTTTAATACATTAAAGAACAGTATTTTAGAAAAAGAGAGAAACCTAAAAGTTGGACGATTTATAAAAAAGGTTAAAGAATACCTTATGTCTCTCCAAAAGGAACTTCATTATAACTTATTAAAACGAAAAGTGCATACCATTTCAGATGAATTGAATCTAATTGAGGAGAAATGGAGTAAAACAAAGAAACCAAAGAATGTTACCCACCTACGGCAAAATAATTGGAAACTGATGAAACTGAAAACTAACAAAAAAACGCAAAAGAATAATGGGAGCAGAAATTTATTTTTTAATAATAAAATATATGCTTATCATCGTCAATCTTTTACGAAACATATTATTCCTGAAAATGTCTACATAGGTAAATATAATTACGAAAATTTTTATTATAACGATTTGTTATATAGCGATTTTTGCACTGTTTCTGAAGGCCAATGGGTGGCAAATTTTATTATAGATTTGTTTTTTAAAATTCGTTTTGATAACAAAATAGACTTTGCCTTGATAATCTCTACGAATTTTAAAGATTTTAAAATTGATAATGAATCCTTGCAAATATTTGAAAATGTTAAAGATAACAAAATTGTAGTAATGCCGCTGCTTAAAGAAAATCACTGGATGTTGATCATAGCGGATGGAAGAAAAAGGGAATTTTACTTATTAGATAGCTTAAATAAAGAAAAAACGGATTCGGTATATTTTGACAAATTCACTGAAATAATTCAAAAATTAGATATATCAACGGAAGGTTGGACACAGGTAGAGATTAAGACACCTAAGCAAAATGATTCTTTTAATTGTGGAACATTTATAATGTACTATGCAGAAAATATGATTCAAAACCATGGAGAATTTAAATTCGAAAAATACTTTAATCCGAATAAATACAGAATGTATATAAAAGATTATCTACTGCAAAATTCTATGATTATAGAAGATTATTGTATGTACTGTGCGTCATTAGGAGAATGTCGTTTCAGATCCCACTGGTGGAAATGTAAAATTTGTAAGAATTACAAATACGATGCAACAGAAACAAGACAGATAATATGTTGTGATGATGTGTGCACGGGATCACAAATGGAATGGGTACAGTGTGATACATGCAAAAGGTGGGTTCATATGACCTGTATTAACAACGATACAATTAGCCCGGACCAGTATAAGGAGTTACAATTTTTATGCAAACTATGCATAGTGTGAAACAAGAAACATAAGAATAAAAATATTTTAAAACATAAGAAGGATATAATCTCAGAAAGAGAACAAATCCTAATTCTAGAACAGAACTTATCAGACACAGATATCGAAAAAATGCATTGGACTTCGGTCTATGCCCACTGCCGGGCCGTAGCATTTTTCGACTTCGGAATATCGTTTTAAGATATCGAAAAAAGATTAACAAAACTTTACGAAACAGTAATTCAGCTATCTAAAAAAAGAATGCGCATGTCTTTCCATTTGCCAATTTCCAGTTTGATCCAAAAACTAATTTTAAACTCATGTCTAAAATAACCTGATGTTTAAAAGCGTTTTAATACCTATACCTAAATGTCCTTTCTAATCAACTTACCTGATCTTTTCCCTATCCTGGTAAGGAACGCTCAACACCTACCCGTGGTCCTTACTGTGCAATACACAAGCAGTTTGCTTTTGTATTGGCTAAGTTTGAGCACCTTTATTTAAACCCTTCTTTTCACTATATAACAACAAAGTTTATTGATTCAAAATTGTAAGCACTTTTTTTCATTTTTTTTAAATTAATAAAAAAATCGTAACTTCTTAATTATTTAAGGGATGTTTTTCAAATTATACAAAAATACACTTCATATTATGTTAGTAAGGGTGGTATGAGTGCCAGAGTTTTGTCGGATACAGCATCGAAAATTTTAGGCCATCGAAGTAAACGCGGTGTTAATTAATAAAAAAAATCGTAACTTCTTAATTATTCAAGGGATGTTTTTCAAATTATACAAAAATACACTTCATATTATGTTAGTAAGGGTGGTATAAGTGCCAGAGTTTTGTCGGATACAGCATCGAAAATTTTAGGCCATCGAAGTAAACGCGGTGTTAATTAATAAAAAAAATCGTAACTTTTTTATTATTTAAGGGATGTTTTTCAAATTATACAAAAATACACTTCATATTATGTTAGTAAGGGTGGTATAAGTGCCAGAGTTTTGTCGGATACAGCATCGAAAATTTTAGGCCATCGAAGTAAACGCGGTGTTAATTAATAAAAAATCGTAACTTCTTAATTATTCAAGGGATGTTTTTCAAATTATACAAAAATACACTTCATATTATGTTAGTAAGGGTGGTATAAGTGCCAGAGTTTTGTCGGATACAGCATCGAAAATTTTAGGCCATCGAAGTAAACGCGGTGTTAATTAATAAAAAAAATCGTAACTTCTTAATTATTCAAGGGATGTTTTTCAAATTATACAAAAATACACTTCATATTATGTTAGTAAGGGTGGTATAAGTGCCAGAGTTTTGTCGGATACAGCATCGAAAATTTTAGGCCATCGAAGTAAACGCGGTGTTAATTAATAAAAAAAATCGTAACTTCTTAATTATTCAAGGGATGTTTTTCAAATTATACAAAATACACTTCATATTATGTTAGTAAGGGTGGTATAAGTGCCAGAGTTTTGTCGGATACAGCATCGAAAATTTTAGGCCATCGAAGTAAACGCGGTGTTAATTAATAAAAAAAATCGTAACTTCTTAATTATTCAAGGGATGTTTTTCAAATTATACAAAAATACACTTCATATTATGTTAGTAAGGGTGGTATAAGTGCCAGAGTTTTGTCGGATACAGCATCGAAAATTTTAGGCCATCGAAGTAAACGCGGTGTTAATTAATAAAAGATCGTAACTTCTTAATTATTCAAGGGATGTTTTTCAAATTATACAAAAATACACTTCATATTATGTTAGTAAGGGTGGTATAAGTGCTAGAGTTTTGTCGGATACAGCATCGAAATTTTTAGGCCATCGAAGTAAACGCGGTGTTATTTAATAAAAAAAATCGTAACTTTTTTATTATTTAAGGGATGTTTTTCAAATTATACAAAAATACACTTCATATTATGTTAGTAAGGGTGGTATAAGTGCCAGAGTTTTGTCGGATACAGCATCGAAAATTTTAGGCCATCGAAGTAAACGCGGTGTTAATTAATAAAAAAAATCGTAACTTTTTTATTATTTAAGGGATGTTTTTCAAATTATACAAAAATACACTTCATATTATGTTAGTAAGGGTGGTATAAGTGCCAGAGTTTTGTCGGATACAGCATCGAAAATTTTAGGCCATCGAAGTAAACGCGGTGTTAATTAATAAAAAAAATCGTAACTTCTTAATTATTCAAGGGATGTTTTTCAAATTATACAAAAATACACTTCATATTATGTTAGTAAGGGTGGTATAAGTGCCAGAGTTTTGTCGGATACAGCATCGAAAATTTTAGGCCATCGAAGTAAACGCGGTGTTAATTAATAAAAAAAATCGTAACTTTTTTATTATTTAAGGGATGTTTTTCAAATTATACAAAAATACACTTCATATTATGTTAGTAAGGGTGGTATAAGTGCCAGAGTTTTGTCGGATACAGCATCGAAAATTTTAGGCCATCGAAGTAAACGCGGTGTTAATTAATAAAAAAAATCGTAACTTCTTAATTATTCAAGGGATGTTTTTCAAATTATACAAAAATACACTTCATATTATGTTAGTAAGGGTGGTATAAGTGCCAGAGTTTTGTCGGATACAGCATCGAAAATTTTAGGCCATCGAAGTAAACGCGGTGTTAATTAATAAAAAAAATCGTAACTTCTTAATTATTCAAGGGATGTTTTTCAAATTATACAAAAATACACTTCATATTATGTTAGTAAGGGTGGTATAAGTGCTAGAGTTTTGTCGGATACAGCATCGAAATTTTTAGGCCATCGAAGTAAACGCGGTGTTATTTAATAAAAAAAATCGTAACTTTTTTATTATTTAAGGGATGTTTTTCAAATTATACAAAAATACACTTCATATTATGTTAGTAAGGGTGGTATAAGTGCCAGAGTTTTGTCGGATACAGCATCGAAATTTTTAAGCCATCGAAGTAAACGCGGTGTTAATTAATAAAAAAAATCGTAACTTCTTAATTATTCAAGGGATGTTGTTTAAATTATAGGAGTATACACCTTATTCTATCTTAATAAATTGCTATAAGTACTAGAGTTATGTCGGATACAGCATCGCGAATTTTTATTAATTTTTAATTTAGTTGTGTAGTTGCATTAAAACTAACGCGGTTAGTTTCAACATACGCATTCGTGGCTGGAATTCGAGGCTAACTTTACGGACCTACATGGCGGCAGATTGAATTAAAGTATTCGTGGATGGACCTTCAAACGGGCCAAAATTTAGTTTTTCACGATTCTAATTAAATGCAAATCGTGTTTAAATGAATAAAATTTGTATCCGAATGCATCTGGTAGGTTATTAATTAAAAGATTATAAAAATGACAAAAAAACAGCAATTGGGTTTAACGCGTTTACAAAGCAATCTACGTAAGAAGTCGAAAGTATTGAAAAAAAGGAAAGGTAGGAGGCATGTCCGTTTTATTTAAAAAAAATAAAAACTAAAAAGAAATAACGATTAATCCAGTAGCGAGTGAGAAGATAACACTATGTGCTTACCGGCACTTTAGCATGCCTGCCTGCAGCTTTCTAACAAAACTAAAACTATAAAATATTCAGATACATATTTGTCCTAAACTTTTGACTTTGCAGTTATAAAAATGTTGGCTGTTATGGAGGCTCAACAGATTGCGGGACCAAGTGGTACCAGTGCCGTCACACCTGATTGTACTGCTGCAGTACATGCCCAAGAATTCCTGACATCAGGCCGAACAGGCCGACGAAATGCCTTGCCAGATATTTTAAGTGAACACGCTCTAGTCACTAGTTCAGACTTGCCAGCCCGACTGCAATCACTTTCAACAAAAGAAACAAATGAGGGCACTTCCAAAGATAAACAAGAAGCAGGTACTTCTTCAAGTTGAATCTTTTTTCTTCACATTTCTTTCTATTTTGTTAGAATAATTGTCAATTCTTAGAGTATTTTATTAAGAATCTCAAACAAAAAGAGATTTAATGTTAGATTAGATTACTATTATTACAAAACGCATACAAATACGCTAACGTCTAAAAATTAACCAACACCATCTCGTACAATAAAAAAAAAGTAGATAGCGTAGATGCGAAGCCTTAGTTTAACTAAGAATTCTATTTTTTATAATTTATTGCTTCTACAACAGTATTTACACTTTTGTAATCACTATAATCATAAAAAGGTGCCACAATTTGTGATTTTTGTTGCACAAATTTATTTTACGGGTGTGAGTGTTTTTAGGCATCGTAATTGTACATGTTCTTAGTGTCGATGTGTACTTTTAGGCAGTTGTTTTTTAAGAGAACTTCAGTATTACTAGTTCTTGCATTGGCCTTTTATTTTGTTGTAGGCAACGATATTTGTGATATTTATTTATTAATGTTAATAAATTTCGGTTAGATATGAAATGTAATTTTAAATTTTGTAATTGTATTAGTAAGGCAGCTGCTATTTGTCGAACGAAGAAGGAAATTAAATGCACCTAGTCAATATTTAATAGCAAGTGACCACTAATATAAGCATTTGTATAGAAATCACATTATATAATAAACGTTCTTAATTAAAATTTTTGTTATTACATTTGCATCTTAATTGGTCTTATGAACTTCATAAGGTGGCTGCTGTTTAGTGGGTCCCGTGCAATGTTCAATTATGCAATTCCATTAGGTCGGTCTTTTCACATGAAATTCGTAAAATACGTTTTCTACGGTAGGAAAACAAGTAATGAAGTTTTCCATTGTAGTTATCAAAAAGGCAAAAATTACAATTAACGCAAAGACAAATGGTTGAAACAGATGGAATCACAAGGACTGGAAAAGTTATTCAAGACAAGCTTTCAACGTGAGCATGTATATATTGCTTGAGAAAAATATGCATCGAATAAATAACTTCCATACAATAAACAATTATTTCACATGTTAATGAGCTTACGTAGATTGTTTTCGGCAGTTTTCATTTTAGGATCTATTTGTAGCGATTTTCTATACATCTCGATAGCTTTATTAGGTTGACGCCAACGGTGGTAAAGTACTCCTAAACATTAAACAGAATTATCGTCGATAATAAATTGTACTTTACTTACCCAAATTTGAAAAATACAGTGCGTTATTGGGACTTAGGTTCAAAGCTTCGAGAAAATGTTTTTCAGCTTTTTCAAACTGCTGAACTTTACCTAAAGTATTCGCAATACTAAAGTGTATAGCCGCAGATGTAGGATTGTACATAAGTGCGTTTTGACCCAACTCCAGCACTTGATCGTATTGTCGTAGACTGTCTAAAAGCACAAGCATGTTGCTCCATGCTGCTGTGTGAGTAGGCCGAAAAAGTACCGCCTTTCCCCAGGCTTTTAGAGCATCATCGTTACGTTTGGCGTCCAGATACTAAAACACGCTTATTGAAACTACATAGGAAACTTCAGATCAAACCTACCAGATTTCCTAAATTATAATAACAATCAGGATACTTTTTCCTATACGTAATCGCAGTTAAATAACATTCTTCAGCTTCTACAGAACGATTTAAATTAGTCAAAACAATTCCTAAATTCATCCAAGCTGCCGCAAAATTAGGTCGGATGTTTAAAGCTCTTCTTAAGAGCACTTCAGCTTCCTCAAACTTTCTCTCATCTCTTAATAGATTTGCTAAATTGTTCATGGCTTGTTCATAAAGAGGATTCAGCTCGATTGCTTTTTTATATTCTTCAATAGCCAATCTGTGTTCGTTGTTATCGGCAGCTACTTTACCCACATTATAATGGACTTTAGCGTTTAATGGACATACGTCCAAGGCAGAAATAAAAAGATTCTTTTCAGTGAGCCAGTCAGTGTTTCTTTGTACCGTACGAAGAAAGTAAATGACACAAATTCCGTAAAATAAAAAATGTATTTTCTGTAAATTTAAATCGATATAGTTTTTTTTTATACCAACTAACTTTTAATAGATGGCGCATAACACAATTAATCGAAATCAGCAAATGTGACACTAATTCCTTATGAAACTGTATATTTTTAGCATTTTGTTAAGTCTTCGTTATTTCCAGTAGTACTAACTCTAGCAATTTTCGTTGAGGATTACATAATGTTTATTATAGACTATAGTGATCTTTGTTATCAGGACATCCATAAAGTGATAGAACCAGAAGGAGACGTAGGAATCTTTAGTTAGAGAGTAAGAAGAGGTTGAGGGGTAAGACCAATACTTTAGCACTCGTAAAAAGTTCATTAAGAATAAAACAGATAGAATGTAACTGTAACAAAACAAGAAACATAATATAGGAAAGATAAAACTGCATACTCAGATGTGAAGGAGACTAGCAATAAATAGAAAGCAAGTTTCCGTTGTGCAAGCCACAAAACAGAATAATGTTGGATTAGTTTGAAGAAGAAAATAAGAAGACAATGCACATTGCTAAGTACATAAAACAATAAAATATTAGTTTGGCGCCATCTATTAAACAAATAAAGCACCATACCTCTTTATCCAAATTCAAACCACGAACCAGCTTTCTTAACCCATGAACAATTAAAAAACAAAAACCCAAACTTGGTAATAATAAAATACGCTCAGCTATAACAAACCCAACTTTAAAAAATACATTAGATGCTGGTAAAAACGGGAAAATAACAAACGATAGTGCCATTATAACGGACGTATTATACCTAAAACTACAGACATAAAATATCTATAAGACTGCATCCACCTTAAATACCTGTAACTTTGAAAAAATCTATAACATCCATATGTAATAATGAGCCAAAAAAATATCACAGTTGCTATTCTAAAATCATAAAAATCCTTAATTAATGGTATGCAACCCATCGACCAGTCAAAACACAACCATTGTGGCCAAACTAACAATAAAATGTTGATTACATATATGTAATTAAAAGTGAAAACCTAAAATACATAAATTACTACTACACTAATCAATTTTATTACACATACCCTTGTAAAAATACTAGAAGAAAATGCTGCAGGATTGTCTGCTATAGTAAAATTTGGTCCTTCAAAATTCATAATTTTAAGACGAATATATAGCATTACCAAACCAGACACAACTAAAATTAAGCATCGCTTTATGAGCAATCTCCGTTTTGTACTTGTAAACAATTTGCCATGTGCACAATCAAATACGAAGCACACAGCCTATAAATTACCTACATTAAAGAGATGCCGTTTAAAACAAAACCACAAACCAAAGCAGTAATAGCAGTTTCCTTACACAAAGTTGCCAAAAATATAATGATCACAACCATTAACATCCACAATAAATGAGCTTTAAGTAGACGTTGATACAATAAAACTGATAACAAAAATAAAATTGAAGCTAATAAATCAGCCCTTCCTACGACACTAGCAACTACTTCTGTGTGTATTGGATGAATAGTAAACAGTAACACTGATAAGAAAATACTATTATCGTTGTTCTTCGTATAAAACAAATTCTTGAATACCAGAAATGACAATAAACATAAAATTACATACAGTAAAATATTCATAGCATGAAAATACAACGGGTTCAACTCTGAACCAGCTAACAACACATTAAATCTGTAAAGCAACCATTAAAATTTCCAAAAAAAGATAAAAGTGCAAACCTATAAGTTAGAATTACTAGTGGACGATAAGATTTATGACTAGCATTCGATGTAATATCGGTTCCCCAAAAATCATTTTTAAAAACGTCGTAAATAGAAGTTGTAAGTAAAACATCTTTGTTTTTAACAACTGCTTCTGTGTCATCAAACACAAACGCTCCAAAAAGAGTGTTAGCATAAGATAAACACGCTAATAGTGATATTAAACAATATTTCCATATATTACCTAAAATTTTAATATCAACGAATTGTAAACGTTTATAGACATTTACCATAAGAAACTTCCTTTAAAATTGTCATTCTACAACCGCTACGAAGGCATTTCAACTTATTAATAAATAAAACATTTATATGTACAAAAAGTAAGGTTATATAGTTTATTTCTAAACTGTTTAAAAAAAACACAATGTTGCCAGACTTCTAAGCGGAAAAAAATAAACATATTATCTCTTCATTTTTTATTTTTTTTAAACATCTATAATTTCTCAAAATTCCTCTAAAAATAAATGCCATATTGGATTGTGTAAAGATTCAAATATAAAACAAACATTTAACAAAATTATACATCATAAGTTGATGCAGAAACATTTCCTCCATGACCGGTCCAGTTAGTGTGAACAAATTTACCTTCTTGTCCAAGCAATTCATAAGTATGTGCGCCAAAGTAATCTCTCTGCGCTTGTAAGAGATTAGCTGGTAGCCTCTCTGAACGATATCCATCGTAGAACGCAAGAGCAGTGGCTAGTGCTGGTGTAGGTATACCTGTAATTAACGGAATATAAATACTAAATACTTCGTTTTAAAAATAATATACCTAAAGTAATAGCGGATGTAACAACGTTCCTCCAACCAGACTGCGCCTTCGTTATCTCTTCCATAAAGAATGGTGCCAGAAGTAAAGAGCTCAGATTGGGATTAGTGTCAAATGCTTTTTTAATCTGTCCTAAAAAAACTGAACGAATAATGCAACCTCCACGCCACATTAAAGCAATAGAGCCGTAGTCCAAACTCCAATTGTAAGTTTTAGCGGCTTCCCTTAGTAACATAAACCCTTGAGTGTAAGAAACAATTTTGCTGGCATAAAGAGCTTGTTTAAGATCTTCTACAAATTGTTTTCTATTTCCTCCAAAACATACTTTTGGACCAGGAAGTAGTTTGCTAGCTGTTTGACGTTCCGTTACTAGAGCTGATAAACAACGACTAAAAACGGCTTCTCCAATTAGTGTAACTGGAATTCCATAGTTTAAGGCGGCGATTGCTGTCCATTTCCCAGTTCCTTTTTGACCTGCAGCATCTCTTATTTTTGGAAGACGAAACTTTCCTGTAAACAAACGCTAATATCGAAAACAAATAATTTAAAAATGGTATTTACCGTCGCTGTCCTTAAACCGTAAAATGTCTCTAGTGATTTCTATAAGAAAGCTGTCTAACTCCCCAACATTCCATTTTTCAAAAATGTCACCCATTTCTTCTTGAGTTAGACCAATAGCAGACATAAGATGATAAATTTCACCGATAAGTTGCATATCTCCATATTCAATACCGTTATGTACCATTTTAACAAAGTGACCAGCACCGTCTGCACCAACCCAATCGCAACAAGGTTGCCCGTCAGTTTTAGCGGCGATTCCTTGAAAAATATCTTTTATGTAAGGCCAAGCTTCTTTATCGCCTCCTGGCATTAAACTTGGTCCATATCTAGCACCATCTTCACCACCAGAAACACCCGAACCCACATATCTTATTCCTTTGGTTTTAAGCTCAATACATCTCCTTTGGGTGTCTGTATATTCTGAATTACCGCCATCGATAATTATATCACCTTGTTCTAAATGCGGTAGAAGTTGTTGGATGAAATTATCAACGGCATCTCCAGCTTTTACCAACAATACAACTCGTTTAGGAGATTTAAGTTTTGAAACGAGATCTTTAATAGATTCTGCACCAATAATAGATTTGCCTTTAGCTTCATTCGCTAGAAAATGATGAACCTTTTCGACAGTTCTATTGTATGCAACTACTGTAAAACCGTGGTCGGCCATGTTTAGAATCAGGTTCTGTCCCATTACGGCCAAGCCGATCAAACCAATATCTCCGCATCTAGATAATAAACAACTACAATTAAAGTCAATGAAAATATATTAAAAACAAACTGAATATTAACGGTTTTAGTACGCTTAATCAAAATTACGGTTAGAAATTATATAAATCATTACCGACAAAATATCTTTTTTTTTAGAAACAGTACAAAACAAGTAAACACATACAATGAATTTTAGCATTAATTAAACACACAAATTACAAGATATTAAATCTTAAAACTAGAGTAATTAGTTAATACGAATTTTCAATATTTAATTAGTTTTGCCTCCGATTCACGACGTCAATAGCCTTTGAATCAGTTATTTTACTTTCACGCGAAATAAACATATATTTTACTGTTAGAAACTCGACCAACTGTTACTTTTACCTTTATACAAAAATTATTATTTAATAAAAACAATTTGTTATATAAACATCTAAAATACATTTTTTCCGTTCATTTAGTGGAAAAATTATCGTATTCAGGTCTATTAACAAATGAATACCCAGACATACATCTTTTCCGCTCTTATGAAATGCTCTTAAGACGTCAAGAATAATGAAACAAAGCACGTTAACAAATAGAAATGAACGCTCGCAGCTCTATCTACATAACAACACCATGCTATGCTTGTACACATTTAAATATGCATATCATAATGAATTTTTTGAACCGATTCCTAATGACATCCAACTGACATTTCACCATCAATTACGAGAAGATTAACATCGGCGAGAAAGAAAGGATTCAAGTAGACCAAAATTTCGTCCTTTATAGCTTTAAACTGAAAACAGTTTCAGTTTATTCAGCTTGTGAGAAATCGATAACACGGGCATTTAACAAGAATCGAAAATTGTAATACGAAAGTAACGAGTGGAAACCTGAATTCTACTGTTTAAATCTTATAGTTTACTTCTGCTATGTTCACATAGTAAAATTACACTATAAGATGGGATTTATAGAACCTCCTACAATGCTTAGAATCAAGCAATATAGATACTAGAGAGTAGCCAAACAAAATAGTCGAGGTTGTTTTAAATATTTTTTAAAACTAACTTCTGGTTTGGAGATGTTGGGTTTAAGAAAATTCCATAATTATTCCAATTTTAATGCGAATAAAATCTAAAATGCGAAGACGTAGATGTCACACGTGCAAAATTAAACCGTTAAACCATTAGATAGTACCAATGGATAGTACGGACATAGTACAGACTCTTGTTCTGAGGTAAGTGTAAAACCAGCTTTAGAAAAGATCTTTTGATTCTTATATTTAATGATTCTCATTGGTTGATTTTAAAGTGATTTCAAACTGCTGATGGTGTCAAAAAGGTTCCAATTATCAGAGCATAGTGTTGAATAACTGAAGATTTAAGCAAAATCACATTTGACTCATATCTGGTTTGCCTATTTAGCTCCTAGACCACAACAATAAATAATATTTTTAGAAGAACGTGTACGAATGTGAAACTTAAAGTAAGAAACGAATCTAAAACTCTTCTACATAATAATTAAAAACTGCATCAATAACAAATAAGTTAAGCTAATCACCGAGGACACTAAATTTATAAATAAACATTTTCAAAAATCCCTGACAATAGGGAGAAAAGACCATATGAAAACAAAACCAGGAGAATAAATGCCAAAGATACAAAATATATTACAAGGTAGTATAGTATAGATTTTGTTAAAATCTTTTCGGAAAATTTAGTGGTAATAATTGATGGAGATTCCTTCGCCTCACAAAAACTTGATAATTGAATTAATAATTGTAAGTGAGTAAGATAATAAACTTATGTAATCATTCGAATACAACAACAAACGAAATTAAAATGCTAATAGCTATACATAATGAAAAAAATTCCCTTGTTTTAATTTATTTTTACATGTCAACTTGAAATCGTTGTTAATCAGTAATGATTAGGGTCTGAAAAATTTCTACCCAAAATTGTTGTTTGAAACTACATATGTGACTAAATAAAATTAGATAACAATAGGAGATACTAAATATGCAGAACATTAAATCGTTCTACCATAACAATAAACGACTATTACTTCCGTGCACAAAACTTGTTGACTAGTGTGCCATAAAATGCAGCGATGAAATTAAATTAATCGTTTAAAAAAACTTCAGTTGTTCTGGCAGATATAAATAACCTGCAATCATGAACTTGACCTCTTCATACATTGTAAACCCAAATCTTTAAATGACATCACATAAATTTCCAAAATTTGGGAACATATTTGACTGTTGTTTTTTCAATTATACATAACTTATTCCGCGACTTACTGCAATCAAATTAATCAACCTACCCTGTAATAAAGGCGGTAATTTAAATCAATCGTGAGTTTTTTAAAAGAAAACCCGGAAAATTAAAAACAGGTGATAAACGATGATTAAGCAGTTTTTAATGTGATTACAAAAAATTAAAATTACCGGTAATTGATAAGATTACTTACCCTACAGACATTTTTTGGAAAATAATGTTACTAACTAGTGTAATATCTGCGTTAAACTGATCTTGTGGTTGGAAATTCTGAAAGTTTTACTCTACTTTAAGTCACATTGAAAATAAGTACAAGGTCAAGCTATTGATAATTTAAACGGTTTAAATTTTGAATAACATTTTATACAATCTTGTGGTAATTTATTTTGTGTTGTTCATTAACAATAAAAATATACTGTTGTGCATTTTAGGACAGGGACGTAGTGGTAGTTGGATTGAGTTGGATTAACAGATAAATAAAACCAGTGGCGGACCTAATTTTTTTGCATAAAACAGAAAAGAATAAATATTTATTAAGAACTCTATTATTTTTAAACTGCTGTACGTTTTTTTATCTAAATATTATCAATAAAATCCGAGATAATTTACCCGGATATCACAAAATTTTACTTTTAATTATGAACAAACAAAACCAAGTTACCAAACATTTTTTACTACAAAAAGCTGTCGATATTTTCATTGCTTAGATAAGGAATTAAAGGCGTAAGGGCATTCTTAAAATACAATTTAAACTTGTATACTCAATCTTTCAGTAAACCTTGAAAACTTAAAAATTTCAGGGAATAAAGTTAAATAAACGTCTAACAACATATAACAAAAATGTTAAAAAACAAGAAAAAATTAAACGAAATTTTCATCCAAAAACTTTGCGTAAATGCATTCCTTGCATTCATTTTATTTGCGAACCGTAACTTTACGAACGATTGCTGGACAAAAGAGACTCATAAACTGTGACAAAATGAGTAGATATTAAAAAAATTGCAAATTTATGAAGCTAATGTTTCTTAAGGTACGATAAGATATATTGTTATTGGCGATAAACTAAACGACGACGGTTTGTAAATACAATAGGTATTTTTTAATTTAAACGTAAAAATTAGTTTATAAAAGTTATTATAAAAATTAATTAAAGAAGCAAGAATAATCAAAAAAACACATAAGCAAAAAGTTTCATATACAATATTAATCTTAAACAAATTAAACAGTGATTACATCAAGCTTTTAAATCAAATTTTCTACAAAGTCGATTAATTACAATTATATATATTATATTATAAGGTAATTTATGTTCATCTTATAGTAGGGACAATATTGTGACTAGAAGTTTTTCTTCGTGTTAATGTTTAATTCAATTGTTTTTAAATATATATAAATTTAGTATTTTTGCTGAATACGTCAATATCAATTCCGGTCTAACCGGAAGCGTGTTTATTGTTAATATTTTTAATTAACAGATTATAGAAGTCCCAGAAATTAATTAGAATACGTGTGGATTGTACTTTGTAATGTTTAGTATTTATATAGACTATTTTCGGCAATGTTTATCTTGCTGAATCAAATCGCGAAAAAGCAAAAAATTGTTTGTTTTCGTTGTAATGCTTGTACGATTCCAAAACAAACTATTTGTATTTCGTTTACTGAGATGCACACCGCAAACATTCAGTTACTTAAGTTCCAACCTCTTCAAAACAAATCCAAAAAGTGTCGATTATATAATGCCGCCGTCCTTTAAACTGTTCTAAATAATTAATAAATCCAACAAACTACCTTATTCCAACTTGTTCAGTCAAGATATGCTTTGAGATTATTATAGTCTCTTATCACAAAAAGTTAGCATTACCTTAATCCTAAACTAGACTCCGTTATCAGAATCGTAATCACTCAGATACACGACTAAAACACATCAAATTTTGTTTTACATCGAAACTATGCTTCGATCATAATTTTAAAACTGCAAACTGTGTCTTACCATTCACCAAGTTCCTCCTAACAAATTACGAAAACATTTCCAAGCCAAAGTGTGTTACCTTCACATTGTCAAAACAAAATTTATAATGATAAAAATAACCAGTACATTGTTTTTATTTGTTTATTTTTTTATTTTTACTCTTTGAGACGAGGGAACCGAATTACTTTTCGAAAATAATATATTTTCCAAATGAGAGTACGCAATAATAGGATCGAATACGTAATACACGTAACATGATAAGATGGATTGTGTGAACTCAAACAAATCTGACTTTATTCATGTTTGAGCTTGAAATTTGGCTTGCAACAAGCCAACGTGAGAACAAGCGTTTTTTGCCTGTCTGAGCTTGCAATGTACGAAACTTTATATATTTAAGCACTGCATCGGTCGCGATTTCATTTGTTGCTTGATGCCCGATCGATAATTAACTTAGCGAACTAAAAAGGTGCATGGGGTAAAAGATATCTGCTTTTGAAACTTTAGTTTTTTGTAGTATTACAGACTTTATAGGATGTGTTTTGTGTTGTGAATTAAGATAAGTTCATCTAAAATTTATTTTTTATTTTAGATTTATTAAAACATTAAAAGCCAAAAACTTGCATCTCAAAAATACGTTTATATTTGATTATATAAACATCATTGTTAATAGAAGTAAATTCAAACAGAATAATTGATAAGCA
Organism: Aquatica leii; assembly: GCA_035610365.1. NCBI lineage: Eukaryota > Metazoa > Arthropoda > Insecta > Coleoptera > Lampyridae > Aquatica > Aquatica leii. Next base: position 81,209,803 of record CM069434.1, read on the forward strand.
CTAATATTACTATTTATAAAAATTTATGAATTTTGAAATAACTTAAAATAAGTAATGTTAAGAAAATACTTTCAACTTTGAGTTTGAGACGTCGAAACATTTCCATTTTTCATGAATAATTTGTCAATTTGTTTAGTTACGTATTAATTTCTTTACAGTGTACAGAATGTAAGAAAAAAAAGAAATTGTCTAGATACCAAAATTTGCTGAATAAAAGAAAAAGAGAAGAAGAACTGAAAAACCATGTCAAAATTACGCATTTTTTTTCAAAACCCAAGTCTACTTTGCCAAATATTAATAACAACAATAATACAGCTGAATCCCAATATTCTGAACCTGTACTACAAGTTTCAGCAGCAGACAAGAAACTGATCTTCTAGAAAGCAATACAGCAACATCTTCAAGTTCCGCTGATAACGAGAAATCAACACCTTCAAAAATTACCTGAACAGAAAATATGAGTCAACTTTCGAAAGATGCTTTTTTAATGACAGCGATTTGAAATCTGTTCGCCTTATTGCTGAATCTGGTTACAATTACTGGCAGCCCACACAGCACAAGCATATCTAATGGATATGAAATGTACACACCAGCCATGGATACCGGAGGTGCATCGAACATCCATATTTAATATTATGGAGCAAGGATGGAGGTCCATTGGATATATCATTCCGTCACGGAAAAATCTTCATAGTATGTCCATAGGACCTCCAGGTGGATAAACATTTTACATCCATATGGAGATATATTGAACAGTCATATGAACGTACAAAATACATACATATGGAGGTTCAATGAATGAACATTTAATTAAAGTATAATAAACATTCATTTTTTTATAGAACCTTCATATGTAGGTAAAATATATGTGCATATCTATATATTAACAAAAAATATGGCCACACGTCAAATAAAGTCAATACAAAATGCCAATAGTGATATTTTCCAGATGCAACAACTCCGGTTGGTCCACAGAAAACGTGTTTTTTCTATTTTCGTCATTATTTAATATGACCACTTGTTCATTTTCACTCAAACACAATCGAACTTTTTTATTTACACATTCTCTCATTTTTCTAGACCTTTTATCCATTATTTATATTATAGGAATCCAAATACTTACTAGATTAATGTACAGCAAAAGTAAATTCAAATATGCAAAAATACCTTGTCTTTGCCCAATAAACACAAATCAATGGGTCTGTACTGGCAATGTACTCCTTAGCCGGCAATGTACTAAAATGAAGTACACTGCCGGTAACCAGGTGACACACCGGCCGATATATTGCCGGATGAATCTTGCCAATGCAGAAATTGCATCGAACCAATATCGGCAAGTTATGTATATTAGAGGCGTTTCATTATGTCGTGAACTGTGACCTTGAGTTGAAAATCGGATTTAATAAACTAAAAGTTGAAAATTTGACATGTCTAAGTGAATCTCAAAAACGTTAGTTCATTTATAAGACAAACACATCAACAGAAAATTTTAATAATTTTAAAATAATCAAATAATCATAAAAATCAGTAGTAATAATTACAAATACAACAAGAAAAGCAATGATAGGTTAAGAAAAATGTACTGCCGAATGTTTGTAAGACGGATGATAGCTACGTTTTGACATAAGCCGATTACAGCGCCACAGTTCACGAGATCCTGAAAGACTTCTAATACAAGTTAAATGCAGAATGCCAGTGAAATCTGTGCAATATAATATGTACTTTGCCATCACATAAATAGTGCGCAATTTTAAAAGCATTGGCAATGTTAGCAACTTAACACAAATTAAATGCATGCAATGGTATTATCATTTTTAATTTAATTAATAAAACAATTTGGAAACTTAACATACAATGTCCATATATGTACTGAAAAAAATTAAAAAAACATAAAAAACCTATTTACATTCATTCTGTGTTTATTGCGTGTTGTAAAGCTGCACCACAATTTGAATTTTTTCTTATGGATACTGTAAAATAAAAATTACATTGTAATTGTAAGCTCCTTCGTTTGTTTCGCGCTTCTTCAGTAAAACACCATAATATTTTTCTGCTTATATTACATATATACAATATTTACATGCTCGATAACATAATTTTCCATTCGACAAAAACCATAAGCATAATACATAAATTCTTACACATAAAAACATAAACGAACTAACGAAGAAATGAGAGAGAGTGTCCCCTCCATTCCCTTTTTATTAATTTACCAAAAGAATGCGTACCAACTTAAAATCTAAATGAGAAAAAGGCGGGTAAATTCAAATTTAAAATTATTTTTACTACAGCTCGTCCAACCTGACTAACGATTGTCCGCAATCGGTCGAACTGTCGTATTTACATATCTAAGTGATTAAATCTAAACACACTACTTCTAAACTAATCTAAAGTATAATTATTATTTTTTTTTTTTTACAACCACGGTCGCATATGAGACGACTCAATAATGCCCTCGTAAGGAACTTGCGTCATTTGATGCCCTTCTATGTCTTTTACAACATATCTGTCGTTGGGAAGAACAGTATCCACCACGTAGGGGCCTTTAAATTTAGGTAGCAATTTTTTACTATTTCCCGGTGTTGTTACATAATTGGTGATCATAACTAAGTCACCCACTTTATAAACATGAGGGGTTTTATGACTCTTATTAAAACGAACCTCGTTGTACTTTTGATTTTCCTTTATCTGTTCAGACGCTTGTTCGCGAACCTCAACTAAATCTACTAACTCACGCCCTGTCTCTTCATCTAAAAAGTCTCTTAAATTCTCATCCGCCCTACCTCGTTGTTCCACTCCAAACAATAGTTTTGAAGGTGTTGCACCAGTGGACCGACTAACCGTATTATTAATAGCGTATTCAACTAAACCAATAACTTTGTTCCACTCTTTATTCTCACTAGTTAATTTTGCTAGCATAGGAGTAATAGTACGGTTCATTCGTTCGACCTGGCCGTTAGCCCTAGGCATTCCCGTCGCGATAAGGATGTGTTTAACATCTTCCGTCTGTAAAAAGTCGCTAAACTGTTTTGAACTAAAGGCGGAACCTCGGTCCGAAACTACCCTGACTGGTTTACTATAAGAGTGAAAATAGTCCTTAAGATGATTTATAACCTCTTTTGAGTTCGTTGTTCGACATGGATATAATCTTAAAAACTTTGTGAAACTGTCTACAACCAAAAATATATACCTATCTAAATTCCTACACTTGTCTAATGGGCCGTAATGATCTACATGTAAGGTGTTGAAAGGGACAGTACCTTTAGGTATGCTGTGTAAAGTACCCTCTACTTTTCCCGAATTGGGAGTAAATGTAATGCATGGGATGCAGTGTGCAATATACTCCTTAACAGTAGCCTTTAAATTTGGAAACCAGTAATTATTTAAAATGGTGTTATAAGTTTTATCCGCTCCAGTATGACCCAAGTCATCGTGCGCAATTTGAATAACTTTTGGTACCATAGCGTTTGGTACATAAAACAACAATTTTTCGTTTTTTTCTTTCCTATACACTAATCCGTTTATTAGTTCGTAATGGGGAAGCTGGTTAATTTCTAATTTATTTCTAATCGCTACTATCGCTGGATCCGTTTCTTGCTTAAGTGCTAATACTTTTTCTAAAGAATGGGCCTCTAACATTAAAATATTTTGACTTCTGCTAAGTGCATCTACATGTCTCATCCGATTGTTAGACCTATGCTCTATTTCGTAATTGTAGCTTTCTAAAAATAATGCCCAACGCATAATACGCGGATTAATTTCCTTCTTACTTAAAGTTAACCTAAAGCTATCACAATCAGTGACTATTTTAAACTTGATTCCATATACATAAGTATGAAAACGTTTGATCGCATATATCACTGCTAAACATTCTAATTCGTAACTGTGATAGTTACGTTCTTGATCCGTAGTACGCCTACTAAAATAAAATACGGGATGAAATCTATTGTCGCTTTGCTTCTGCAATAATATAGCACCGTAGCCTAATTTAGACGCATCGCAATGTAATTCGGTTATGGCACTTGGCGAATACAAACTCATAATTGGCGCGCCCGCTAACATCATTTTTAATTCGTCAAATATTTCTCTTTCCTCGGAATTAAATTTAAACTCGTTATTCTTTTTCCGAATTAAATTGTATAAAGGTGCCGCTATTAAACTAAAATCTTTAATAAACCTACGAAAATAGGACGCTAACCCTAAAAAGCTATGCAGTTCTTTGGCATTTTTCGGAATAGGAAAACGTGTAACAGCCAACACGTTAGATAGATTCGGCGCAATTCCCTCCTCACTAACCGAGTACCCTAAATAATCGATACGGTTTTTCAAAAAACTACATTTAGCTATCTGCAACTCTAATAAGTTTTGAACTAGTAACTGAAATATTTTCTTAAGTATTAAAACATTTTCTTCAACGGTTTGTGTCGCCACAACTAAATCGTCCATGTAGAACAATACCTCTTCGGTTTCGATAAGTTCTTTGAAAATAATTGTAATGTATCGTGTGAATACACGAGGTGAGTTACAATAACCAAAAGGCATTCTCAAGAATTCGTATTGACCTGAAGGTGTCACAAATGACAAATACTTGGTGGATCCTGTTTCTACCTTTACATGATAAAAAGCATCTTTAAGATCTAACCTCGAATAATACTTTTTGTTTTTTAAAATATCTAACTGACTTTCAATAATGGGCACTGGAAAATTATCTCTTAAAACTATTTTGTTCAATGAACGAAAATCGATGCACATACGATTCTGTCCATTCTTTTTCTTTACTAAAATAATTTGAGATGAATATTCCGAATTACTTTTAGAAATAATATCTCGATCTAATAAATCGGAAATGATTTTACTTACTTCGCCTCTCTCATAGTACGAAAGACGTCTAGGTCGGTAACAGAATGGTACGTGATCAGGTTTAACTGCTATTTTCATTTCAAAATCAATCAATGGTTTATCCGGTCTAACAGCATTAACATAATGTTTATTAAAAACATCCTGAACTACTAATTTGTCTGAAGCCGTCAATGTTGGCTCAATATCTAAATGCATGACTGACTCATGCTGAACATCATCTAGTAATAGAACTTGGTTACTTGTAAAATCTAAATTAAGTTTCTCATCAACAGCTTCAAAACAAACGGTATCAGTAAACGTGACTTTAAAATCTGGACATGATAGGAAATCTCTTCCAAGCAAACAATCAAAATTAATAACGTTGTCATTAACTACATGAAAACTAATTGGAACATTAAATTCGTGCACCTTAACTATATCGGTAAACAATCCTACAATGACTAATTGTGTGTTATTAATACCTGTGTAACCTGCAGTATTTTCATAAGGCAACATAAACTTTTTATAAACATAATTTACATTAATAAGTGAAATGGGACTTCCTGTATCTAACACTGCTTTTAAAGGATACGGATATTTACCTAAATGTACATTTATTGTATAAGGTGGTTGTGGCTTCCTACATGCAATTTCCAATACTTGCGGTGAATCTGGATCCGGTGACTGCACTAAAAGGGCATTCGTTGAATCTGGCTCCTGAATGTTGCTGCGCTTTAACTTGGGACAATCTCTTCGCTGATGTCTAGTATCTCCACATTCGTAACACGACCCTCGTACCCTTTTCGGCTTAGGACAATCTACATAACGGTGGTTAGTACCGTTACAATTGAAGCATCTAAAAATGGATTTCACTACATTGTTTTGTGGAACACTATAAACGGTGCGAGTAAGTGGTGCAGTACATTTAACTGCTGTTGACAATCCCCGATCGGCGCTTGTTATGTTATTCATCACTTTAAGAATTTCACTTAAACTTGTAAAACTTCTCATTCTGGCTTGACTCTGCAGCGTAGCATTGTCGAAACCATCAATGACATATTCAATAATGTCGCTCTCTTTTAACTCCAAACGATTGGCTAATGTAACTTTATCATTAAAGTAAAGGGAAAATGTCTCACCTCTTCTCCATCGCCGTGACTCTAACCTTCTTACCAACTCAATGCGGCTTGGCCTACTAGCAAACATATTGCATAATTCCTGCTTTAACTCTTTAAATGGCATTGTGATATATTCTACCTTCGAGTGGTACCAATTTAAAGCAGCTTTTGTTAATTTTGTAACCATTATTAATTGCATAATTCTTTCGTCAACTCCATAAGTAATTTGAACAGCTTCAACCCTATTTAACCAATTTTCTATGTCTTCAGTGGCGTCTCCAGAAAAGGTAGGTAATAGTGCCGATATTTCATTATTGGAACATTTTAAAGTTTTTTCGTAACTACCGTTCTCGTGTAACGCTTTAACAGTTGCGGCAATAACTTCTTCCATCGTAGCAGTAGCTCCTTCTTCCATATTCGTAATTAAACTCAACAATAAACACGTGCTCAAGATGGCGGTTTCTAACGGAAATCTTGGTTAACCCCAAGGATACTAAATGAATAGGATTGCTCAATTCGTATTCTTGCAATGTAAGCCGCCCCACTCCAGTAATTCTTGACGCGTGACGTCAGCCGTAGACCACATATCGGCTCGTTGCGTATAAATAGTGCTTAAATACACTTTAAATACAACGGTTTTGCGATATTTTTTATAATTATCATTACATTTGTTGGTGTTTTACTCGTGCCTACAAGTTGCTTCTAAGAATTTGTAATCATTATCAGGTTTAATTTAAAATTCAACTTATTTACATTATATTAGAAGGCGCGCTGTATTTGGTTGCAATAACAACCTGATTGCAACAAAAAATAAAAACCTTAAGATTACATACCACAAGTTCCCAAAAGGTGCCAATTTAGTGTTCATTACGATTAAAAATGAATGGATTAGACGTTGTAAAAGGGCTGATAACATGAATCCTAATACTAGCGTAATTTGTTCTACTCATTTTACAGAGGAGAGTTATATAAACGAGATTTACAAAACAAATTATTAAGTTTTTTAAATAAAATTGATTAACACAAATTTCGTAAAAAAAATGGCATAAAAAAGTAAAAAAAGGGAATCAGTACTTCGAACATTTCCACGGTGATTCTTTAAAAGCCCACAAGTTGTAAAAAAATTAAGCATTACAATTAAGGAAAAAGAAAACATTACCGTTATCAGAATGAACTATCAAAATATAAAACTTATTAAAAAAAGAGGTGGAAAGAATAGAGCGAATACACCAGCTCAAGAAACCGATGAAAAAAGAATAAAACGAAGAAAAATTAAATAAAATTTCAAAATAAATTTGTAGTGTGTTATGTTATTTTTTATTTGTTTTGTCAACCTTAAATTTGAATACATTTATTTAACCGTTAATAGTACCTTTTATTTTGTCCATAAATTATAAAATTAATAGCAATTTTTCTATAGTTCAATTTATTTAATGAATCCATCAAAAAACAAACGAGATTAATTAATTTTTTACCTTGAAAAAATTATAACTAAAAAAAACAACAAAACTAATTAATAAAAAAAATATTTCGATTATGAACACTATTGCCATTGCTTATTAAATCAAAAGTGGTCAAATTTACTCAAATAAAATATTTAGAAGACTTTTAACGTGCATCTTGTACAGATTGTAATAAAAGTATCGAGAGCGAGGTCTACGCGTGACGTCAGCGCGTTACATGATCTCGGCAGAATAAATTGAGCGATCGAGCAATCCTATTCATTTAGTATCCTTGGGTTAACCCCACACCTGAATTTTGTAAGCTCCTTCGTTTGTTTCGCGCTTCTTCAGTAAAACACCATAATATTTTTCTGCTTATATTACATATATACAATATTTACATGCTCGATAACATAATTTTCCATTCGACAAAAACCATAAGCATAATACATAAATTCTTACACATAAAAACATAAACGAACTAACGAAGAAATGAGAGAGAGTGTCCCCTCCATTCCCTTTTTATTAATTTACCAAAAGAATGCGTACCAACTTAAAATCTAAATGAGAAAAAGGCGGGTAAATTCAAATTTAAAATTATTTTTACTACATAATGCTACTCAAATAACTTATGCACTTTTTAGCAATTTCTAAACTAAATTTTGAAATTTTTGAAGTAATTATAAAGAATTGCTTTGTAAATAGTCGTGAAATAAAATACAACATGAAAGTCAAGTTTGGCAGTAATGCACTTAAAATCACATTACGTTAATATACATATTGTTGATTCGTGGATACACAAACTAGAGAATACTAAAGATTATTTAATATATGATCGATGTAAAACGAGGCAATACACAGATACACATGCTCACTAACTGTCAATATATAGTTACATACTATTGAAGTAGTGTCTCACGTACCCACCAGTACAATATACAGGGTTGACAATTATTTAACAACACCCTACCTTAATTGACAATCCTGAATGACAAAACAACTTAAACAATATTTTCTAAAATGCACTAAACTGTAAACATATCTAGATTAAACCCAGACCTTGACAATGTTTACGATGTAATTCAGAAGAAAGACCCTTGGTCAGTATATCAGCTGTCATTTCTTTAGAGTCACAGTGACTCAATTTAATTTTTCCGGACTCCACGCACTCTTTCACAAAATGATGTTTAATGTCAATGTGTTTACTTCTGGCACTTAATTTTAAATTGTTACCGATTTCTATTGCACCTTTGTTATCGCACAATATTGTGAGCGGGTCCTTATGTTTTAGTGTTAATTCGGTTAGAAGACCTTCTGTCCAGATTGCCTCCTGGGTAGCAGCACTGAGGGCCATATATTCAGCCTCAGTGGAAGACAAAGCCACAGTTGGTTGTTTCTTTGTGTTCCAGGATATAGCGGCTCCGGAGAACACGAAAACATATCCAGTAGTGGATCTGCGATCGTCTTGACAACCAGCCCAATCTGAATCACTGTACGCATATGCTTCCATGTCATCTTTAGAATACACCAATCCCAGTGTAAGAGTACCTTTTATATATCGGAAAAGTCTCTTCACAGCCGACCAATGAGCAGGCCCCGGATTTGCGTTAAATCGGCTTAGCATGCCAGCTGCAAATGCTAGGTCGGGTCTTGTTGCGTACGCAGCATACATTATACTGCCTAGCGCTTCACGGTATGGAATTTTTCTCATTGCTTCTATATCTTCTGTTGTCTTTGGTTCCATGTCTTTGAGAGTTTCGTATTCGGATCTAAAGGGGTTGAAGCTGGTTTGCAATCACCCATATTGAACCTCTCTAGGACATGTTTTAGGTAATGTTCCTGATCAAGGATTATGTTCCCATTTTGTTTTCTTACTCGTATACCTAGGCAGTGGTGTAACGGACCTAAGTCTTTCATTGAAAAGATTTCCATTAGATTTTCTTTTAGACTGCACTTCCTCTTCACTATTGCTGAGGATAAGGATGTCATCTACATACACTCCCACTATAAGTAATTCTTCGTCCTGGACTCGTGTGTAGACACAAGTATCATGACATGATGGCTTAAAGTCAAGTTGTTTTAATACTTTATCCAATTTCAGATACCAAACACGACTAGCTTGTTTAAGGCCATAAACTGATTTCTGTAGTCGACAAATTTCATCGTTTGGAAGTTTGATATAAATTTCTTCAGCGAGTTCGGGATGTAGGAATGCGGTGGTGACGTCCATGTGGTCTATTGACAGTTCCAACTTTACAGCAAGTGCTATCAAAACACGGATCGAACTAGAGCGGATGACAGGAGAAAACGTCTCCTCATACTCTGTACCCTTAGTTTGAGAGCATCCTCTGGCGACCAATCTCGCTTTGTAGCGGATTACAGTTCCATCAGGACCTAGTTTAGGTTGGAAAACCCATCGCATTGTAATGGCTTTACGACCAGGTGGAAGTTCAGAAGCAGTCCATGATTTATTCAGATGATGAGACTCCATCTCCTCTTCCATAGCTGTTCGCCATTTATCAGCATCTTCTCCTGCAAGTGCTTCATGCTCGGTAGTAGGACTCGATGTACACAGCATTGCTTGATTACATATAAAATCTTCATTAAAAATGTGTTTATTAGGTTTACTCACACGTTTCGGGAAACTACTTTCTTCACCAACTTCTGTATTGTCTGTACCCACTGGTAAATTACTGTCATTTGCAGTTTCGTGGATCAAAGATGTTGATGTAGAAGAATTAGGTCTTGAATCGGCAGATGTTCTCTGTAGCAAATCATCTGATAACGGCTCGATTGTAGTTGAGGTTGTAGTGAAACGTATTTCTTCCGATGATGGTGATATTTGAGCATCATTTCCATTTGACAAATGACTACTACTTGACTGTGTTAACATGCCCATCTGGTCTTCAATAAAGTTAACATCACGGGCCAAATGGTACTTATTAGTTTTGGGATTGTAAATTTTGTAGCCTTTGGTTTGCTCACTATATCCTAAGAAAATTCCTTCCCAGGCTTTCGGTTCGAGTTTACTTCTTTGCGATTGTGGAATGTGAACAAATGCAGTACAACCAAATGTACGTACATGATTGAGGTTCGGTCGCTCACCAGTCCATGCTTCCTCTGGTGTCGAGTTTTGTAGTGCTCGAGTAGGACAACGATTTCGAAGATAAGCTGCGGTGTTGATAGCTTCGGCCCAAAATTCTTTGGTTAAATTTGATGAGAACAGCATCGATCTGGCACATTCAAGGAGAGTGCGATTCATACGCTCTGCAACACCGTTCTGCTGAGGAGTATCTGGTACGGTTCTTTCATGGTGTATACCTCTCTGCCGTAAATCAGTGATCATTGACCTGTTGACATATTCAGTGCCATTGTCAGTGCGAAGGCATTTCAATCTTTGTTCTGTTTGATTCTCTACAAAGTTCACAAAATCAACAAACTGTCCAAAAACTTCATTTTTGGATTTCAAAAAATATGTGAAACATCTACGCGAATAATCGTCTACAAAAGTTAATACATATTTGGCACCACCCTTAGAATCAATCGACATTGGTCCACATAAATCAGAGTGGACTAAACCCAGTACGCGTGTTGCTCTACGACTAGCATGTTTAGGAAACGGGTTTTTGTTTGCTTTTCCTTGTATGCAATATTTGCAAGGAACGTTGGATTCCTTATTGAAATGCAGACCATCAGTTATGCTTTTTAATTTATACATTGAGCTTGAGTTCAAGTGTCCCAATCGATTGTGCCACAAACTATAGTTATCTAATTCAGTGGTAACCGTACTTACAATTTCTCGATCTGGAGTACGATCTAATCGGTATAGTCCATTAACTAATGTTCCAGTGCCCAATACGTTTGATTCACTGACACTTATAGTTTCTTTAACAATTCTACACTGTTTACTGTCAAAAATAATAGATAAGTTTAACGGTTTTTTAAGTATCTGACTAACACTTAACAAATTCAACTTTAAGTCTGGCACAGAAGCAACATTTTCAGCAATTAATGTATGGTTGGTAGACAATGGTATTGCTACATCACCAACTCCGGAGTTGCTAACAGTTTGTCCATTGGCCATGCGAATCAACTGTGTCTCCTTCTTCTGAAATGTGTCATATGACTGTTTTGTTAGATGAACGGTGGCACCTGAATCGAGATACCAATTATAATCATCGGGAAAGGACTCATCACGGACAAGAAAGCAAGAACCTGCAGTAGATGTTGACGGAATCTGCTTGTCCTGCACTTTACCTCCTTGTTGGTTCCTTTTCTTCGGTTTTCTACAGTTATTAGACATATGACCCCGACCATTGCAATTATAACATCTTACACCCAAAGATGGTTTATTTTTGCTACGGACTGACAGTACAGTATTCTCAATATGTTTTCCAGAATTCAGTTTGATATCTTGCTGGAGTAGTAAGTTCTTCACAAAGTCTACAGTTGTTTCTTGATTAGATCCCCTGATCCCAAGTACCAATGGTTTGAATTCTTCAGGCAACTTTGCCAAAATAAATCCCCCTACAACAGTATCTTTTAGGGGTTCACCTGCATTTTCTAATTGTTCCGCTATACTCAAGAATTTGTTGATAAATTCCTCCATCGATTTACAATCTTCATATTTCAACTGCAATATACTCGACAACAAACCCACAATTCTAACTGAACCTTTATCTTCATACATGTTAATCAGAGCATCCCATGCTTCTTTTGCAGTTGTTGCCTTCTTAGTAATGGAAGCGACATGACTTCTTACAGACAAATTTATCTTAGCCAGAGTGCGACGATCCAAATCCGCATCTACTACCTCAGTTTCATCAAATTCAATGCACATCCACAGACCTGAATCTACAAGAAAGTTTTTCATCCAAAATTTCCATTCAGCAAAATTTGAATGTCCATCCAAGTGTTTAGCATCAGGTAAACCTCCGATTGAATGAGATGTTGTAGTGATGGTGGCTCGACGAGTGCTTGCTAAATTTGCTAAACTGTTTCTCATTTGTTCCAGCTGTTCACGGAGAAGTTCCAATTCGGTATTTTCATCTTGAGGATTCGCCATTTCCTCACGTGTATTGTATGCGTGTATAAAATGATAAATTTATACGGATCTCGGTAGTTTTTCTCTATTTGTATTATTTAAATTATGACAACGTAACTGGGTCCATAACCTGTTGATTCGTGGATACACAAACTAGAGAATACTAAAGATTATTTAATATATGATCGATGTAAAACGAGGCAATACACAGATACACATGCTCACTAACTGTCAATATATAGTTACATACTATTGAAGTAGTGTCTCACGTACCCACCAGTACAATATACAGGGTTGACAATTATTTAACAACACATATAAAGTTAATGTTTTAAGTTTTAATCTATAAACTATAAAATACTCTGAAGCCTCTTACCATAAATTAAATTTAAAATATTTTTACAAATTTGGGTACACCCAAACTTGTTTTGCTTGATCCAGACCAATTACTTGGTTAAAACATGTCTCGTTTGCTGTATCTTTTCATCTAACAAAGTAGATTGAATCGATCTAAAAAAAAATTTCAATTAAATAAAACTCAGCAATAAGAATAATGAATTGGGAAATTGTAAACTCACAAACTGGCTCTTAGATTACAAATTCCAAAGTCATTATATATTTTCTCGAAAACGTGTTAGTTTTTAGGTTATATATTTATTATTAAGAAATAATTTATATTTGAATTTAATACTTACTTATTTTGTTTACCCATCCATCCTAAATGATGAAAAACAAACACATTTTTTCGAAATTTTAAAGCACAAAATGGTTTGCATACGATAAATACAAGCTAAACATAAAGCCAAAAAGTTTGCGTGTGCAATAATTCAGTGGCGATAATATACGCGAAAATCTTGGCGAAAACAAACGAACAACGAAGAAAGTTTAAATTAAACCGCGCCAAGTATTTTTTTTTACTTTTTCAATTTTTCATTAAATTTGTTGTTGCATGTTAAATATTTACTACAAATGTTAAATTTTAGAGAATATAATTATTTCTAAATAATTTTGATAAAAAATAGCAACTCAAAAAATTATGTAACATGATACATAAAAAAAAATGTTTCCGAACATAACACTTATAACACTTAAGATAATCCTATTTCACAGATATCCATGAATGTATATAAGGTGCATATACAGTGGATATTAAACTACGGATGTACATCAATGGATATTATATGGATAAATATGTATATCCATTGCATCTCGCGTGCTGTGTGGGAGCATTTAAGTGAACATTTAAACATTCATGAAAAGAGCAAGTTACATATCGAATATGTTCTAAAATATATATAGAAAGATTTTTCTACGTGATTCAGTTTTTAGGTCTGCAAAATTTAGCTTTTCGTGGAAGTAGTAATAAGTTATTTGAGAAAAACAATGGTAACTTTTTAAAATGCATAAAAATAATTTTCAAATTCGACCCCATTATGTCAGAACATACAAAACGCTCTCAAATAAAAGATCACAAAAACTATCTCGGGGATAAAATACAAAATGAAGTAATCAACTTGATCGGTGAAAATATCAAATCCAAAATTTTAGAACTATCTAAAAAGGCATAATATTATTCAATGTTATTAGACTGCACTCTTGATTCTAGTCACTAAGATCAAATTTTAGTTTGTATAAGATTTGTTAATTTAAAGAGTACGGAAATTAGCATAGAAGAAATTTTTTTATTATTTTGTCGTATAAGATGATGTGTCAGGTGAAGGCTTGACAAAATTTCTTTTGTAGGCGTTAGAGAAAGAAGGCTTAAATATCAACGATTTGCGAGGTCAGGGTTACGACAATGGGGCAAATATGCGTGGTAGGCATAATGATCTACAAAAAAAATTTTTTGGATTTCAATCCGCGAGCGTTCTTTGTTCTTTGTTGCAAAATCGAATACTTTGAGCATCATTTTTTTTCTTTAGTTCAAGAACTGTTTGTATTTTTTATCAGCTTCTACTAAACGTTGGTCAATTCTGAAATCTAATGTAACAAATTTAACTTAAAAACCTTTATCGGATACTCGATGGTCTAGTAGAATAGATGCAATAACTCCTTTAAGGTATCAACTTAAGGAGGTTTATGATGCTCTGTTTGAAATAAGCGAAGGAAACTTTAAAAATAACGTAAAAGAATTGACAGCATCGTTGGCCAAAAAATTGCAAAATTTTTGAGTTCATTTGCATTCTTATATTTCGGTATAATATTTTAAGTAAAGTTAAGATTGTTAGTAAAATTATTCAAAAACCGAACTTTGATGTTGCTCAGTGTTGTAATCATTTAAATAATTTGAAAATTTTTAAAAGCTTATCGCTCCGATAAAGGTTTTAATGACCTAAAGATTGATGCTAAAGAAATAGCATCCAGCTTAGACATAGAACCTAAATTCAAAAAACAAAGAAGTCTAAGACCGCGAAAAATTAAAAAAAAAACATTTTGATTATGAATGTGACGATGAACGGATCCACGACGAAACTTCAAAGTTCAAAGTTGATTGTTTTTTAATGCTCTAGAATCTAGATGTAATCATAACATCAGTGGATGAGAGATTCCAATTGCTTTCTTCTTACTCTAATAATTTCGCGTTTTTAACGGAATATTGATAAATTTAAAAATTATTCTGAAAACGAACAATTAGAATTATGTCAAAAAGTTGAAAATTTATTAAACGACAAAACTCGCAATATTTGCAAAATTTTGATGAACGTCTCCAGAAGAAACTTTAAATTATAAAGCAATTAACAACTTAGTGGATTCTTTTCCTAATACGAGCATAATACTTCGTATTTTATTAACAATGCCGGTTTCTGTTGCTACAGCAGAAATATCGGATCAGCTAAAAGAATTAGACACCGAAGATTTAATTAAACAATTTGCAAAAATTAAAGCACGGAAAGCTCAATTCACTTAGCTAAAATATTAATAACAATACCAAATACCTGGATATTAACCTTTAAAAGGTGACATGTTGCATTATTAAAATAATATATAGTTTTGTTTTTATTTGTCGATCAGTTTCGTCCTGTGATATATAAACGAGTATTTCTAATTTAAAATGTTTTTAGAATGCCATCTTGTGGTAAAAATACCACGTATGATAATATAGAAAATTATAAATTAGTACGGAGGGTAGAAAAGTTGTCATTGGATTTAATGACAGCGAAAGTCAATGATCTATTGACAAGTGACGCTGTCAAAATCCCAACTATAAAATAGGTTAGGAACAACGTCAGTACAATTGTGAAAAACAACATCAGAACTAGCGGACAGCTGCTTCGTTCTTTAGGAACTCGTCAGCGCTAGGATACACCGCTGTCATTAAATCCAATGACAACTTTTCTATCCTCCGTACTAATTTATAATTTAGAGTATTTCTAATGTTTTAAATATTTTTTTTTTACTTCTTGTGCTTTTGTATCATATATTACATTTGAAACTAAAATACAAAAATTTTGAGTTGTAATACATGTTAGAATATATTTATGTTTTCTATAAGTTTATAATTATGTTATGTACCTCATTGAAAAAATAGTGGATAATAGTACCTAACTTAACCCGTATCTGTACCCACATATGAACGTAATATATATTTGGGGCGTTATTTTAAATTTGCAGAAGAGCGCCAAAAGTGCTAGACGCGGGCCTGAACACAACGGAAGAAAACAACTCACACTACGATTAGTGTTAGCGTGTGAACTCAATACTCAGAAATCGGACGGTAACAGGTACTTTGTACGGTAGCACTGTGGAAGCCAAAGTGGCTGGCGGATGCCTACAAGGCGGGGTGCTATCACCCCTACTGTGGTGCCTCGTCATGGACGGTCTACTACAAGAACCAGAAGACGGCGGGATATTTGCTTTAGGATACGCCGACGATCTCACCGTTATCACAAAGGGGAAGTTTGGGGCAACTGTATCGAACATAATGCAAAGTGCACTAAACACCGTCGAAAAATGATGTGAACTCAACTAAGACGGCAATTGTTCCGTTTACCAAACAACGGAAAACGGATGACATAAAACTACCTACGAAGTAGAGTTACGCTCTCGATGACAAAAGAAGTCAAATATCTGGGACTTACTCTTGATACTAGACTGACTTTCAATGCTTATCTAGAAAAAGTCACAACGAAGACCATCAGGGTTCTTAATACAACCAAACGGATGGTCGGGCACACATGGGGACTGAAACCCACAATGACCAAATGGTTATATACTGTGGTAACAAGACCCATCATTTTACATACGGCGCATTTGTAAGGGTGAGACAACCAAACCGAAAACCACAGCAAAACTAAGCAAAGTACAGAGAATGGCATGTCTACTGATAACAGGAGCCATGAGAACCACGCCCACAGCAGCGTTGGAAGCACTACTTTCACTTCCACTATTACACCTCGTTGTAATGATAGAAGCAAGACAAGCAGCATACAGGCTGCAGATTAATGAACACGCGTCAATTACCGGGAAAAACAAACCGGATATACACAACGTGCTGCGTGAAGAAACAATCTTCACTATGAGATCCGACTTCACAAAAAATGATTACATTTCAAAGAAATTTAAAGTAATAATACCGTCACAATGAACAAAAAACAGGAGTATATGGAGATATATACTGTATTATGGCATTCATAAACAGTCTGGAAATATTGGCAACTTGCCAACCAGTGCAGCTCATCTGGATACCAAAAGACCAGAATGTAAAAAGTAACCTAATGGTGAACACACTAGCAAAAAGGGCACAACAGGGACATATATCAAACTTGAACCCGTTTTTGGAATCGCATACGAGACCGGAAAAGAAAATTTGCTGACAGACAAAATTCTTCCTTACAGAGCCACAATTAAACACTCAAACTGCACTATCAAGCATGAGTCGACAAAAATTAACGACACTCACGGGACCAATTACAGGACTCTGTGGCCTGCAAAGTAACCCTCTATGCTGCGGATGCTTGGAGGACGACGAGACTCCGAATCATTTGCTGTGCAAATGCGAAGCGTATCAAATGCAACGCACAACGATTCTCGGAAAACCAAAGCTAACCGAAACAGAATTGATGAGGGAGTAATAAATTAGAGGTGCACAAAAGAGGTCGCAGTGCAGGAGCGCTAGACACGAACCACCCCTTGAATTAAATAAAAAAAACATCTCTACCGACTTACACTCGGCTCTCGTCTTTCTATCTCTTTCACGCTTCTTCATCTCTGCCAAGACAACTTTTCTGTTGAACATTTTAAAAATTTGTGAACATGTAGGGAAACGAAGAAGTAAAATAGCTACTTAAAGGTAGTAAAAATGATCGGTACAATTGCTTCCAAAAGGTAGTTTACCGTTCTTTTACAGCTTATTTAAAGCTTTGCTATAGTACTACAAAGAACTATATAAGCCCGATTTTACTGCATTAAAACAGCTGACTAACAGCTACATAACTGCCGAATTTTTAGCTACTTAAACGCTTCATGGATGTTTTAGTTTTCCCACAAGTCACTTAAGTGTGCTGAAGAGTAACTTGAAAACTTAAAGTAGGTATAAAAAAGACGGTTTTAGCTATAATTTGCTCACTGGGTTATAGCTCCGTATGGAAATAAACTCATGATTTCAACTATATCGAGAAATTTAAAAGTATGTATGGGTTATGGGCGTGTTTGCTACTATACTTTTGGTTCCACACTACAAACTGAATATCAGACTACTACAAAAACCAAAAATTTCCATAATATCCCACAGCACAAGTACAACACATGTTAGAGTTTAACCAAAGAGTATATAATCATATACTCTTTGGTTTAACATAAATACTACCTGAACTAATTATATGCAAAATTACTTATGTATAAAATATGTAGAAAACATATAAATTATATATACCACATAATGCATTTAACTGAAAAAATACATATATTCTATGCATAAATTACATCTCTGTTCACTCTGGCAAGTACCTTACGTATTAAATGACTGCAGCATATGCTTCTTAATGGTCATGGTTAAATAATATGTATACCTCATTACTTCTACGCATTGAATCTTTCTATAGTTTGACCACGTTTGACTGCAAAATTTTGCTCATGACAATTTCAATTTCTGACCTCTTCATGTTACTGTAATTGCAATTAAACAATTTTTACAATATTTTGGATTTTCAATTACAAAAATCAACTTCAGATGATTTGCCATTCTTCAAAAACATGTTTGATACCTTTATGTTCGGATGCTTCTCTTCATCGTTAAACAAGTGTTGTAATGGGAATTAAAAAAATTGTCTTCAATACTATAAGCGTTGAAAGTAATTAGGAAATTCATCTAAAATTTGTACACAATGGAAGTTTCGTAAAACGATCAAATCTCAAATAAATTTTAAGGTTATGGCGTATATGGATGCACTGAGACAATATATTTCTTCAGACGCCTACGATAGACTGTTAAAAGGTAACCGTTCTACTTCTAAATTATAACTGCTATTACTTCTTCCAGCAAATTTAAGCTACGTAGATATTATAAGAAATGGGGAAATCTACTTATCGCAAGTTACTGAACTCACTCTTAACGATTCTAAGCAGCTGATATCGGAAGCCCTGAAGTTATGTTTCAAAACTACGTTTCAACCTACTATAAATGTTCCAGAATGGCGTCGTTTAACAACATGTTGTGATAGTATAGATAGAATTACACGTGGTGGAATACCTGTTAATAGATTAGTAGAAGTTGCAGGTGCTAGTGGGGTTGGCAAAACGCAATTTTGCTTACAACTAGCTCTAACAGTACAGTTACCAGTCACTGCAGGTGGTTTATCCAAAGGTCTATTTACTTTTTTATGTCAACTTTTGCATTAAATTGTTATTTATAGGTGCAGTTTACATTTGTACTGAAGACATTTTTCCATCAAAGCGGTTTTTACAATTGTCTAATGCTTTTGGTTCCAAATATCCACATTTTGATGTAACATTTATGGATAATGTATTTCTAGAACACATATCTGATTACGTGGGTATCTTTGTTTTGTTTTTAATTTGAATGAAGAATATTTTAGGAACAATTAAGGCGGTGTTGTACGGTTCGTTTGCCAAAGCTACTACAACAAAAGAAAATTGGGTTGATCGTTATTGATTCTATTGCAGGGATTTTTCGAAGTGAAAATGTAAATGTTAATTATGCAACACGAAGTCAGCAGTTTTACACAATTACTTCAACACTTGTCAAACTTTCTATGGATTATGGAATAGCTATAGTGAATACAAATCAGGTACTAATAAAAAAAAATGTTCTCAAAATTCAATTTTTTTTTAAGGTGATTGATAATACCGAAACAGGAAAAATGGAACCATGTTTGGGACTTGCTTGGAGTAACTTAGTGACATGTCGATTTTGGTTGTGTAGGTTTTCTGGTAATATTCGTTCCTTTGAAGTTGTATTTGCTCCAGATTTGCCAAATTCTGATTGTAAATTTGCAATTACAGAAGCTGGATTGATAGGTGCAAATGTTTAAGTTGCATATGTTTCATATTTAGAGAAACCATAACAGTATAAGTTATATTAAATAAATATTTTTTTATTGTTGATGTTTTAGTCAAATTGAACGTGTAATTGGCATTCAGTTTTTCAATTGCAGAAAGGCTTACAAATTAACGTTTTTAATTCTAAACTATGAGAACAGTTCCTAGGTCAGATGAGTATCAGGAACATCTCAAGACTAGCACCTATCATAATCCAAAACCTTGATGGTTAGGGAATCCTTCAAGGCTTAGATAGAATGTGAACGACTACTCGTTCTGAAACGTGAATCTTTTGAATCTAAGAGTATTATATAAACTCTTTGATTCCGATTCATTTTAGAATTCTTAGTATTAAGGAAATCCGTGGTAGAAGCTTTTGGTTTTAAAGTATACATACTGCCTGTGTGATAAACCAAAAAATTAGTGTCTATGTCACAACGCCAGCTCTACTTTTTGTCAATTCGGTTGTTGTATCGATCACCTTGGTCACAGCGCCCACTCTAATTTCTAGTCATAACGCCCACTCCTACTTCTGGTCACCTTAATCACAACGCCCACTTTGGCGACAACAGTAAGCTTTACTTCAGGTCAAAACTGCCACCTTGGTAACAACCAAGTGCGTTCACCCCAACATGTCGATTATAATTGAATAGTCCTATGTTTTAATAATGCGCCTAAATAATTTCAGTTTGTCTGCTGGGCCATAACTTTCCTAACATACTAAAATGCTTTTATCTTTCACAGGTATCGTTAGACAGAACAATATATGCCTCTTTTTTGTTAAAGAGAATCTTACTGCGGCTAAATATCTGTAACTATTGCAAAAGAATATCATCCCTTATCTAATAAGATTGTACCTCAATGAAAACGATCCTAACGTAATTAGCAACACGCTATAGTTTCAACATGATGGAGCCCCTCCGCATTATAGTCGCGAAGTTCGTGCTTATTTAAACAAAGTTGTTCCGGATAGTGGTTTAGACGTCGAGGACGTATTAAACGGCCACCGCAATCATCTGACTTAACCCACTTGAATGAAATAGTGCAACGAATTCGAAAAGAAAGAGCAAATATTTCTCGCGAGTTCAATTTAAATTCAGTTGAAGGATTTTCGCATCGGTTATAAATGATTCTTGTACTAGATGAACTCCATAAACTTCAAACACGGTTTCAACTGATCCTACATTAAACAAATTATTGTTCCCATGCTAACTATCTTTAGTTATCCAGTTAATACCTATTCCCTATCTTTAATTTACAACGGCAAAGTTATCTTTAGATGGCAAGCGGCATGTTGGCTGTGCAGCTCCCGCCCTTCTCAATTAAAAAACGACAAAACTGCGGAAATAACAGTAGGCTCTGTAAACAGCATGAATATTAAATTTTACCGATTTAGCTTGAATAGTTTTGAAATAACAAGGCCGGTTTCATACATTTGGTACACACTATATATGAAATAATAAATATGATTTGTAGTTAATTTAAGCGAAATCCAATGAAATTATTACCAGAAGTATTGCTAACCGTTATCACTAAAGTGCGCGATATGATCAGAAATCAGAGTGGGCGTGTGACCAAAAACTACTTGGCATTATGATCAAGAAAACCGATAAAACAACAGCCCAATTGATAAAAAAGTTGAGTGGGCATTAAGTACAGGTATACCTACAAATGTAGGTAGAAAGTTACTTGTTCATATGGATACTAAGAATTTCTCATGTAGACGCCATTTCTGCCGCATATATTGATACAGAAAAGCACTCCTGCCCTTTTCAACAACTATGACCAGAACCTGATTTATCATAGAAAAGAAATCTGCTTTAAAATCAGAGTAAAAAGTTACGTATTTTGATTTGTCTAGTAAAACTGTCAGTTTGTTGGTAACAGTTGAACGAAGAGGAATGATGCAAAGAAAGTAGCACGTAATCTGTTGACGACGAGAAGTTTATTATTTTTATGTAATATGTCTATAAAAATATTGCAAATCTACATTTGGAGATGTTCTACTTTGCATTAGTAATTAATCTACAAGGAATATCAAACTTCGTTTTCACTTGAGCCGTGATATCGGCATAATAAACTTGGGATTTGCAAGTTACTCTTTAACGTCCAACGGATAGGAAAATATCGACATTTGATATACTACTTAAAAAGGTCGATGATAGTAAATTAGAATCTAGTAAAACTGTTTGTACATCGTGGAGTATGCCGTCAACCAGCTTTATTCTTGAAAATTTCTATGACGACCTAGACGTGTTGGGATTGAATACTTAAAGAAAATCGGAATATTGGCTTGAAAAGAATTGTTGCTTCCAAATTAAGCACAAACAATCGTCTGACTAGTTTCGTACCCCATGAATGAGTGACAAGAAGATAGCTTGTAAACTAACTCAAAAACTTATCACCACACCTTTGTATAAACTATTTCCAGCAGTTTTTTTTTTCACACAAGCAATAATTCGTTTTACACAATCTAGCTTTTAATTCCACCATAGTTTACCAACTTAAGAAATAAAGTCATTGCATTGAATCACATGCTGTCAACTTATTGATGGTCAATGTGTGTATAATAAAAGACTATTTCACAGACAATTACTTTGCGAATGACAATGACAACTAGCTCACAGGATCTAGGTGACGTTAAAATCCTAATTGAATTGTAAAGGTTTGATGGGAAAAGTTAATTTTTTGTTTGATAACATTAAAATTGTGATGCTTTAAGCTTAGTGTATAGGGTAAGCTTATGAAGCGAGAGTTTCAGAATAATTTAAGAAATTAAGGTGTCTAATTGA
The DNA here is from genome assembly GCA_035610365.1 of Aquatica leii. Classification (NCBI taxonomy): domain Eukaryota; kingdom Metazoa; phylum Arthropoda; class Insecta; order Coleoptera; family Lampyridae; genus Aquatica; species Aquatica leii. Next base: position 81,232,535 of record CM069434.1, read on the forward strand.
ACGATGAAGGTGCTCTAAACACTCAATGTGTTGACAGCCTCTGTAATTTACTACTTGATGACCCAACCAGTTATTTTTCTTTAATCTAACTCAATTTTCTAGCAGCGTTTAACTCGTTTTATAATTAGATGGTTTAGGATAAGCTTCTTAAAACATACATATATTTTGCTATAAGCATCACAAAATATATTTCTAATAAAATTTAAAAATTGAAACTGATAACATTTATCCAATATTAAAAACAATAAAAATTTAACATATATGTGTAACAATAAAAAAAAATAATCCCAAAGCATGTATTGGAAAATGTAAATCTTAATACCACTATCAACTTAAAACTTTTAAAATAATTAAAACTGTTTAGATAAAAATAAAACCATTCAAATAAACGTTCTTAAAAAATCGTAGTAAAAAATCCTCGATAAAATAAGTTTTCCCAACCATTCCCTAACCAAATAAAATTATCAATCACTTCTAAGATTTTGCTACTTTTCGAACCATGTAATTTAAAATTCCGCCATTTCTGTAGTAAGTCAAATCAACTTCTGTATCAAATCTTAAAACAACATCAAAGGTTTTGTCAGTGTTTGTTTTAATGGTTATAAGTTGACCAGGTTTTAATTCATCAGGTAAATCAATAGTGTAAACTTCGTGTCCGGTTAATCCTAAGCTTTCGGCATTTTGTTCTGGCAAAAATTGCAATGGCACTATTCCCATTCCCACTAGATTTGATCGATGAATTCTTTCATAAGATTCAGCAATCACTGCACGAATTCCCTGTAACACAACTGGTTATTATTAGAAAACTACGAATTAAAGTCTTACCAGTAAAAATGGCCCTTTGGCGGCCCAATCACGGCTAGACCCACTTCCATAGTCTTTACCACAAATTAGAATTAACGGAGTATTGTCTTTGGCATAACGTTCAGCACAATCAAAAACATCCATCTAAAAAATAATTATTAATACAAAGAATTTTTTTAATTTAGCATCGTACTTCATCTCCTGTTGGAAGATAAATAGTCCTTGGTGCTGCCCGATTCAAAAACTTATTGACGAGACGAATGTTGGCAAATGTACCTCGTGCCATAATCGCGTCATTTCCTCTTCTTGATCCGTAAGAGTTAAAGTCTTTTGGTGTAATACCGCGTTGTGCTAAATAACGTGCAGCTGGGCTAGTACGTCCAATTGAACCAGCTGGGCTGATATGATCGGTTGTTACAGAGTCGCCCAAATTTAAAAGTACACGAGCATTTACAATAGGAGAACAGAGTGGTAAATCTGTTGTCATGCCGTCAAAAAATGGTGGGTTTTTAATGTATGTCGATGCATCGTCCCATGGATATAAGTATCCAGAAGGTGCGTTCAAGGATTGCCAGTTAGGAGAACCAGTCTCAATTTTAGAATAAACTTCTTGAAACATTGCGGGTACTACATATTTCTTTTCTATGGTTTGAATCTCGTTCCTTGAAGGCCAGATATCTCTTAAGTAAATTGGACTACCGTCGGGGCCATGACCTAAAGGTTCAGTTTCGAAATCTATATTAACGGTCCCAGCAATTGCGTAAGCGATTACAAGAAGAGGGCTGGCTAAGTAATTTGCTCTGGTACTTGGATGAATTCGCCCTTCGAAATTACGATTACCCGATAGCACACCACAACAAACCAAATCGTTTTTTTCAATTGCGTTAGCAATATTTTCGTCAAGGTTTCCACTGTTGCCAATACAAGTCATACATCCATAACCGACAACGTCAAAACCTAGTTGTTCTAGAGCTGGAATAACACCCGATTCCTGTAGGTAATACGTGACAACGCCGGATCCAGGTGAAAGGCTCGTTTTGATGTACGGAGCAACTGATAGACCTGCTGCAACGGCATTTTTAGCTAACAAACCAGCTCCAAGCATCACGCTGGGATTGCTTGTGTTTGTACATGATGTAATTGCAGCTATTATAACACTACCGTGTTTTATCACATATTGGGACCCATTAAACATGAATTTCGACGATGCAGTTAAATCGTTCTCGGCTATTCCAAAGCCCTTGAAACCGATCTGAAAAAATCAACAAAATTGACGTAAAAACACTCACTTTAATAAAAATTATAACATAAATATTAAATAAAATCGTTAATTTTTAGGTTCGTTTAGGAAAATATTTAACCAGATGTTAATCATTATAAAATTTTAAATATTCAAGGTACTACCTAAAACAATTATTGTTTACAATTAAAATATATTTAATAAGAAAGTAAATAGACTAATTATTATGAAGTTATAAAACAAACATTACCGTAATTAGACTGTATTAAATTAGCTAATGCTTTTATAATACATATGACTACTTTAATTTAGCCAAGAATTTTTGGTTGCGACGTATTTTTTGGAAATTGTTAAATTTAACACAAAAACAAGCTCAAAAAACTTTTTATGCGAAATGTAAATGGGCACTCGTAATCAAATACAAAAAAGGTTCAATTCTTAGTATAAAAATATGTCCACACGGTTTAAAAATGTATAATAGTGTTAAATGACTAAATATATTATTGGATAGATAGGTAAAAATATTTTCTAAGTACAAGGTGGTTCTACAGCTTTTGGGAGTTTTAAATGATCCCTATTTGTTGCGTAACACCGAACTTGGTTGTCGAATTAAATTAAAAATGATGAAATTGATATGTTTTTTCGTTCTTGAGAGAAAAAAATGTGTTTTTAAAATTCAGTTAAAATGTTGTACTAAAAAATCATATAAATTATTTTTCTTCTTTCTCTTGTATAAATAACTGGTATTACTACCGTCAACATATTTATCGATCTTTTTGAATTTGATTGAAATGTAACTGGTTTTTTGATTTTTTCAAAACATCAGCAACGAAAATATCTTCGAAACGGTTAACTTTGAGTAATGCTAACACAGTATACGTACAGTTGTCCGCTCTCTTTTCCTATTCTTTTCTCTATTTCTACTCTTTCTTCATTTTTGTTGATTACTGTCATTCCTATGTATTCAAATTACCCAACTTTTTCGAAATGGTACGTCTTTCCTTCTTCGTCCCCTTATCATATTCATATATTTTGTTTTGTCGATGTTCACCTGCAACCCATATCCGTTTGCTATTCTTGCTAAGACCCTGTAAACTATTTTCAGTTCCTGCATTAATCTGCTGATTAGTGCTACGCCATTTGCAAAGGCTATGTAAAAATTCTTTATCTCGTGTTTTTGTTTGTTTCTCTACTGCTTTCAGCTCCTTGTCTAGTGCTTCCCTTATTGTTCTTCTGCATATTCTTTTGGCTCATGCTCTATTTTCCTCATAAATTGTCTTATTTCCTTTTGTTTCTTCCTTGAGCAGAACTATTCTAGCTTTGTTTCTTTTTTCGCACCGTTTTACACATACATATACCAATTTTCTTTATTTGCTCTCTTAGGGTTTTTAGCAGCTGTCGTGCTGCCTCTGTCAAAGTTTTTTCCACTGCTTTCTATTTTTTCTCTATCTCTTGCACTAATGGTTCTTCCTCCAGCTTTTTTTATAACATTTATCTGCGAATTCTCGTGTTATTTTGTATTGCTACTTTTTACGCTACTCTTCTTTCTTTTGGATTTCTCTGACAACCCTCTTAACTTTATTAATACCAAAAAGCGACAGCTTCTGCTATCTTTGATGGTCTTTGCGTGCTTAGACTATCAACACATGGTCAATTTGGTTCTTAGTATTCCCATGCGGGGACTGCCACGGAGTTTTGTGGATATTTATGTGATGGAACTGTGTGCTCATAATCTGCATTTAGTTTTCTATTGCAAACTCGATTAATAAAACATAATATTTGATCATAAGGTTACTGCAATGGCCCAACCATATGTGAAATTATGTTTAAATTTCTTCGTAATTAGCTCTTGTATTGTTGGCGTTGTCAGTGACTAGTGCATGGATTTTTTGCGAAACAATTTCTTCTATAATTCTTAAAAATCATTTTGCGAAGTGTGTCCTTCAATTCGCATTTCAAATGAGTTATAAAATAGTGGCTTTGGTACGCTCAAAATCTCATTTGTGATAAAATTTTCATTTATATATGTCTAGGAATCACTAAGTAGTAAATAGATTTTTTTTCCGAAGCGATTCTTTGTATCTTATTGAATCCTCAATTGAGGTAAGTGGGTGATTAGAGAGTGGTTGGGATGCAGGTCTCAATGCAGAATAATTAGCTTAACTTGTTCTAAGTCATTCATTTCATCCATGAATCTATTAGTGCTATTGAAGAAGTTTGGTGTCCAAGTTTCGGACGAAGACGTGAATCAAGCTAGACAATGAAAAACATTCACCAATAATTGCTTTTAAAACTCTTACCGTTTGTAATTATTTCTTTATTTTTAACTCGTTCATGTTTACAAAATATATGTTTCCGCAAGATTTACATTTAGTGATTTCTGCCTTTGTGTTTGACTGTGAATCCTACGAGTTTCTTGATGAAGTTCGGTTGCTTTACAAAGCCAAGCTTTATTTCCAACAAGATCTAAGCTTCTGCTTATAATTATATTGAAAGTAACAATTTATTAAATAAAGCTTTTGGAAATCGAATGGTCACAAACGTACCGATTCGTTGGCTTACACGTTCCCCAGACCTAACACCACTAGATTTTTTCTTGTAAGGTTTTGTAAAAGAGGAAAGTTAACTATGTTGTTAGCTGACGCCGTTGTTAACTAAATCGTAGCTATGGATTTGACAATGTCGTCAACAAAATAATCGATTTTGTAACAATGACGACGCTTAACGACATGACCCACGTAGTTAACTATATCGTCAAAGTTAACCATGTTTTATGTAACCAGGCTTAAATAATAATAATACTGTAATATTTTAGAACTTCAAAACAAACGCTAAATTGTCTTTTTGGTTTTAGTTGATAGTTGTTTTGTTACAATTTAAAGTGGATACTTATTTTTAAATTTAAATTTATTATTGTCAACAGTGATAACTTCGTTAAGTCATTTGGTCAATGACCCTCCAAAAATTACTAAAAGTTATGCTACTATAAAAAAGATTATAGACGATAATAATCATTGTTTTTTATTTGTTGATTTGTAAATTTATTCTTCAGAATTTTATGTTCTTTATAATATTTAAAAATATATACAGTGTTCCATTAAAAAATAGTATTTTTATGAATACCGTTTAAATCAAATGTTCAATTGTTTTTATGATTACACTGTCGTATTCCACGAGAAAAATGCTTCAATTTTGCTAATTTATCCCAATTTGTAGCTTTCATAACAAAGAAGATAGCAATAGAGAACAGATAATTTTGAACACCGTGTATATATAAATAAAAATCATTATTGTTGTTAACCTTGTTAATTTGTCTTTATCTCTTAAACTGATTGTCAAAATGACTTCGTTACAAGCGGAAATGTATCCAAAAAAACAAAAAACCTCATTTTGCTGAAAATAAAATAAAAATGTTTCGATTGAGTTATTAAATAACTCATTGAAAGAAATCTAAAAAAATGTTCTAAATTAAAAACGACGATTACATACGGATACTGTGCTAGGATTACACGCTGCTACAAGAGTATTATATTTCGAATACTTAAACCGTTTCGAAGATGTTTTCGTTGCTGATGTTTTGAAACAATCAAAAAACTAGTTACCTATTAAACTGGCATCAATCTATGTCATCAAATTCAAAAATATTTATAAATATGTTGAGGGTAGCAACACAGTTATTTATAAAACAAGAGAAAGAAGAAAAACATAATTTATATGATTTTTTAGTACAATGTTAATAATAAAATTAAAAAAACAAATTTTTTTGTCAAGAACGAAAAAAGATATATCAATTTCATCATTTTTAATTTAATTTGACAACCAAGTTTGGTATTACACAACAAAGACGGATAATTTAAAACTACCAAAAGTTGTAGAACGATAAGACTTAAAAACTGAATATTCAAATTACATGATAATGGTGATTTCTTGACAAAGTTTTTCGATTCCCATTTAATAAATCACAACGCTAATTCATGAAATTGACATTGCAAGTATCCATTGTTTTCAAAAAAATCATTTTTCAGCGATCCAAGTTAACTATTATTATAAATTTAGAAACAATTTAAGATAGATCAATTAAAGTTGTTTATCGAATTTTTTAAAACCGAAAACTGAAGTGGCGTTTCAAATGGCAATCATGTCGACATTTTAGAAAACCCTTCACAAATGTAAACAAATAGGATAAATGTTTACTACAAATCTTGCTCAAGTTCATCATTCGGAATCGAGTCTAAACGATAAGTTTTGTAAAAATATATATTCCAGGTACCCATAAGTTTTATTTAATTTTATTCTATTCAAGACAATAATATCACACTGAATTAAGCATCAAAATTTAAAATACTCCAAGTGTAAACTCAAAATAAAAAATCCATTCTTAAGCAAGTTTCGTAAACAATGTAGTTTAGTAGAAAAATACGAAACAATCATAATTGTAATTAAATCATTAATTTCGCTAATGTTGTAATAATACACATTTCAACACACAAATTTAGATGGAATTTTCAAATTTGTGTTTTTTTTAAACTGCTAATTTAACTTCGCACAAAAAGCAATATTTTTGAAATTTGTTGGTGTAGGAAATATTGTATCATAATTAAACTGCGTCTATTCTCACGGGTAACCAAATACGCATTCACAATCGAGGAAATGATGACGTATTTTTTTATCTACAGAGTGACCCAATATGAAGTATAACAGCCACCTTCCTTATTTTACATAGAACAGACTACCTATAGTTTACATATCATAAAGGTAAAAACTCAAAGTTCAGAAATATTAACAAAGTGTTAACAAAAAATTTTGGAATAAAAGAAAACAAATACAACTGTCCATTCTAATGGATTATTTCAATTGAACAAAATTTTAGGTGTAAATTAGCATATTTTTGTGTGTAAATCATACAAGTAGTTAAAAAAAAATTCAAAATTAAAACAACTTTTATTTTCAATCACTATGCTGTACTAGAAATATTTGTATTTCAATTTATTTACAATTTTGATTTTGTCTTATAAGCACATTTAGTTATTGTAGAAACTTCTTGACAATCATCTTTTTCGATATGACCCCAAACTTGTTATACATATAGTAATCCATTAGTCAAAAAATTTTCTATTTCAATAAAAAAAAGATTCTTTACAGTTTTAATAGTAACTTTTGGATACATTCTCAATTGGCGTTTTAGATTTTTTTTATCCATTTTCAATTCAATTAATACTGTAATTTTTTAATAAAAATTTGATTCAAGAATTCATTTCTGGGAAATGCCCACAACATAAGTTCCTAGATTCACCCCTGGCCTTATGCCTAGAAAGATAACCAGATAACGATGAAAACAGGGAAACAAATGCTAATATTTGATCATCTGAATCAATCCCATAGGTAACATAAAACAGATCAATCCTAATTCAGATTTTTAATGTAACATGACCAGGGGCGGATAGAGCCATCGGGCGTTCGGGCATAGCCCGAAGGGCCGGTCCCTTTAAGACGGCGCACGGCCGACGGACCGACACGGCAGAGAGTAGTCCCAGAGCCTTGAGATCTGCATGAAACAGTAAAAACTGCTTAGTCATAGAGAAATTAACATATCAGCATAAACGATTTTTGAATTTTATATAATCGTTTGGATAACAATTCAATTTTGTTTTAAAGAGAGAATTTATGATGCGTACAATTTAACAAATAAAATTGTTATACATTGTCATAAAAACTAAATATTAACATTACATAATTCAATTCTTAGTAGGTATGTGTATATGTTTTGCTTCTGAAAATTAATGCTGTAATGATTGAGTAATCAAAACAACTGAGATATTCTGTTACTGAAGTACTAAAAATATTTGTGGGAACAGCAATTTGGCAGATACTAAGAAATTAGTTCGGTGCCTACTTTTTGTACTGTAATCAACGACGTTGCCGTTGTTTAAATTTAAATTAGTTTAGTTTTGATTTTTTTTAAATCTGTTTACAACGATTGTTAGCGGATGTTGTTTGCTTTTGTGTTCAGTTTTAGTATTTTTTGAAATGTGATTTGATTTGTAATGTCTTGTGTTTTATATACTTTAAACGTTATTACCCGTGTGTATTTTTTAAATTGTACCCAAACAACACATTGGTACAAAAAACGTCTAAATGTCCGTCTAATAAACGTTAATAACGCGTTTAAAAACGTTTTAATGTCTAATAAACGTCTATTAGCCGGACATTTAGACGTTTTTTATACCAATGTGTTGCTTGGGTAGTTGTCCCTGTATTCCTCTAGCAATTGGTAAGTTAAACATTTTTTGCGAAAAAGAACTAAAGAAGATTTTGTTTAGTAAATTTCATTCGCAAAAGATGAGTAAGCGCAAAGAGAGTGGTGAGAGTGCCCAATTGGGTGGAGCGGAAAAACTTCGCATTAAAAAACAAAAAGATCGTGACACTGCTGCAAAAAGTTGTTATAACATCCAAGACTTATTTGGAATGCAAAAGGAACGAAAATTGGAAACATCAAAATGTTTGTTACAAGCGAAAGAAGCTGAGTTAGTTGAGGAAAACACTAGTATTGCTGAATCAATCACTGCATCTACACAAATACAATCTACAGGAACAGCAATTGCAGAAGTAGAATCAAGATCATTGCCTTCACCCTGCAGTATAACATGCATTCCAGACAAATTAGTCGATCAAAAAATAGTCACTGTCGATGTAGACATGTTTATCAGACCGTTAAATGACAATATTAATTACTTTTTTGAATATCATCCTATACAACCGACACAAATAAATGGAATCAGGCATGCCAGAAAACTATATTTGAGAAGTGATGGCATAATCAGGAAGTGGCTAAGTTATTGTGTTCAAAGACATGCTCTCTTTTGTACTATATGTCTGGCTCATGGAAAATCCAATAGTTCTACGTTTTCGTCACCGTTGGGATATCCTATTGGCGACATCAAACACATTTACGATAGAATCAAGGAGCATGAATTAACTACATCTCACAACGAGTGTGTTAGCGCTCATTTGCTATTCGACAAAAAGAAAAATGTGGATTCGCTTTTGTTAGTTAAGCAGAGAACAATACATAACGAGCAAATTTCAAAGAATCGTCATATTGTATCCATTATTATCGACGTAATAAAGTTGATTGGAAGGCGTGGTTTAAGCTACAGAGGCAAGCGGTATGAAAGTGCAAAGTTCCTATTAGATACAGATCTGGACCGCGGCAACTTTTTAGAGATTTTGTTACTAGTTTCGAAGTATGATGAAAATTTACGTTTATACATTAATGACATCTGTAAAATTGGAAAACAATCAAAACATCCTCGTCTAACGATATTGTCTAAGACGACAGTTAATACCATAATCGACATAATTGGAAAGACTATAAAAGAAGGAATTGCTACAGAAATTAAGAATGCAAAGATGTTCGCTATACAAATTGATACCACTCAAGATGTAGCCGTCTGTGATCAACTGTCTTTAATTATTCGGTACATTACACCCTCCCAAAATTGGCCCCAGGAGCGACTATTTTCTATAATGAGGTGCAGGTCTACTACAGGAGCAGAAATTAAAGATGTGGTATGTGGTGCACTAGCTGACTATGGGATTGACCTACAGAACCTAATCGGTAATTCGACCGATGGCGCTGCAAATATGCAAGGCGCATATAATGGATTCACATCTCATTTGTCAAACCTAATTCCAGAGCAAATACACGTATGGTGTTATGCACATGTATTTAATCTTGTAATGGTAGATTCCACTTCTAAAATAATAGAAGTCTCCAATTTATTTTCTTTACTAAATTCTATAGCAGTGTTTCTGAAAGAGTCACATAAAAGAATGGATACTTGGGAAGAACTAACTCACGATATTAATGAATTCAGACGACTTAGCATCATTGGAAGTACAAGATGGTGTAGTAAAGATGCTGCCTTGGGAAAAATGTCTATCTATCTAAGATTCAAGACAACACATCTAATGGCGACGCCAGACTGAAAGCAACGTCCTATACAACAACGTTATTGTCATTTAAAACAATATTAACTGCTCAAATATTTCTAAGAATATTTCAATATACAATGCCTCTTACAAAGTACCTGCAAACCAAGGGCTTGGATATACTAAAAGCTCATAAAATGATGGAGAAAACTTGTGAAACACTAGGCAATATCTCTCGTGACTACGAAGCTATAGAGGCTGCTGCTATAGATTTTGTTTTACATATAAACAAGAAATTTGAAGAACAGAATTACGATTTTATTCTTGATACTTCTCTAGAAAAAGAAAATTGATGCCAGGGGAAACTACAACTGACGAGTATAGAAGCGAATGAAAAATTTAAAATTGAAGTACACAATCAGGTCTTTGATATATTGACAAACAGCATGAAACGAAGATTTAAAAAAAATGGCGTAATTGCTGCTGAAATCGCATGGTTCCATCCTAACAACTTTGGCCAACTCTCTGCTTTTCCAGATTTAGCATTTGAGTCCATGAGCAAACGAGTTATCAAATTTAACCGAGATGCCACAGCACCAAGAATTCGCGAAGAACTAATAGATTTTGCTTCAAAATATAATTCACTAAAGCAAACAATTCACTAGAGTTACTTATATGAGGAGGGAGGCGAAATATATTCAGAATTAAATAGTGAAAATTTTGACGAAGATTGTTCTGTATCTACTAAGGCATACAGAGATTGCCTAGTCTGTTGCTATCTAATTTTACAAAAATATAACCTATTTTCCGAAGCATATAGCGTTATCTTCACTTGTTACAAGTATTGCTTAACACTGCCAATAACACAAGTTTCATGCGAGCGCAGTTTCTCAAAACTGAAACATATCAAAAATAGGTTGAGATCAACGCTTGATGAAGACAAGTTAGAGGCATTCATGCTGATGAATATGGAGTTCAAGTATTGTAGCAATATAGATAATAATACAATTATAACAAAACTTGCAAATCACAGTGTAATCTACGAAAAGGTTTTAAATTATATTTAGTTTCTTTTTGTAGTTATTTATTTTTACAAAAGCTTCCGGCCGACCTAAGTAATTATGCCCGGGCCGATTATCTAGTTCTGTCCGCCCCTGAACATGACTGTGATGACAAAATATAATAAAATCGAAAATAAAACACTCTAAGTTCAAAAAATACTATTCGTGATTGTTTTGTTAAGTTTTCTCAGCATCCTGTGTTTAAATTGCATAGGACATACATACAGTTTTTAAAGAACAACACTGGGTCATCGTAAAATTTAAAAAACCCAAGGTACAAACTAAATTCAGATTATTAATAATTAAAATATGTTTAATCAGAAAGTTTTGTAAATATCCTAATTACCCGAAAGCATAAAACAATCATTATTGTAATTGGACAATTAAATTTGCTAATATTATTATAATACGAATGACAGTGCTTCAATTTAGATAAGAAATTTCACATTACTAATTTTTTAAAAACTAATTTGAAATATAGTATTAAAAACAATATCTTCAAAATTGTCACAGTGGAAATATTTTTTATGTAGAATGTAAAAAATAAATCTACTCATAATTTATTTTTTAAACAAATGTTAATTATTCTTATCAAAAATTAATTAAATAGAGATTCTATAACATGTTTATTGGTTGAAAGAGAAGTTAAAAATACGTTTGTCTCTACGGGGTGACTCAAAATATATCAGAGCAGATAACTGTTTTTTTTTACAAAAAAAGCCTACGCCGGTTATAACAGTAACCACAAAAAAATTAAAATATTAATAACTTGATAACCATAATACTTTTACATAATATTTTTACGTCTGGTGAGCGTCTTCGAGAAGAAAAGACATTTTCTATATTTATTCTTATGTTTTCAATGAGTTTTTTACGTACAAAAATTAAAAAAAAAACTAGTGAATTACAAGTCATTTACAATTAATTCAGTGTGTTGTTTACAGCGATATTAATAAAACTAATGCCATTCAAATGTCTATACTTAACAAATACTTATAACAAAATGTAAAAAACTAAGAATTAAATCTAAGAAAACAATTTAAAAAAAAATTGTTAAGAAACAATAAACAGAATTGGACATCCTGTAAACGATATTCATTTTGACTATCCTTGATTTTTTACTCACTTTTGAACAAATCAATGAATCCTAATTCGTTCAAAACTAATTGTTTTTTTGATATACAAAAAATCTTAAATATTTGCTTAAATCAAAAGTGGTCTTATATACCAAAGTATTATGTAATCTCGAAACACGTTTTAGATCAATTTCGAAAAATTTCACGTTTACGCTGCGCCTTGTAATATTTAATTTAGAATTATGACTGAATAAATTATATTATGTAGACATTAGAACTATAACAAAAATTAAATCTAATCTCGGAATACGTTCCGACCGTGGAAGCCTTTCGATCTTAGATTTTTTTTCACGTAGAAACAAATATATATATTGAGAAATACGTCTAGCGTTTTAAAATTATTGTTAGTTTAGCTTCTAGTAACCTAATAATTTAAAATTGTAAAAAAAAAGATTTTTTATTACTTATCGAGTGATATATGATTTTGAACCTTCGACTTGAAGAACATAAAAATCATAAATGCCCAAAGAAACTGACCAAAAAAAAAGCTGAGTTGCAATGTTAATTCAAAACATCCAAAAAACAATTGCACGATTTTAAAACATCTACTAAATAATTTTAATTCAGCAATTTCTACCCACGATCATTTCCACTAACAAAGCATAGGTGTTTAAAATCTTTATCGAAGTAACATAAACAAAAATAAACATAGAAGAGCTCAGTGTAATATTGCGCATTCACAGTCTTATCACTTTATAAGATATGTAAAACAAAACAAAAGTTTCATTTTCAACTGATAATCTTCAACGTGGTTTGAAATAGTGACTAATTGCAGTTTTTACCAGAAGTAACTACATATCAAAAATCAAATGAGTTAAATTTATTAAATAAATTTACCTACAATCGAAATACTTTAATTTAACCATACGAAAGCGCCTGTTAATTAAGAAAACCAGGTTGGTAATTAAATAGATATTAATGGAGAAGGGAGCGCTGTATTGCCCCGGTATAAATTCGCAAACTACAATCCCAACGGTCATATTAGGATTACACTTAGGTAAGCACTCGTATTCTATTTTGTAATTTTGGTTTCTACATTTAAGGAACTATGAACTGTGATTTGTTGATTATTTTCATATCACAATCATAGTTCCCTTATGTATTAATTGATAAGCAACGTATTAGAAGTGATTTTGTACAGATAGAAGTTATACGTGCAGGAAACTTGGCTGTCGATGTATCGGTTCAAAATATATCGCAGTTGTGGTTTCTGCACGTATAGGTTTTTACACCTTCCTACCTAACCATAGAAGCTTTCAGTTAAGATAAACTGTGCTTAGTTGGTGCTACATTGACGTATCACTGGGTATAGTTTGTCCTTCTGCAAGGTCTTAACGCCATCGTTGGATGCGGTAATGGCTAAAGAGTTTTTACATATAAGGAACTATGGTTGTGTTGTTGATTTAAAAACCATCACAATCATCGTTTCCCATATGTGACAATTCATAAATCATCACTAGCTTTTGTTTTACCTGTTTTCCAGTAGTCATATTAAAGACGGTTTGTGCCTTGGTAATGTGATTATGCAAAACATCACCGGGTAGTAAATCGTCCTTGGTAGATTACATTGACAACTTTGTACTATATGTTTTCAGTGATTCAATCGTTCATTCGTTCTTTGATGATCTAGCTTATGTCGTTCTAGATTCATAAAGCTAGATTCAACGAAGTAGAAATGTGCGATATATCTACAGAAGTAGTGATGGAGAATAAGTAACTATTCGTTACTTGAGTACTCGTTACTCGCTAGGATCCGAAGTAACGATTACTCGATAGGCAAAGTATTCGTTACATAGTTACATTCGTACCATTCGATTACAGTATTCACATCTGCAAAATCGGTTCCAGTACCCGTTTGTACTCAGTACATATAGTACATCATTACTCGTTTTATGAATTGTAATTTTGTAGGGACAATATTGAATACAAAGCGCATAAACGACGCAGTACCTTAACTTTTTAAACACATTATTATATACGGATAATAGCGATCTCTGTTCTTCCCTTAGATTTCTTAAATTAAATTCCTTAAATTGTGCAATTTATAAAACCAAAATGATCAACGTTTTGAGGTAATAAGTGTACTTATTCGTATTCATACATATACAAATGTTAATTCTGTTATTTTCTGGATAACATCTTTTTCAAAATTTAGCAAAAAAAAAATTTACTATTATCGAAAGTTTATAATTTTATACTTTGAAATATTTGTTGAAGCTTTTACATTATATATTGTGTTTATTTCCATTTCTTAAAATTAATTTTAAAAGCGTTAATAAATACTAACAATCCAAAGTACATATGTTCTGTTTTGTATTTAAAATGATAAGTTTCTCCGGTATCAGCTACTGTCCAAAATGTTTACATAAATTAGTGTTTTACAACACGTTCTAGTCATTTATGCACATACGTCTAGGGTAATCAAAACCCTATCGCGAAACGATTCAAGGAATTATATTCCGGTACCCGTATTTATTACCACAAATACATACAGTTGTCAAAGTAGTCATAGTATCCAAAGTAATCAAAGTAATCAAAGTAACGAATTAAAGTAACGAATACAAAATGTATAAGTAACGAATAGTAACGATTACTCAAAAGTAACGAAATTCACCATCACTATACAGAAGTATTGAATTGAGATGTATTTACATTACAATTTATTTATATTATGTATTGCGAATAATAAAGATGCTTAAGATAAATACATGGCAAAAATCTATTAAAACTTCCTTAAATCCTTTTAAAATAAAAGAACCTACAACGTTTCTAATAAATAAAAAACATTTTGTTTTCTCTAAATGGTAAACACATAAAGTGTGAAAATCATGTTAGGAATAAAGGCGACTTGTGAATTAATTGTGTCTGTGCTAATTCGTCAAAAGTTAGAGATAGGTCCTCTGGATTAGAACAGCAATTCGTCAGTGGTCATAAACAACGCGATTTGTATCATATGCTTTCATTTATTATTCAGCGTTGTTTAAAAGTAAGTAGAAATCTACAATCTATAGCTGCCTCTTTTACAAAGCACAATTTAAGTGTCCAATCTTTACATCTACGTTAGTAACGTCTACTTAGCGTTGACAATTAGAATTACAAAAAAACTACTTTTGATTATAGGTTGTAAATAATAGTAATGCCATTAGTGTCGAAAGTGAAGCATAGCATAAAGTACGAGCGAGATCGTAGGCCTAGCTCTGCATGAGAGTGTTATGCTATGAGACTTTCGACGAGCGTTACATACTTTTTTTTTAAATTTAATAAGAATGATACTGACAACATGATAAATTTAATGTTGGTACTAAATTTATTACTAGCAAAATTTGTCAACTTTGACAATCAATTTAAAATCTTAGGTTAGACTACGTAGTTACAAATACTAACAACTTCGGAAAGTGAACTGGCATCTATTGTAAAATTATTTTTTTGGTATACATGATGCTCCGTTATTCTGTAATAGTAACGAATTCAATTTTTTTAAACCTAGGGTATATATTTTGCTTTAATTTTTCACTCTTTATAAAATTTATAAGATTTGTATAAAAAATTTTTTGTTTACTTCGGATTACCAAGCAATTTTTGAAGCGCCGATTACCAAGTGGGGTTTTTTTAATTTGTAATGGTAACCTTTATTATTTTAAATTAACATTATATTTCATATAAACTAATAAAAATAAAATGTAAACATAAATTAGTGAGGGCAACACTATTACATATTATTGTAGTTTTTTTCTGGCAATGTTGTTTACATACAAAGAGTTTGCACTTTTCACATGTTTCCGAACATTTTTTGTCATTTGCTCTTGGACCTCTTTTTGTGTTGTTCTGTGTCTGCCAAACAATATTTTTTTTACGTCGCAAAACAAATAACAATTGAAAAATTTGTTATATATTATTAAACATTGGTGAAAGAAACTCAACTAAAAAAATATTGGGACAGTTGTAAAAAAAACTTAAGAAAAGACAACAAAAACAACACGTCTGGGGTCAAAAAAGACCCCAATGGTAATCGGAAGGTTAAACCGTTTCTGAAGATTTTTGTGATTTTTAAAAAATACGACAATTGTAGCACTGTAGCAAAATATTCATATATCTTAAAACTTACAAGTTTTGATGTGAATTTTTTGATATTAGTTAAACTTAACTACATTCTAACGTGTGATACTGTAAAGTTTTGATATGCAAAAACTTTGATTTTTTAAAATAGGATCATATGTTTATTTATGCATTTTTAATTATTTTGTATAATTTTAAGCAAATTTAGTTATACGCATTATATCTGTATTATTAACCGTTCTTGAATGAATTTAACTGTAAGTAATATCGTATTAGTTTTTATTCTATTCAAGAATTACTTTTTGACCAATAACAAACTGTTTAAAGTTGTTTTTCATAATAATAATAATAAAAATAATTATTTGACAACAATAACAATTTTATAACATTTTAACATAAAAAATGTAATTACATTCTAAATGCTTGTCTTTAACTGTAAACAGTTTGTTTTTTGTCAAAAAATAATTATTGAATAGGTAAACTAATACGATATTACTAAAAGTTGAATTATTCCAATACAGATATGATGTGGATAACCAAATTCGCTTATAATTGAACAAAACAAAAATAAAAATGCATAAATAAATATATGATTCTATTTAAAAAATCAAAGCTTTTATATGTTAAATATGCAAAAACTTATGTCAAAAAATAAACACACTGAATGATTTTTTCCAAACTACAGTATCAAACGTTAGAACGTAGTTTAGTTTAGCTAACGTCAAAAAATTTAGATCAAAGCTTGTAATATTAAGAAATATTAATTTTTTGCTACACTTATATTTTTTTTAAAATACAAAAATCTTCAGTAACGGTTTAATGAACGAAAATAAAATGTACACAAATGCTTTATAAATTTTACAAAAAATGAAAAAAAAATAATTAAAATATATACCCTAGGATTAAAAAAAATGTGTTGGTCATTATTACATAAAAACGAAGCATCCTGTGTATCAAAGAAGAGTTTTAGTAAATAAAAAACATTCAATACAACTTTTATATAACGTAATTTAATAAATAAACCTGCCAGTTTACTTTACCAGAAGGTTGAATTACTCGGTACAATACTTCAGTACTTGAATTCATAAATTTTTTAAAACCATTTTATTTTTCAATTTGAATAAAATTAACTTTAAAAACTTAGTTTTACGTAAATTTCGATTCATCACTTTGAGGCTCTAGAGACTTTTCTGTCATTACGTACTACACTAACGAAAATATAGAAATTTCTTCTCGAGACAAGTACCAACTTTGACGTTAATAAGAACTAAGAATTACACAGTGGTAACCAGAGCCAATCATGAAACGTTGATAGCAATACGTAGAAAATATCACGTTTCTGATCTGTATTTAATCATGTCGTTTTAGAGTACGATTATGTCTTGTTTGATGGTTTATGAAGCTGTATGTGAAGTAATTGGCTGGAAGAAAGGGATGTCTTGGATATCATTGAAAGCTCTGTGAACTATTATTGAATCAGATAGTTATCAGTTCTTGCTTTAAGCGTAGCAAGATTTGGGTACACCAAATATAAGGTTTATTTGTTTAATGTATTTCTGTGAAAATTGGGCGTTTTTTCACGAATGGGCATTTTAAAACCGCGTAAAACGAGGGTTTTAAAAATCTATGAAGGAAAAACCCTCAATTTCGATAGGAACGAGTTGAACATCATTTTATTGCTCAAACAGAGAGTACGAGGACCCCAAAGTCTGAGAATCACTAAAAAATAGTTTGACGTTTATGTTGACAAGTGCGCAAAAACTGTCAAATCCGATTTACAAAAACGAAAAATTAAAATTCCTGAACACCTCAGTGCAACTATTTTTTTGCTTACTCTACGTTTTAAATGTAATTTTTTACAGTTCCATAAGTAGTGTAATAAATATACTCAAATTAAACAACATAATTATTTCATTCCAATTCCATTCTATTGTTTTTGCAAAATTTTGTTGGCAATAACAATATATTGACCAAATAAAAAAAACAAAATACCTGTAAAACAAAGTATTATTGTAAAAAATAACAAAACGTTCTTCAAGAGCATTACAGCACTAAAAATTGAGATGCTTATATTTTATTTCCTGTATAGAGGATGTCAAAATTACTGGGAAATAAAGCTACCACGTGTTGTAAATGTCAAAATAAGTCGATTACACCCTATTTATGTATATACCAAAATATACTGTTTGTCCGTGAGAAGAGTTCAAAATCACATTTTTCTACGCTGTTCAGAAATGCATTTTAGAGAATTATCCTACTTTTAGTATCAAAAAAAACCCACAAATAATTGTAGAAGGGTTAAAATCGCCCTCGTCCCCTTTTATTTTTTTAAATAATTTTCTTAGGGGTGATAATACGGCGCTAAGACTTTTTAACAGGAAGGTTTACTCATCATCTTAATTTTTTGACTCTTGTAAAAACACACACTTGTGTTTTTAACACTCCCTAGATGAAGAAGTCGCAAAGATTTTAATCTGGAGACCGCGGACGCCATTGAATGGGTGTTTCTTGTTCCCTACCAATCCATCTACCAGCAAATTGTTCATTATGATATTCTCTTACGGCACGTGCATAGGTAATGCACCGTCGTGCATGAAAAACACGTTTTGGCGCAAATCAAAGAGAAAGTCTTCTACTCATTCTGGCAAACCCAACCATAAATTGCCAATAATTTCGACCCAGGTATTTTAAATTCTCGTTGATGTCTACCTCTAATAGCATGTGGATTTTCATCTGCATAAATATGCTGATTCTGTAGGTTCGTCATGCCACAACGTGTAAAACAAGACTCATCAGTAAACAACATATTACTGTGGAATTCCTTGTCGACTACTCTACGTTCCCAAACAATTTGTAAAAAGTTTAAACGTGATCCGTGTTGAAGCGGCAATAATTCTTGCACTGGCTGGATGTGACGACTTACAGTGATTTTTGGAAGTCTCTCGTTGCAATGTTTTGATACTGGCCTCAGGATTGTCAGCAATTCTTTGAAAAACAGCATCTTCCGCAATGGAGTTTCAGGCTTGTCAAGGTCTTCCAGCGTTATTTCTGACCAGCTTCAAACTTCCTGTTTCTAGAAAACGTCTTTCAATTCGGGCAAACGTTTTGTGATTTGGAATTCTCCGGTTTGAATACTCTCGATACACGCGGACAATTTCGAGACAGTTGCCTTGACTGAATCCAAGAACTAATAGCATTTCGACCTGTTCATTAAAAGGGAAATCCATAATTTGAAAGCTGCCAAGGTAACAGCATTAGCAACTAAAGCAATAAGAGTGATTGTGATAAAAAAAACAGTACAAAAGCAACTAAAACTGAACAAACCATTGAAACATTTACTGTCAACAATAAACTGAAACGATTATAAATTTGTTTCGTGTCAAAATCGTGACTTTTGTTTTATTTGTTTGTCCACGGCCAACTAATTTTTATAATTAAACTTGTACTAAGAATATCGGTTATGAGTGTTTGAGAAAACATATTTTTCCTTCTAAACTATGTGAAACAGGAAGTTTTCACAAAAGTCAAAAAATGAAGATGATGAGAAGATGTCTTAGAGACAAATAACCACCCCTAAGAAAATTATTTAAAAAATACAAGGTAGCGAGGTTTTAATCTGTGTACAATGCTTTTTGCTTCTTTTTTATTACTGAAAAAAGAAAAATCCTCTAAAATACACTTTTGCCAAATTTCCTTAAATTTGTTTCACGCATTTCGAAACAGCGTTTAGAAAAATGTGATTTTTTAAGTAGACTTTGAAGTCTTCTCACGGACAAACGGTACATTTTGGTATGTATATAAATTGGTTCCAATCGGCTTATTTTGACTTCTACAATAGGTGTTAGCTTTATTCCTCGCAATTTTGAAACAATAAAAAAAATACTTTGGTCATTTTCTTCGTTTTTTTATTTGCCAAACCTTAAAATAAATAGTTATTTAATGTAATATCAAAATATAACCATACTTAGATATTTTGAAACACAAAAATGTAGTAGTATATTCAGTACAACTTTCAAATTTGTAGACTACAATGCGACGTGGTTGGCATAATTATGATCATTTAATACACGAGTGGCATAGTCGCTAAAAACGGATACCTAACAATTATAAGTTTACAATTGAACAGATTACATAATTAGGAAAAGATAACCCTGTTCGACGTAATTCCTGAAAGAGTGTGAAGTGATTAATTACTTAGATTCTCGGCAATGAAAAAAGCTAAGAACGCGCGCCGCAACTGGTAGTTTTATAGCTAACATCATACCAATCCCTATGTCTGCTCTTCAAACGCAAAAAGCGTGGAGGAGAACAATACGTTACAGGTTTATCGGAAGTTGTGTATCATAACAATATTGTCAAAATTACTAATAACGGTCAAGGTAGCAGCAACAATCAATGTACCTCTTTAATTGAAGGAGCCTATCAAGTAATTTTCAAACAGACAAGGTGAAGACGGAAGATTTTTCGTAGCTTATTTCAGACACTTTAGAAATATCAGTTGATTCTGACAGTAGTATGAATTCAGAACCTCAAAATAAGTGTTCATTCGGTGCAGATCAAATTTTGTCACCAAATCAATCGCTTCCTTGGCATCAATTACTTGTATATCTACCTAAGAGCTTATATAAAGTGAAGCGAATGCATTACCGGTGCTTCTCGTTAATGTTCTTATACCTGCTTGTCACGATTTAGTGTCTATTATTTTAGATTTATTGATTAAGAAAACAATGTTGATGCTACAAGGCTAGTAATTGCCTCTGATATTAGAACCAGAAATTTAGTGTTCAATGATTTGCAACCGTCTCCACTTTGTAGATATTTAAAAATTACTGCTATGGGTCGTTATGGTATGTTTACGACTACGTGCAGAATACCTGTTGGATATTTTTATGGTCATCTTATGACCGTCGAAAAAGAAAACCAGTTGAACGTATGCTGTTAAAAGAAGAGATCTACTACATCCATTTTTAACGTCTGGCATCTTAAATGCATCGCACTTATCTGCGTATGTGATAATAATGAAAGAAGCGTTACTAACACAGCCAATTCTGAAAATTCTAAAGTATTTGATGCATAGCAGCATTTTGGTAGAATAAATAATAATTATTGCTTAGATAAACAGATACAAAGAAACACAACTAAGAATTAAAAGTTTCCATTTGTAACAGATGCTAAATATGAAAAAACTACCGACTACTGACAGAAGCAAACAAGTGAGGTGACGCAGCGTAAAAAGTATTTGAATAAGAGCACAATACTAATCTTTATATCAGAAAAGTGTTTTCTAGCACACTGTAGTAATGATTTAAAATCACAAATTCTAAATTTAGTTCATTTAAGTTCCGAGTCACTTGTTTGCTTCTATGTACAAATGAAAATTGAGCATATCCAGAACTTAACAAATTATCTTTGTGTTTGCAATTAAAAATCAACCTATATTTAAAATAGATAAACACAGAGTACACCATGCCACTGTAACAAATTTCTAAAAAATGTCGACTAAATTCGTTCTGTCTCTATAGATGATATGAGTTGTAGTACAAGATCATCTTAAGCATCACACTATTGCATATCTTTGGTAAAATCATTAATCATTACCCACCACATAAAAAACTGAACAAAATGGTATATAATTATGTTGGCCTGTAACAGTAATTTTAAGAATATAGCCTAGTCCAGAAAACAATATAAAATAAGATAATTAAACAAAATTACAAACTGACATTTAATTTTACAGTTACTAAATAGTAAAGTAAAAATTATTGTGAATTTTAAAATAACGATCGCTTGTTTTTCATCAGTTTTTATCTATTCATCTATTTCCATTGCAGTGACTGCATTGCATTTAATCATACGTAAACAAAACCCGGGGCTTTTCTTAATTGTTCTTTTAAGATTTTTGGTACAAATAATTTGGTTTTCTCATATATTAAAATCGGTGTATTTTGTTCACTTGCTAATCAATACAATTCAAAGTACCGAATACAATAAAGCGATTTAAACCAACGTTAATACCACAAAACTAGGCAACAATAAAACAATGCATTTAGACTTAAATATAATCCCTTTTTTTGTTTACTTTTGTATAGAAACAATTAACTGTTTGAATACGACTGATTCAGACAACTTTTTATCGTTAGAATTGCTGAAATAATACTTGTATTTTATAGTTAATTTTTTTTAAACCATTAGCTGAAAAAAGGCATAACTACGAAACTATGTAATATGCTTTTTTTTAAAAAAATGTATTTATATGAAAAACTTATTGTTAGTGAAAAAAGGCGTATAAAAATTTCCTCAAATTTAACGAGCATAACTAATTTAGCAAATGTGCTTTTATTATCAAATTGTTAATTTCAATATAATAATTTTTAAATAATGTAATTATTATTAGATTATTCCAATCATCGTTAAATTAGACCTATTTGTTTTGGTAACCGTAATTTGATTTTCATTATTCAATTTTCCCTCAAATAATGATATTGAAGTAAGAGATAGTAATTAAGGTATTTAAGTAACGATTATTAATTAATTCAAAAATAACTCCAAATCTGATCGAACTGTTCGAAAATAAAAAATAAAAATATAAAATCGTAATAGCTATCCTCATACAAATTAAAAGGAGATAAATCAATTGAATTTGGATAATTTTTGAGCAAATGTTAAGAAAGTAAAGAGAATTTATTCTGATTTTATTAAATAGCAACAGCAATATTGTTTAAGAAGTTTTGAAAAAAAGTTTTATAGTGCATACTCAAAAGTATGCAAAACAAATTGAAAAAAAAACTACATTTAAACAAGGCTGAAGAAACTATACATCACAAAGAAAACGTCAGACATTGATGTCATTTAAAAAATACGACAATCAACCAGA
This sequence comes from Aquatica leii, assembly GCA_035610365.1. NCBI lineage: Eukaryota > Metazoa > Arthropoda > Insecta > Coleoptera > Lampyridae > Aquatica > Aquatica leii. The sequence goes on from CM069434.1 coordinate 81,255,638, forward strand.
ACCAAATTTTACCTTTTTAGTTGTGTTAATACTGTAATTCAGTAGCAACTTTAGAAATCAAGCTAGTAATTATTTATGCAGAAAGACTATACGTCTCAATGCAAAATAAACAATATTTTATTTTTTAAATAGCAAATCACAAAACAAATATGAAATTTGAATTGAACCTTTAAGGGTTAGTACTAGAGTATATATGTTTCATAACTCCAATGCTGTCAAAAACCAAAGAATCTTCTGCGTTGCCAACTTTATTTACGAATATTAGCTTTGGAACTATGTATTGCAAATATATATTTATTGTTGCGTCATGAGATGTAAAGCTTTATCATTATGTATTTGCTTTATTCTCTTTTGATTTTGTTTATAAAGCTATTGTTTTTGGAATATTTCTAACATCACCAAAAGCAAAACAAATTCGATTTCGCATATCCTTATGTCCTACTCGTCCTTTTAAACCAATCTATCAGTTTTTTAAGATTGCATTGAAAAACTGACAGACTTAACAGGTATTTTGCGGAAGAGCTCAGTCTGTAACCAAATGTACCGTAGTGTTGCCAAAAGAACGTCAAGTAGCAATGCACCTGATTTATTAAGCAAGAACTAGAAATATCTTTTTAGAAGTTTAAAGTCTGATTTTGATCACTAGTTTATTACCTAACTCTTTAGAGGTTCTTGGTTACATTTCTGTTTCTTGTTTGAATTTCTAGATTTTTTGATGTCCTGATGAGACCCCTTACGAAAGTAGGAGACCGTTCGCAACGTCGGTTACAACACGGTCCAGACCCGGAAGACGTACATGTTTTTGCATTTTAAGCGGTAGTGAAGTTATGGAGACAATCCGATAGTTTTCATTACAAAAATAGTTAGGTTTACTACTTCTTAAAAAATATTAATTAAGCGCGCACGAACCAACTCGCTGTTGCCAAATTATGTATTGGAAACTTAATACAAAATCAGTTGATTATTTCCTGTGTCAAAAAGAATTATCAAAAGACTTATGCTTAACTTTTGTACAAGCATTTCAGTAGAATTTAAACCACAAAAAAATACTTTCTTTTCGGTTTTGAACAAAAATACTTTAACCACAAAATCATTTAACTAACTTTATACTTTACTCTCATCTTTTCCGATTTAAGTATTGTCAGTTGATTGTAATAGATACGTGTCCTAAAAAATGAATTAAAAAGCGGTGCAAAAAAAGTTAAATTAGTGACCGTGATGAGACATCATCTTCAACTCCATCACTAGCAAATAGATTTGCAATCAGAAATTATTAAAAACGCTCCGGACAATCGATCTTTCACAAAATCCTGCAGATGTGTTATACTTTCAAGACTAAGCTATGAATTAAATAGTAAAAATAACATTTAAAAAAAGTTGAGTCGTGTTATTGCAAAAAAAAGATTGGCAGATCTTGTCAGTTAGTTAAATCAGCTAATATTGAATAATTTGAATTTATTTAAGTCGAATCTAAACAAACTTGCTTCTTTACTTAATAAATTCAATAGGTTATGGGTGTATGGGTGCCAGTTGAGCGTCCAAGATGTAAGTTGACTGTCTAAGATGTCGGTTTGATAGTTGTTTAAAATTCAATAAAAATTTAGTCAAGCATATAAAGCTGTTAAGTAGCGAGTCTGAGTGGCCGATGTGGAAAAAAATTGGAGATTTGTTAAACTACCACAAAACTGCTCTGAATGTAATTGATGGAAAATTAAAAAACCGAATCCACTGGTGTCAGATGCTGATGAGATTACGATTAAAGTATACAAGGTGACATCAAATCTCTACAGAAAAGCAAATAGTTACGCCAAGTCAATGATTACTAGTGCAGTGACAGATGCGGTATATCAGAAGATCATGAACAAAGAAATGGCTCATGAAACATAGGAAGAAATTTCGAAGCATCGCCCTAGGATCAACTGTTCAAGATTGGTACAGATTTCTTCGCTTTCAGTTGAACGTCAAAAGAAGATGTTTCTACAGATGTTGCAATGCTAAGAGGTTTGTAGAATGAACTAAACAACGACCTTAAAGCTAAAATTAAACAGCAATGTACTAGTTCTCTATTATAATGTGAACTAAAACTTTAGTACATTTGTTCCTTGCAAGTCTTGTATAAGTTATCATATAATTTTGATAACGTCAATATTTTTTTCTTATAGACTGCATTGACTACAAGGTCTTTTCCCACAGTATTTATCTCGATTATCATTACTATGATTATTGTATTCAATCTAAATTCGTTTGAACCTTGCATAATCGATACTATTAAATGTTCATACAACTGTTTTATCATGTTTTGTAGTTGCTAATTATTATTCTTACAAAAGCTTACAAAAGGAGTTAGAAAATCGTTTTTCGTTCAACTAAAAACTGTTAACTAGACTTGCTAATTAAGATTACAGCAATTTTCAATAAGATTGTGAATTTGAAACGGCGTTTGTTGTTGTTTTAAATGTCCTAAAGAACTAGTACATTGTACTAGTTCAGTTTTTTGAACGAGACCTGGTGAACTAGTTCATAAAAAAGAACTAGAACTCCCATTACTATTGCTGTCAATGACAAGTTAGATCTGCTGCAAGATTTAAAGGGTTTCTTTGAATAATTGCGGGCAGAGTTCAAAATAACTACTACAGCTGCAGATTATTATCGTGGTCTACAGGTTGAACGTCACGAGAACGACAGTTTAAAAATTCATCAACAAGCTAAACATCTTGAAACGTTTCGAACTAGCAGAGTGTAAAGCAGTGTGTACTCCGATGTTGAAAGTATCAAAAATTCAACAATGAGAGAAAGACAACAAGAACATATTTCCATATAGAGAAGCCGTTGGAGCACTGATGTACTAGGCCATATTTAGCATTTAGTTAGGGGTTTTATCCAGGACACTTGCGAAACCTTCTGATGTTGCTATATCAAGATTGAAGATAGTGTTCTGGTATGTAAAAAGAACCACTCATTATGAAGTCACGTTTAAGTCAGAGGTGAAGTGTACCAGTTTCAAGTGCTACAGCGACTCAAACTTCTCTGGTTGTCCGAATATATGTCGATCAACGTATAGAGTTGTCATTATTTACGCAGAAGGAGCTATTTCTTGGGCAGAGTAGTCCTCAGTGTTAACGTCAAGTGCAGAAGCTAAGTTACGGGCAGCTAATGAAGTGACGAAGGAAATCATTTGGTTGATTCGCCGATTTTGAAAAAAAAAACAGAAATTAAGGCAGATTAAAGTCGACAATACGGCAACAATGAAGTTAACATTAAATCCTGAGCTTCATCGCAGTACGAAGTATGTTTTAGGACTAACTACTTCTTCATTCGAGAGCAGGTGGCCAGAGGAAACTTTAGAGTTCAGCATATAACAACTAATGATCAACGTGCAGACATCACGACAAAGCCGTTAGCTAAGACGCGTTTCCAGTTTATTGTAATAAGATGGGATTATTCTAGAACATTTACTTGTATCATTTAACAAGGGAAAGTGTTATAGCTTAAAGCCTAGCAATGTATTAAATAGTAAAAATAACTATCTAGATGCCCTAAGTTAATGTCATGTCATGTTTTTGTAAAAAAAAAAAAGATTGACAGTTAGTTAGTCCGGTCGGTTTAATATTTCATGTACTAAATCAGCTTATATTGAATAATTAAAACTGATTCAAGTCAAATATAAACAAACTTGTTTCTTTACTGAATAAATTCAATAAAGTGGTTGTCAGCAACTGACCAAAGCCATAATTGTATTCAAAAGCAGCTTTTGGCAATCGTTTATTAAATTAATCCCGATCGACCGAATGCTTAGAGTTTTAGTTATTTTTAAAAGCGCTAGTCGTTATTTACAAAAAAAGAAGACACTTAGTAGAAGAAAATATGTTGCAACATTCTACAATAGCAACTTTTAAAAATGTACTTTATATTTTAGAAGAAAAAGATAAAACAGGTGAAGACAATATAAAACCTAATAGGAAACAATTTTAAAAAAATTGAATTACTACACTACAAAAAAAACTTAACTTAGAATCAAAGGTTCCTACCTCAGAAGATCAGCTTAAATTTAAGATATTTTTCCAATTCATCAATCTGGTTTTTTGGTATATGAAATGAATATTTTGCCAAAAACTTACAATTCCGATTTCTAGTCCCTCTTGTAAACGTAGATTTTCGTGTTTGAGAAAACTAAAAACTTATCTAACAAATAAATGAACAATGAAATTTATTTATTCTGTTACGTTACGTTATTTGTTTGAAAAATCATGCTATTTTCTTGTAGAAACTCGTTTAGCAAAAGACGAAACGCAACAACAGCGTTTGTTCTCAATACGGTTGAGTAGAAAAATTGTGAATAATAGTGTCAACAGAGATTTTTAAACCAAACCATTCATTTTACCAAATGCAACATTGCTAACAGGCTTTTTCAAAACATGCTACACGGCATTTGATGCTACGTTAATGTAATTATTATTCTTGATACCAATTTATTTGACCCATTTTATAGTATTACTAAAAAAATAGCGCGATAATGAAAGATACAGATAAATAAAGTTACTGTTTTATAGAAGAAGATTCGTAAACACTGGCTTGTATTTAGTAACCCTTCGTAAAAATCAATCCAAGCTCCGGTTAAAATACAACAAAATTCCTTGTTTTCAAAAATAAAAAAAAACAAAGTAAAGAGAGCTTAAAGAGAAAATGATTATGGTAAAGAATTCAAATCAACAAGTCTGCGAATAATCAAACTACGTTTTTCAATGCTACCTCATGATATCATTTAATTCTATGTATCTACGGAATAAAAATTTTATTTAGCTCCAAGGTTTTTACAGATTTTTCTTGTAAACAGCAAACATATTGGAAATTTTGTCAAATGTATGCAATTACAATCAAATTTTAAATAAACGCATACTATTTTCAAGGTAATTAACTTTTGAAAGATTGTGTAGATTAAGCAAATTCAAAAATACAAAAGGAATAGAAAATTAGCAAATACCAAAAGCGTATTTAATCATTGATAAAATTTAATCTGATTCGATGTAAATTTTTGAACTATAAACAATGGAACAAATAATCAATTATTCCTGATAACTAAAACACATTTTGAAAAAAAAATTACAAATATGTACCTATATGTAACAACATTGTAAAATAATACAGAAAAGAAAGTTGTAATTACAGACAATTAGGAATTTATACAAAGCTATTTAATATCTATATAATGACTATTTGGTATCAACGAATTTTTGCAAGCGGCAATTTGTGCGGCATTTTTTAGATTTCTTAGTTTTTAATACGTGGATATTCGCATACTAAGGTTTCAATACAATTTTTATATAGAAGAAAATAATTTGTTTCTAAAAGTAGTGAGTTTTTTGGATTCGTCTAAAGCGCATAAAGTAATTAGAAAGTTAATGTAATTGTTTGTAATTTTTCGCCCCTACTATAATGTTAATGAGCATCATTGGTAGAAGGGGAAAGTCCTTAAACTGGAAGAATCCTATGTCTTAAATCAGTTGAAGTTTGTAACCCTTACATTCAAGGTATGTTTAACATTGTACGTTGTATGAATAGTTCTTTGGTGGTCTACCTGTATTGATATTTAATCGCAATAAAGCTAGACTCAACAAAGAATTAAATGTATGACCATTTCATCTTTTCTAAATTTATGTATGTAAGGAACTACTGGTGTGATTTGCGATTAGTAACATATCACAACATTAGTTCTCGCATGTATAGATTTAATTACAACTTATTGTCGCAGGTCTCTACGAGACAAACTTTGCTCGGATGATAGTTAACGTTTATCACTGGGTGCAGTTTGTCCCACAGCGATTTGCACAAATCTACAATGGGTAAACATGTCACAATCGATCGCAATTCTCTTTGGTAGTGTAGCTGTATGTGTGTACAATCATAAAGCTACACTTAGCAAAGATTAAAGTGTTCGATAAATCATCATTTCTTCTGCAAAAACAAGTTGTTTCCTGTACGACAAACTCGTTCATGTGATGTACATTTAAACTTCATCACTGGGCGGAGTTTGTCCTACAGTAAACGACAACAACAACAAATAACGTAATGGTTTTACGTATGACAATTTTAGCCTTGGTAATGCGTACATTTACTCGCATCACCGGGTTGAAATCGTCCTAAGTGACCAAAGAGCAACAAATATTTATAAACGATAATAATTGCAAACATTGACTTTACCCCGAAATGCATTAAAACTAATCTTCTTAGCATGAATGACAGATCCTAGAGCTCATTATTACCTCTACCCATTGTTATATCATTTTAGTTCCCAGAAAAGTCTCTTTAATCTTCTCGTTTTGTGTTCTTGAATCTATTCTTATGTTTACGCAAATACCTTGTGTAACGGTAAAACCGCAATTTTAAAAGTATTTAATTCGTTGTGTGAAAGGTTGTTCTAAATGTGATTTACTGCCAGAAGCTAATACAACATTATAAACTTCAATAATAAAAACAAAAACAAATTAATGCGTTTAAAACTGACATTTCAATATCATATTTTTTTTATTTATCAAATATATTTAAAAGTCGCAAAAGCACAAATTTCGAAAAAATGTTTCTACGTCGGTAAACGGCAATGAGTAATGAAAAGTGCGCTTAGTCAATTCAAGTCCAGGTAAAGATAACCCAAAACAACATTGGTATTAATGCTCAATTCCACGAAATAACGGTTTTTAATGCATTTTTAGACTCTACGATTCCAAAAACCAGAAATGACGTTTGAGAGTATTTTAACATAAAGTAATACATGAAAATAAGATTAAAATTATCGTCGAGTTTTAAAACGAGCGGAAAAATACAAAATAAAATAGGGAAATTACTCTTGAAGAAATCGAAAGTTTAAACGACCTCGTTGCTTGCTAAAATGAAACTTTTATTGTATTACAATCACACACAACGGAATAGTCCCGGTTCAAATTTATATTTTTTTCCACGTTACATCGGTCTCTTAGACGTATTTCCCCCAGGTGCGTTTCTGTAGGTTTAGTTATTCAAACATGAGATGCCTAGAATGCGTTTTTCATCGTCGGATATAAAAAAATTGAGAATATTTTGTCCTGCAAACATAGTTACCTAAATAAATTTGTGGTTCAACTTTACCACCAGCGAATTTAAAGCAACCATACATAGTTATCGGTCTATCCAGATTGTGTTATCGAATCGAATGCTGACGTTTGCATTTTTAAAATGAGAAGAAATCACGTATTGTTCAAAATCAAAACTTAATTTGTCAGAATCATCCTTCAAAAGTTGAGACAAACGAAGACAAAATAAGAACTATAACGTAAGACTAACTTAAAAAAAATTATGATTAAAAGAAAAAAAATGAACTTCGAAAAAGAAAACGGTTATACACTTCATATTTAGAACACAGCCGCTGAAAAGCTCAGAAAATGATAAAAAACAAACCGTAAATATCAAAAATATTTATTAAATAAAAACCAACGCTTGACAACAGTTGCGAATAAGAAAATTAATAAACCCAGAAAGTAAAAAAAAACATACAACAAATTGTTGATGCTAAAACTACGTGAAAAAGTAAAAGCAGACACACAGCATCTTCTGAAAAAAGTAAAAAAAAATATATAAATTTTATAACAGAAGAGTTAAATTTATTCAAAATTTCAAGTACACAACCTCTAAAATTGTTCTTTATTTTAACAACAAAAGTCAAAGAAACAGAAACTGCTATTGTAGTTCCTGAAATACCAGAGCCTAGTCACACAGTCATTAGTCATAAGATTCTCAAAAAAATTATACAATACGTAATGTAATAATGCCAAAAATCTCGCACATCTCAGAATCATCAATAACCTTTTATCAAGAGTTAGTTATGAACCGGTTGAAAATGTATGCGGACAAAGTAATGCAATAAACAATATCAATTTTTGCGAAAAAAGTTGTATCACACAAATCGCTGTGTGAATGTAAAAAAGTTTCAATGTTATTACAGAACTAAAAACTATCAACAAATTCAGTTTTATTAAATTCGCATTTTCAGTTTTTGGAAATTTTTCATAGATTTCGTTAACAACTAACTTATCAATAAAAAAATACTTTATTATGCAACGTGTCCAAAATAAGAATGCATAACACGATGACATATTGTAAACAGTAAAAGATACAGGGTGGCTTAAATTAAGAATACGTTAATTTGTTTAAAGTATGTCGCAAAAATGCATTATTGTTTATAGATTTAAAAAATATTCAAAAAATTAAATATTTGGAATTTTTAATTTTTTTAATTTTCGTATTTGTTTTAAAATGATTAGAAAACCTTGAGTTTTTTATATGACCAAAAAAACACACTGTATTCGGCAATTTTTTTTAATTAAAAATTAAACGATGTATCACACATTATGGTACTAAAGCCAAAAATAAGGAAAAGATTAAGCTCTACAAATTGGCGTTTTCAAATTTTTATCTGACGTTTCATCTCTAAGAAACCATAATCACATTAATTTTTTTATATGGCCACAAAAACAATACTGTATTCGGTAATTATGTATCACAAATTATCTTTATAAAGACAAAAATAAGGAAAAAAATTAGCTTTAATATTTTTTTACTCTTTAATCTAGTAGACGTTAGTTCAATTGCAATATTTCTATTTCATCTGTCAGTGTTGTTGAAAACGTAGCGTATTTTGGAGTATTTGTTGTTGTTATGAGAATTTGAAGTACGTTAAGTTTTGTCGTTGTTAATATTACTCTTTCGTTAGTTTCTTGTTTCGTGTTTACTTAAATTTATTTATAAGTTTTACAATGGAAAGAGGAAATTTCACAAATGAAGAAGAATATTACATCTTATGTACATTATTAAACAACAGACCATTCTCATTTAAAAAAAACTGCAAGGCATCAACATCGATTTGGTTTAGAATATGTGGATAAGCATTTTGGGTGTCAGAATAATAAAGCATATTTACCGCAATGATCCCCGATCACCGGATTTGAGTCCACTGGATCTTTTCCTTTAGAGAGTTATGTAAAAAAACCAACTATATGACGCAGCAGTACCGAAAAGTGGCGAGTGGTTAACACTAAACCAGATCCAAAAGAAACCCAATACGTTCTATTTATGGACAAGGGAGAAGGTGGAAGCATAAACCAACCAAGCAACTGTATCGACCAAACAGAAAACGGATGACATAAAACTACCTACCATGTACGGAGTCACGCTCTCGATGACAAAAGAAGTCAAATATCTGGAAATCACTCTATATACTAGACTGACATTCAACGCTCATCTAGAAATAATCTCAAAAAAGACCATCAGAGTTCTTAATACAACTAAACTAATAGTCGGGCACACATGGGGATTGAAACCCACAATGACCAAATAGTTATATACTGTGGTAACAAGACGCATCATCACATACGGTGCACTTGTATAGGGTGAGAGAACCAACCTGAAAAGCACAGCTGCGACGCTAGGCAAAGTATATAGAATGGCATGTCTGCTGATAACAGGAGCGATGAGACCACGCCCACAGCAACCATGAAGCACTACTTTCACTTCCACTATTACACGTCGTTGTAATGACGGAAGTAAGACGCTTTTCAAGAAAAAGTTGCTGCTATTGACTGGTGTGTCAGATTATGGAGTCGAAATCATAGGCAAATGATCCGATATCGATCATGTCTAACAGTCAGGCAGCACTACTGGCGCTAGGATCGCCAGTGATAAAATCCAAACTGATTATGACATGCATAAACATTCTGGAAATATTGGCAACTCGCCAACCAGTGCAGCTCATCTGGATACCAAAAAACCAGAATGTAAAGGGAAACCTAATGAGGGACGCACTCGTTAAAAATGGCACAACAGGGACATATATCGGACCTGAACTCGTTTTCGGAATAGCTTACTAGACCGGAAAAGAAACAATTCGCAGCAAACCTGCAGTGAAGCATAAAAAACTATCAAAAACTCTTTAGAGATGAAGCACACATAAAACTCTTCCTTACAGAGCCACAATCAAACACTGAAACTGCACTATTAAGCATAAGTCAGCAAAGTTAAAGAAACTCACGGGACTAATAACAGGGCACTGTGGCCTTAACAAACATATACATAAAATTGGACTGCAAAGTAGCCCTCTATGCCGCGGATGCTTGGAGGACGACGAAAGTACGCAGCATCTGGTATGTAAATGCGCAGCATATCAAATGCAACGCACAACGATTCTCGGCAAATCAAATCTAACTGATGAGTTGGAAAAGACCCGTTGGAATAAGCTTATGAACTTCATTGACGAAACAGAACTGCTGAGGAAGTAATAAATCAGAGGTGCACAAAAGAATTAAGGAGACCGCAGTGCAAGGGCGCTAGACGAACCACCTCTTAAATTAGAAAAAAAATTGTTAAAGTATATGACGCAGCTTATGAAAATGAAGAACAGTTATTGGCATCGGTTATACCATGTTTTAAATTCTACTGTAAAGAAAGAATAATAATAATTTTTTGATATTTTGTTTCAACACCTACTAGTTTCTTTTTTTGTGGCCATATAAAAAATTAAGGTGATGGTTTCTCGGGGATGAAAAATGAGATAAAAAATTGGAAAACGCCATTTTGTAGAACTTAAAAAGTTGCAATCACAAAGTGCTTTTTTAAAAACGAATACAAAAATTGGAAAAATAAGAAATTCAAAAAGTGTAATGTTTTGGAAAATTTTGAAAACGATAAACAATAACTAACTTTTGTGACCGGGCTGTAGACATACTTTAAATAACGCAACTTTTTCCTAATTTAAACCACCCTGTATCCTTTCCCGTTTACAAGATCTCCATGCTGTGCATTGTAATCTTTGGCACGTTGTGTGAATTTTTTCACTGTGAAATCAAGGATTGAATAGTTTTTACTAAATGATAATTACAGCAAAGAAAATTTTAAAATATATAATTTTTCCTAAACGAATAGATTAAGTCTTAGAAAACTTGTCCTAATAATAAAATTATAGAAGTTAAATTGTGTATAGTCCTCTAGAATTGACCCGAGAACTCCGCGACTCAGAAACATTTTTAGTTTGCAAATGAGAAACATTTGAACAAAAATCTTGATATTTCTGATAAAATTAATATCATGACAGCTATGGAATAAAAAAGAACAAGTGAACAATACTGTATAGGTATACAATGTGTATAAGAATGCACAGCATAAAGATCTCGAAAGTTGTACAGATTCAGTTATAGAGAAAATTTGCGTAATTAGGTGACTATTCAACTTTTTATTTTGTAAAAATTAATTCAAAATTTGGTTAAAAAACAAGTTATTTAAACTTTTAATAAGTTTTTCTTCTAACCTAATAACCAACGTCTCAATTTTTAAAATACGGACCTATACAGAAATGTTTCTTGTTTCATCCTATCTTTGCTAGCGAGGAAAAAATTTAAAAAACAATTCAAACAATTGGGTTTATCGAAATGATTCACAATAAACAAAGCCGTTTAACTAGTCAATTAATTGAGCAACTTTTTCCCGTTTTAACTAAATCTGTATCTTTTACTAAGTAAGCCTTCATTTATAGCCATCCTGTATGTAGTGGATCGATTAAAAAGCATCTACAGCATGATCTCTTTGTTCAAAACATATAGTTCTGAATTTTTGTAATGTAAATGTTCAGATCCAAATATATTTCTAGTAAACATTACACAATTAGCAAGCAATTAAAGTTATTCTACAGATCGATGCAGTTTTATGTTGCAAGATTTTGTGTGACATCTTCAAAGTAAACCCTTGTCAACAGAAGCTTTCAATAAAATGATATACTAAGATAATAAGATCAATAACAATTAATTACTAAGCTATTGCAACGATCAATTAATCATAAACAAAAACGTCTTAACAAAAATTTTTGCAATTCATTCAAGTCATGCAATGTGCCAACGTACCTTATTACTCAAACAATTAGCAAAGTCAGTTTTCATATCCGTAACAGATACTCTATCGTTGGGTCGTTTCGGTCCACTTACAGATGAAACAACAGTTGATAAATCAAGAGACACAGTCTTACTAAAATTAGGCTCATCACCCGAAGCATAATCACGCAATTGTTTTGTAGCTTTCAAATACGTCTCTATGAGCTGTATCTGTAGTTGAGGTCGATCTAAATAAAATTGTTTCAAAAATCAGTCTTTCTAAAAATTTTAATGCAGTTACTTGTTTGTTTCAAGTACTCCAAAGAATAAGAATCCACGGGGAAGAATCCTACTGTAGCACCATATTCTGGACACATATTTGCGATAGTTGCACGATCGGCTATAGAAAGAGCTGCTACTCCTGGACCATAAAATTCGACAAATTTTCCAACAACTCCTAATTGTCTTAAATTCTGTAGAAAAAAGAATAAAAACCTGCATTTTTAAATAAATTTATATTTACTTTGGTAACAGTGAGAACAAGATCGGTTGATGTAATGTAAGGTCCTAAGGTACCGTGCAGGTAATATCCAACTACTTGTGGCAGCAACATGCTGATGGCTTGTCCTAACATAACAGCTTCAGCTTCAATTCCACCAACGCCCCATCCTAATACACCCAATCCGTTGATCATTGTCGTGTGAGAGTCAGTCCCGACCACAGTATCTGGATATAAAACCGAGTCTTTTCCGCAAAAGACTACTCGAGCTAAATATTCCAAATTTACTTGATGTACTATACCACTTCCAGGTGGTACTATAAGCATATTGTCGAACGCTTTTGCTCCCCACTAAAAAAAAGACAGTGTAAACATAATTTAAGATTTTTTTTTTAATCTAGACGAATACAGTTCTGAGTAATGTGTCATTTAATAGTTAATGTATCTTAGCTTTAATTTTATTTATGCAATGAAGCCTGCCAATGCCAAAGCTCTTTAAAATGGAAACGTATTTTTTTGCGAACAGGCGAGTATGCATGCTTTTATTTGAACCTGACCAAACGGAAACTTGTGTAAGAGGAAGAATTGCTAACTTGCTTGATAAGTTACACTTGTATTTAGTTTACTCTGCACTTTCAAAGTTAGTAGACGTATTGTTATTAGCAAAACTACGTTAAGTAAAAAAAATGAAAGTAAATATAGAACTGTAATAAAAATTTAAATTCTAGTTGTAGTACATATACATAGTTAATGAAAATAAACAAAAAGACCTTATACACGAAATCTCCAAAGATTAGCGTAAGGATTGTTCATTTTGAAAAGAAATGAAATTTCGTTATAATGAAAGCATATTGGTTAGAAACAACAAAGAAATTGCATAAAATTACTAGTGCAAAGAAAACGTGACGTATTAAAGTGACAAAACATAAGAAATATAAAGCTTATAAAAGTAAGATTAGTTGGAAAGATAACAGATCTGCCGATTTACACACTTGCAGATAGAAAACTAACACCGCCATAAAATTGAGACAATTTCTAACTGATTGACAGGTACCTTTTATCTTCCGAAAGGTCTGCCTATATTCAACAATTATCAACGTTTTCGTTAGGCGCTCCATTTAATTTTAATAACATATCTTAAAAACCTCTTGCACTCAATACCGTGTTGTTAATCTTGCATTTGGACAATGTTAGTACTGCTAAAGCAAGAACGGGAATAACTGTTCTTCACCCGTATCCATCACAATGATAAAAAACATTAAAAACATTGTTGCTTAAAAAGGAAAAAACACATTGATTATAAAAGAAGATAAAAAGCATTAAAAAAAAACAAATGACAGAAAAGTGGAGAGTAACGACCAACACAATAATAGTAAAAATAAACATAACAGTAGAATATAAATTTAAAAAAAATCAAAAACAAAATCTAGAAAACAAATAAAATACAAAATTTAATAAAAAAAGCCTTGGCCGTATTGTCGTTCGTGAACCCAAACAAACTGACGTTTCGCAAGACATTGTAGCTTGCATCTTCAGAGTGGTCCAGTGACATTTACCATTTTACTACGACGCCGTCCAAGCCGAAAGTCGCTTATAATCTTAAATCTACTAGACATTCTTACCTCCAAATGCCAAAACATCAGCCAATACCAGCTGGCTAAAGTTAAAGCTTTGATCCAGCAGTATTAAGATGTGTTCACGCTGGAGATTGGTTCCAACGAAACAACTAACGTAACGAAGCATAAAATTAATACCAGAGACGCTCGGCCGATACGACAACATCCAAAAAAGCCAAACAGATAATTACAGATATAGAGAAAGTGTGATTGAACCTTCAAATAGTCCATGAACGTCCCCACTAGTACTAGTTAAGAAAAAAGATAGATCAACGAGGTTTTGTATAGACTACAGACAGCTTAACGACGTGATTAAAAGGCTACCCTTTACCAAAAATTAACGACATGTTAGACACCCTGTCAAGATCCCAGTGGTTTCCACATCGGACAATTCGTTGTAATGCCCTTCAGCCTGTGTAACGCTCTTGCGACTGATGGACGATTGATAGAAACCATTTTGCGTTTGAAAAACATTTGAACAACTTGAAAGAAGTGTTTAAACCACTACATTGAGCAAATATGAAACTGAGCCTATAGAAGTACCACTTATTTAAGAAGAAAGTGCAATACCTTGGCCACGTTGTATCTAGAGATGGAGTAAATGCTGACCCAGACAAAACCGAGTAGTGCAAGCATGACCAACGGCAATTGACGAGCATCAAGTTCGCAATTTTCTTGGGTTGTGCACCTTTTATAGACTATTTGTACCTGGATTTGCCAACATTGCCAAACCTTTGACAAAATTGACCAAAGAAAGAGTAGAATTTAAATGTAATGAAGACTGCAAAACCGCTTTCCAACAACTAAAACAGACCCTAGTTACTTCGCCGATTTTAAATTATCCAAGTGAAGATAAAAAATTTGTTTTGGATACTGAAGCAAGTAATCTGACCATAGGTGCAGTCCTTTCGCAGGTGCAAGATAGAAAAAAAAGTAATCGCGAATTTCACAAAGTTTTGTCCAGTCCAGACAAGAATTATTGCCTGACTAGAAGAGCACTGTTCGCAGTGGTCAAGTCCATAGAGCATAAATACTTGCATGTAGAAACTGCTAGAGACTATGACACAGAACACCGTGCCGGAAGCAGTCATTAGAACGCTAATGCCTTGTCCAAGACCATGTTCGTCAGACTGTAGCTATTGTTCGCGTCTTGAAGAAAAGATCGAAAGTCTCCGAAGAATTACTATGGTTAATGACAAGTGGGAACCTGAGCAGTTACCTCGTAAACAAAAAACGATCCCGTTATAAGGGAACTCTTGACCTAGAAAGCAAGCGGTCAACGACCAACCTGAGAAGAAGTGAGTGCATCAAAGAAAGCATACTGAACGCAATGGGACTCTTTGAGGGTAAAAGACGGTCTACTTAAGTGATCCCTAGAGAGTGGCAAAGGCGCAGAAAACAGACTGCAGTTGATAGTGCCAAAGAGCCGAGTGTCAAAGGTGTTGCAGCAACTGTACGACAGTACATCAGGAAGCCGCGACTTTGAGTTAGCGCTGTTTCTTAAAATTTGACAACTGTTGGGAATTAAGAAAACTAGTACGACTCCTCTCCATCCTCAATCTGATAACATGGTGGATTGGATGAATCAAACAATAGGAAAGTACTTAGCCAAAACAGTATCCGAATACCAAAAAGATTGGGATCAGTACTTGCATTTTTTCCTAATGGTAAACCGACCATGTATTCACGAAAGCACAGGTCAAACACCATCCTGTGTCATGCTCGGTCGCAAAATACAATTGCGATGTGACCTATTTGGACGAAGACCGGAAGAAGATCCTGAAGAAAACTACGTCAGCAAAGTTGATGAAGAGGCTAAACGAATTATATGAAGCGGTCCGCAAAAACACACAAATTGTAAGCAACAGAATGAAGACCAGATATGACGTCAAGGCACAAAACGGTAGGTTTCAACCGGATGACATCGTGTGGTCGGAAACGTGGTTTGTCGCCGAAGCTGCAGAAACAATGGGAGGACCCTTATGAAACTGTGCACAGTACTAATGACGTCATATATCGCATCAGAAGAAAAAATTCGAACGGCTAGATGTACTATGAAGACAACAACCGGCGGTCAAGAGACTACGTAATGATCGGCGCATCGTTTTATATCTGGCCACGAAGAAGCACTGACCTGTCATACGAAAACATGTGGCGAGCATTATGAAATCTCAAGAGAGAAATTGAGTTTCATAACGTTAATAAATTGGCAGTACCCAAGGGCTTGGATCAACTGCATTGGAGGACAGTTAGAACTATCTTGAAGGTGGTCTTCCGACGAACAAACGTTCAAGTGTTGGTCTGCAGTTACCATCCAAGTAGATCAGAGCAGAAAATGTCCATTGACTGCTATTGTTATGCTCAAGAAAGTTGGCGAAATGGAGAGAGTTGCCGCTATCGCCACGACCTTTTCTACCGATGCTGTTCTGAGACAGAACAGTTTTAAGAAGAGGGCAGTGAAGCGTTCACGAAGTATTTGGAAACTTCGAAACGCTGATCGAAAAGAATATAATATTCTGGATTTCGGTAACAGAAGAATATAAAAAGTATTTAGAAGAAGTTGGAGTCAGTTTTTCAAATTAAGTCGAAAGTGTTAAGAAGACTGTCGGTTTAAATGTGTGCTAAGATAAATAAAAGTGCATCAAGTGAAAACAAATGCCAGTGTAGATAAACAAAAATTGCGAACAGTATAAATACCTATTATAACAATAGTGATATATAAATTACTTGTAAGTTGTTTCTGTTAACAAATTTAGTTTTAAAATTCGTTACACTATCTAAACCAGATATAACCGGCGGCTAAGTAAGCATAAGTGAATTGTATTATATTTTTCTAAATGTTTTTATAGGTATTGTTAATTTTGGTTTCTTTTATTAAAAAGTGTTCATATCATCTTTTTTTATTAATTCTAACAAATCGTTCCATTATTTTGTAACACTTTTGGACATTAAAAAAAGCAACCAAACGCAGAATTTTAATTTTATTTGGTGCAAAACTATCCCGTAAAAGTTTACAGACCGTCATATATGACAAAAACTCATTTTTTTATAAGAAATATGCTTAGGAAATATGCTTCAAACCACGAGTGTCCCATATATACCAAAAGTGTGGTTATATGGACACGAACAAAATATATAATTTATTGTTGTTTATGACAACAAACAAAAGCCTAAACAATAATCTATCTTTATTCAGTTGGTCAACTTCGTAATAAAAATAAAAACTATCAGTAAACAATGACAACTAAAAATGTTTAAAAATCGTCCCTCATATATACCCGTTCTGCTGTACCGAATCAAAGACATAAAATACAAAATGCTCTAGGAGAAATATCTTGTAGAATAGATACAAAAAGTAAAGAATAAAAAAAAAACAATTATGTCAAAATAATGTAGTATACAGTTAATTTCGGCAAAATATTTGATTTTGCTTTTAAGAAAACATTGAAATGAATAAGAGGGTATTTTGGTCGACCTTGGTAACTAGATAACGTCACCCTAACCTAATCATATTAACAGATAAATTGTATCAAGAGATAAACTGCAATTAGACCGTAGTGATCAAGTTTATGCTTTATCATGCATATTGCATCTTTCATGGAATTAAAAGCCTATATAACAATGCTTAACACCTTGAATATAAAACATGCATTTGCTAACGATAACATACTTTTAAAAACATAAACCTCTCCTTGTTTCTTTCAAACTCCAAATCCTGATTTTTTTGCAATGCATCATGAGATCGTACAAAATCTACTTGTACCGAATGATCGATTACCAAATCTGCTGGACAAATTGGATTAATGTTTTGTGGATCACCACCTAATCGTTTAACAGCATCACGCATCGCTGCAAAATCCACAACTGCCGGTACTCCGGTAAAATCCTTAAAAGTAGCTTTAAATAACAAGCAAAACGAAAAAACTAGAAATTACTTGTAAAATGACTCTAGCTGGTTTAAAAGCAACTTCAATTCCATTTTCATTAGTCTGATTCTCTTGCCAATTAAGAATGCTTTCTACGTCTTTTTCAGTTACTTGAAAATTATCGCAGTTGCGTATTGCCGATTCTAACAGAATACGTATAGAGTATGGGAGTTTACCTATAAGAAAATTAATTTAAAAACACAGCTAAAGTTTAAATGGTAACGTAACTGTATTTAGCACCCAACGAGGATAAGTCATAATATTTGTAGTTTTTGCCATTAACCTCAACCGTCTTTAAAAGAGAATTGTACGGATTTGCACCTAAATTAATAAAAATGTTTATAATCATTAAATAATTGTATGTTTGGACACTTACCAGCCATAATGTACTTATCGCAAGTCACGTATATAAAATAATAAAATCGTAATTAGTGTAATAATTTACTTTTTTAATTCTTCCTATATAATTATTTAAAAAAAAAACTATAAACCTATTTTAAAATGTTGAATAAAGTAAACTGAACTATTAAATTAATTTGAATACTCCGTACGATAACCCATAGATAAGTGTAAAGGTCGACCTATCCGTATAGAAAGTTTATAATTTGTCGGATCTAATTATTACAAAATGTTATAACATATCTGATTTATTTATTTGATCGTATTTTTAAAACTGGAATAAAATGATTACCTATCATGGACCTATTTCATTTAAAGGATTTAAATTAGAGGGTTTAAAACACGAACGCCCATGGTTTTGAGAAATTTTTAGTCAATCTATAGTCTCAATTCTCAATACAATATAAATAAACAAATGTGGTATTAAACTATAATTAATTTAATATACACCCTAAAATCGCTACCTCAATCCCTTGGTTTTTTATTTTCTGTTTGTCATTTAATTTTAAGGAAGTGTCTCATGTTCGACTATCGGTACAAAATCGGTAGCAATAATATTTATCTTTTTTAAATTTTAATTTCGATTTGTGTTAATGCAGACGCTAAAATGATTGTATCGATCGTGTCTTGTCAGAAGACTTTTACACGATACTTTACATACCTATGTTACTGATTAAATTATTGTTTTATGTAATATACAGGTTGGGCGCCCGGAAGTTTCATCGATCGATATATGGACAGCTGTAAGTAGCATAAATGTTACTCCCTGAGAACGCTAAATTTCTACTATCTTATACAACTATTCACATTGACTTATTTGTAAGATTCGTATGGTAGCGCAGAAGCTAAAAAGCTTTTAACTTTTACAATATACCAATCGACGAATACAATTTGCGCAGCAGTTTTTGATTTCTAAATTCCATGATAGATTTTATAATCTTTGCAGTGTTGGGATGTACCTAGGTAAATGTACCTAGGTACAAGTACCTAGGTAATTTTTGTGTACCTAAGTACCTAGAAAGGTACTTTTTAATTTATGTACCTTTACCTGTACCTAGGTACTTTTTAGCAAGTACCTTTGTACCTAAGTACCTAATAAAATAGGTACTTTTAAGCGTACATGTATTGTACACTTTATATATTTGTTCGGACTTAATCACATTTGAAATTACTAAAACCTTCCAAAAATAGTACATGACCTACGCAATTTTTCCTTAATGATACCCGACTTGTTAAAAGTGCAAATGTAGACAGTGACAGCACACTTAAAGACAGCCCTCGGATGAATCATTTACAACAATGCAATCGGACTGTTAACATGAGTAGCCAGGGTATCAAACCGAATGCGATAAATTTCGAAACGTAATAATTTGTATAAAATAGAAGATGATTTTTAGAGAAAAGAGTTGTGGAGTTCTAGGAAAAAGCAAACAATTATAACTGATTATATAACACAATGACATTATAATAAAATTTATTACGAATCGTATTTCTGCTTATATAAACAATACGTGCTTAATGACTTATTCTAAAAACGACATATTTGAGTTTGTGTTATACTAAATTACATAAACATAGCCAAGACGGGTATAACCAACGGTATAACATAAATGCTGTAATAACGACCTCAATGAAAATTAAGGTGTCGTGTACGTCGAATAGTAAGTCTTCTCGGATAAGTACAAAATGATCGGTCCCTTGAAGTACTTACTAACCGACGTCAACTGTATCACTAAACTGTCATGCATTACCCTTTCCCGTTCAGTATCTTATAATTTAGTCCCAAAACCTTAAGAAAAACATTTAAGAATAAGTAATCCTATTTTTATTATTAAATAATGCACTTCATACAATAAACAACAATAGTATTGCTCAATAAACTGCAATTACAAAAGTTGTATAAATTTTAATATCTTTACTGAGATTCACACCAGCTACTGTGTGTGTCATCAACAGTGATTAATATAGTAGCTGTAATGATTTCTATCGTTTTTCAATGAGATTGCACACATAAGAGTTGGTTTACTACATTTGTATTTTTTATGATCATAAATAAGTACCTAAAAAGTACCTGAAATTCTAAGGTACATTTTTTTTGTACCTGTACCTGTACCTAGGTACGTTTGCCAAATCTGTACCTGCACCTGTACTTAGGTACTTTTGAATAAATGTACCTGTACCTGTACCTAGGTACCAAAAAATGAGTACCTGTCACAACACTGAATCTTTGTAACAACTTTAAAAGAGTCTTAATTGTTTGGAAATCAAAAATTAACTATATACCAAAAAATCAGCATATCATCGCTTTTAATAAAAGATGCAAATATAATTCGCAACCCTTTTGTTGTTACAATAATACGCTGTATCTCTATAATTTTTTGTACAAAAATGAATAGAAATCAGTGTTGTGACAGGTACTCATTTTTGGTACCTAGGTATAGGTACAGGTACATTTATTCAAAAGTACCTAAGTACAGGTGCAGGTACAGATTTGGCAAACGTACCTAGGTACAGGTACAGGTACAAAAAAATGTACCTTAGAATTTCAGGTACTTTTTAGGTACTTATTTATGATCATAAAAAATACAAATGTAATAAACCAACTCTTATGTGTGCAATCTCATTGAAAAACGATAGAAATCATTATAGCTACTATATTAATCACTGTTGATGACACACACAGTAGCTGGTGTGAATCTCAGTAAAGGTATTAAAATTTATACAACTTTTGTAATTGCAGTTTATTGGGCAATGCTATTGTTGTTTTTTGTATGAAGTGCTGAAGTGCATTATTTAATAATAAAAATAGGATTACTTATTCTTAAATGTTTTTCTTAAGGTTTTGGGACTAAATTATAAGATACTGAACGGGAAAGGGTAATGGATGACAGTTTAGTGATACAGTTGACGTCGGTTAGTAAGTACTTTAAGGGACCGATCATTTTGTACTTATCCGAGAAGACTTACTATACGACGTACACAACACCTTAATTTTCATTGAGGTCGTGCTTACAGCATTTATGTTATACCGTTGGTTATACCCGTCTCGGCTATGTTTATGTAATTTAGTATAATACAAACTCAAATATGTCGCTTTTAGAATAAGTCATTAAGCACGTATTGTTAATATAAGCAGAAATACGATTCGTAATAAATTTTATTAAAATGTAGTCATTGTGTTATATAATCAGTTATAATTGTTTGCTTTCTCCTAGAACTCCACAACTCTTTTCTCCAAAAATCATCATCTTCTATTTTATACAAATTATTACGTTTCAAAATTTATCGCATTCGGTTTGATACCCTGGCTACTCATGTTAACAGTCCGATTGCATTGATGTAAATGATTTATCCGAGGGCTGTCTTTAAGTGTGCTGTCACTGCCTACATTTGCACTTTTAACAAGGAAGTTTTATACACATTAACGGTACCCTTCAGGTATCATTAAGGAAAAATTGCGTAGGTCATGTAGGTACTATTTTTGGAAGGTTTTAGTAATTTCAAATGGGATTAAGTCCGAAACAAATATATGAAGTGTACAATACATGTACGCTTAAAAGTACCTATTTTATTAGGTACTTAGGTACAAAGGTATTTGCTAAAAAGTACCTAGGTACAGGTAAAAGTACATAAATTAAAAAGTACCTTTCTAGGTACGTAGGTACACAAAAATTACCTAGGTACTTGTACCTAGGTACATTTACCTAGGTACATCCCAACACTGATAGAAATGGTGCTACTTTAGCAAGTTTTACAGAGTAAAAATTATTATTTGTTTGTACTTCTATCTTTGTTATACAAACACGCAAGAATATAATAAATAAGGACAGACAATTACTAATTTTTAATGGATTTTAATTAAAATTAAACGCATAACTTCAGGTTTAAAATTTATTTTATTCTCTTTAAAAACTTAGCGTAACGATATTTAAAAAATAATTTACAGTTAATTTATATATAACTCCTCGATATTTACACTGACAGATAAATTTCACTTTTGTTTATTTTATCCACACGTTCTTTTTTACGACGAATTTACCTATTTTTAACTAACACGCGCGTTAATCACTTTATTTATTTAGACCAACACCGTATTCTTCCTCTGACTAAACTCGGTTAGCTTCCTGACTCGATTCGGACATCTTATATATTTTACGTTATCTGCTTCGAGAACATTCCGATAATTACCTCAAATTATCTTAAATGATCTCGAAGTTTCTATCCGTTTCACCATTGTTTGTTACAGTTGTAACGTGCCCAGCAAAAGTACGTATATATATTTTCTTAATGAATTTAAGTATACGATCTTCAACGCAGCAATACAATAATTTTTGTAAGTTTTTAGTAGATATCAAATAAAAAAAATACGTATTACAAAACGGTACTGTGTAAAAAACTGTAAATTGACCAATAAGATAACATAAATATAGAAACGTTAAATCGATTTAACGTCAAAGACCATTTATGGTTGCTTGGGATCTGAAGGAGAAGATTAGAAATTCCTAAACATAAAATGACGTGAAAAAAAAATAACTATACTATAATAATAATATCAAAGAAAGCCTAGAAAAAATAATTTACTAGACAATTTTTATGAGCTATGTCAACACTATAACTGGAAACTGCATAAATCAGATTTTGAAAAAATAACTGTTAGAGAATCTAAAGTCCGTATAACACGATAAAGTATTTTATGCCGTTGAACAACTTCTTGTGTAAGCTAGTCAATTTTTACCACAAAGTAAAAATCGTCTGTATGACACGACATGTAAAGTTAACTTTATGAAGAGAGTTTTTCTTATTGGCTGAAATTTGTGGTGGTAAATCTACGTATAAAGACTCTTTATTTAGCGAAATTAGCAGAGGTTAGGTTGCAACATAAGTCGTGATTCGGTTTGTTCCAATTTTAATTTTCTGCGCAGAAACTCGCGCTTAACTTATACGACAATATACTCATTTGCTGTATGATACAATGCGCACTCCGTTTGCACAAGAAATTGTACAAAAAATGGTATCGATAAGAAATTTTATGTCACACAAGGGCTTAATACTCGTTTTACGTTACATTTATTAATCAATTAATTGTACATTTTTTTGTTTAATCTAAATTGATTAGTTTCAAACACTAAATTGAACGAAAAATTATATTGCGTCATAAAAATTTAAACCTGCTTTATTTTTCACACAATTTCACACACTTTTTTTAATCTACCGCAAAAAAACAAACAGCAACAAAATGTTTACTTTGTTGCCAAATTTATGAGCCTATTATATATACTCCCACACTATTCGTGACATCGATTCCAGCAAGCGATTGATTTTCTCTTGAGTTATTGCATGCCAATAAGCTACTTGCAATTCATGCCAGAGAGCTTCCTGTGTCTGTGGAAGATGCGCTAAGTTCCTCAATCTTCCCACACGTGTTCAATAGACAAAAGGTAAGTAGATCTTAGGTAGCCATGGTAAGAAATTAACATTAACTTCTTTAAATCGGTCCATATTATCCTGCTGGAAAAATGTGTCTTCCAACTGCTGAAGAAATAGAAGAATATGGGATTCTACCACCTAGTTAATATATCACCATAAAACCAAACGAGACTGTTCCCCTCGTCTTCGTCTGACTCTCATGCGGGCCAAATATAATCGGGATGCATCACTGGAGATTATTTACTCTATGCCATTTTAGATTCTAGTGAAGTCGCAACTTACATCACAAAACCTTTATGTCGGTGTTGAGTCGTCAGTGCTAGCACAAGATGTGGCCGATAGGATTGAAATCAAAAACTTCTGATTCGACGGTATACTGTTCGAAAGGTTACAGGACGACATTTATTACCTAATTATGGGTTGGTGATTGATCTGGTACTGGAAAAGCGATCTCTTATTGTCATAAATCAAAGATGGTGGTCCTGCATCTTATTTGTTTGCCTTCGTCCCCCAGTTCCTTGTCTAAGACGATTCTGACCTTCCCTAGTCCATGCTTGATAACAGCGGATATAGTGGATTACTCTGGTTAAAAAATTTGTAATCTCCCTACACGAAACAACGACAGTGTCAGGTTTTCTTAGATGAGTAAATTGGCACAATATTTTTGAGGTGGGCACGGTTATTTGCGCAAAAAAATTAAAACAGAGTGGGCATGCGCCTACTCATGCCCCTCCTAGCGCCGTCGCTGGTATGAAAAACTACCTTTTCTTAAGTCAACAATTCGACTTCTGTCGAATTGACCATATTCAGACGTTCTTTTGGATTTCAGGTTCAACATTTTTGGATTGGTGATTTTAAATCGTCTTAAAAAAATAAGTTCTATTGGTCACCGACAACGACCTCTCTGATTGATGAAGCATAATGAATTCCGCAGTGATCTGTTAAATCGGACTAGTAGCAACAGTAAACTTATCATAACAAATAAACAAATCTTTATGTTCATATTTGCCCAACAACGCCAAAACGACGCCATATTGAACTCGATTTGACATACCACTGGAATGCCTTGTCTTGGCAACCAATGGAAGTTCTTATTTTTTGAGAATAATTTAAAATATAGCAATTTGGCCAACCCAAAAATGTTAAAACTGAAGTCCAAAAAAATGCCAGAATATGGTCAATTCGCTTCTAAGCATAATTGCACTCTCAAAACATTGTTAAACACAAGAACCACAAGAGAAAAGAAAAAACAAAAAAAAACACGTCAGATATGCCATTACCACTTGTCTAATTAAATACAATTTTAATAATTTACTAGCTCTGAGAACCTAAGCTTCTTGCCAAGTTTGGTCACAAAATTCCCACCCCTCTGGTGTTGCAATTTTAATGTCACAGAGTATATATCTTAGAACAATGTACGCAAGATCTATCTTAAAATTACAAAAAAAATTAAAATTTTTCCGTAAAATATTACACTTTTAGTTGTTGCTGGTAATGGTAATTAATGAACTCCTCCTCTATATACATTTTATTTACAGTACAACGATTTGAGCGAAGCCAGGCGAAGCGAAGGAAAAGATGTCTTTTCCGCCAGCGCACTGCTTCTTATATAATTACCCCTACTTAATGCGGAGCATGTTTTTGCTGCCTTATTTGTAAGGCGGGAACATTCAAACGAATGTATCCCTACAAGTACCCCCTTGCCAGTGATTAAGTACAATTAATTGTTATAATTAAATACAAACTATGAATATATATACATATGAAATAATAGATACTTAAACTAGGAAAAGAAACGTAAGATTAAACACGTAATTATTAGGTAGTTCATTTGACTATTTGTAGTTCACACATAACACGTATAATATGACACATAACTATGAAAACTGTTTTAAGACACATTTTTTTTTTTTTTTGAATAATTGCTACGTTGTGTACCAAGTTATCGACTCCAAATCTTGATACTTCGATGGGAATCTTACTTTTCTACCTGATCTTGTGGTAGCTGTGGACTGTTCTTTTTCCTGTGTTTTACCTTTTTGAACTGTTCTGTTAGGTTGAGTTGTAGGAATAACCAAGTTGTCCTCCGGAGGGGTCTTACTTAAATTTTTGTTGGCATCTGGATTGTCTGCAGTGGCAACGAAAGCTGGTTTTATTCTATCCATCGATATAACTTCTTGTTTGCTACCGATTTCAATGGTTATCGTTTTAGATGTTCGGGATATTACTCGGAACGGGCCTTTGTACGGTGACTGAAGAGGCTTTCGGACGGTGTCATCCCTAACAAATACATGGGAGCAGTTGCTAAGTTCCTTGAAAATGAATGGTTTTTGGTTATTATGGTGTTTGGGACTTATTGGTTTTATCTTCGCAAAATGCTTGCGGAGTTTGATGATGAATTCTGAAGCGTTGTCATCTTGGACAGGTTCAAAAAATTCGCCGGGTAGTTTTAGGTTTTGTCCATATACTAGTTCGGCTGAAGTTGCCTGTAGGTCTTCTTTAATTGCTGATCGTATACCAAGTAAGACGAGTGGTAAACTCTCAACCCACGAGTCATTAGCTTGGCATTTAATAGATGCCTTCAATTGTCTATGCAATCGTTCAACTATTCCATTGCTCTGTGGATGGTACGCAGTAGTTCTGATATGTTTTGTACCAGTAAGCTTAACTAACGATGAAAATAAAGTTGAGTCAAATTGCCGACCTCTGTCTGTGGTTATGCGTAAAGGCACTCCAAATCTTGCAACCCAGTGAGAATAAAATGCAAAAGCAACTGTCTCTGCTGTAGCTTCGAATGGGAATAACCTCTGGCCATCTTGTGAATCGATCTATACATGTTAAACAATATATGTTGCCTTTTGAAGGAGGCAGTGGACCGATTATATCTATGTGAACGTGTTCAAACCTTTGTGATGGTGGAACGACATTGTGCAGTGGTGTGGTAACATGTGTGGTGATTTTATTTCTTTGGCAAGGAATACACTGACGACACCATTTCCTACAATCTATGTTGACTGCTGGCCATACAAATCTTGAAGTGACTAACTTTGTTGTAGCTTTTATTCCTGGGTGCGATAGGTTGTGTAAACTATTGAACACTTGGAATCTCAGCTGTTGTGGAACACATGGTCGAATTTTGTTAGTGGATACATCACAGAAAATATGAACGTCATACTCAGGGAAGAATATTTTTTTGATTTCTAGACCTGACGATGACTGTAACTGTTTAAGTTCTAGATCGGTTTCTTGCAATTTACTTAGTTCGAAGTAGTTAATAGGGGCCAATGTTGTGGTGCTGTTAATTCGTGACAGCGTGTCTGCCGGTACATTATCTACTCCAGCAACGTGTTGAATATCCGTTGTGAATTGGGCGATATAATCCAAATGTCGGAATTGTCGTGGTGTACATTTTTCAAGTTTCTGGTTTAACGCAAATGTTAAAGGTTTGTGATCGGTAAATAAGGTGAACTGTCTGCCTTCTACTGCATGCTTGAGTACTTAATAGCACTGTATGCTGCTAGGAGTTCTCGATCATATCCTGAGTATTTCTGTTGCGTACTGTTCAATTTCTTTGAAAAAAATGCAAGTGGTTGCCACTGATCATTTTGTCGTTGTTGTAAAACTCCACCCATTGCATTATTAGATGCATCAACCATGATGGAAAGTGATGCCGTTGGGGAAGGATATGCTAACATTGCTGCATTTGCCAGAGCATTCTTGATGTTATTGAAGGCATTGCTTGCTTCATTGTTCCATTCAATAAGTGTTTTGCTGTTGGCTTTACTACCACCCCCAAGGAACTGATTCAAAGGTGCCTGAATTGATGCTGCTCCTGGAATGAAACGTCTGTAATAGTTTACCATTCCGAGGAACCTTCTTAGATCCTTAATTGTCTTTGGTTTGTCGGAGTTGATAATTGCTTCAACTCTGGTTGTGGGTGGTGCACATCCGTTGCTATTGATGGAATAACCCAAAAAGGTTACTTGTGTCTGGCCAAATATGCATTTGCTAGCATTAATGCATATGCCATATTCGTCCAGGCGTTGAAAAAGGGTACGAAGATGTATAATGTGCTCTTCTTGTGTTTCTGATGCTACCAATATATCATCAATATAACTGTAACAGAAGTCTAAGTCGCTTGTGACTTCGTCAATGAAACGCTGAAAAGTTTGTGCAGCATTACGTAACCCAAAGGGCATTCGAAGGAATTCGTATAGACCAAATGGTGTTGTAACTGCTGTTTTCACTACATCATCAGGGTGTACTGGTATTTGATTAAATGCCTTGACCAAGTCAATTGTAGAAAATACCGTTTTGCCCCAAAGCAGGTGTGTGAAGTCTTCGATGTGTGGGATTGCCTAGCAGTCGTGAATTGTTTTTGCGTTGAGCGATCTATAATCTCCACATGGACGAAATTCACCATTCTTTTTGGGTGCCAGATGGATAGGTGAGGACCAGTTACTTTTAGATGATTGTATTATGCCTTGTTGCAGCATCAGTTTAAATTCTTGTTTCAAGCAATGGCAAGTCGGGCTGGTGCTAATCTTCGTGGTCGATTAGTCACTGGTGGACCAGGTGTAGTATCTATGTGGTGCACTGTAGAATGCTTCACTTTTTTGGTATTAATGCACAAACGTTTGTAAGGGAGGGAATTCACTTAAAATTTTATGATACTCATTGTCAATAATAATTGTTTTAATGGTCACTGTTTCGCATTGCACTAGTTTACCCGGGATGTCAAAAATGTAGAATTGTCTATGAGTCTCTTATTCCTAATGTCTACTAATAAACTAAAATGATTTAAAAGTCTGACCCGATTATTGGTTTGTCGATATCAGCTATTATAAAACGCCACAAAAAGGATCTTCTTAGCTTTAAGTTTAGTTCTAATGTTACAAATCCATAAGTTTGTATTTTTGTATGGTTTGCAGCAAATAACGAAAAATCACTTTTTGTAACACTTGATTTTATTAGGTTTCTGGGATATGCACTAATATCGCACCAGTATCTATGAGGTATTTGATTTTGGTATGTTCTTCCATTACAAACAAGCGGCATGGTGTTGCAGGTGGAAGACTCGTAGTCGCTTAGTATTGTCTTCCTTCCTAGTTTTCCTGTTTATGGAAGTTGCATGGTTCTACACACTTTCTTGCTTTTGATTTAAACTTGTAGTGATACCAACATAATCCTGAAGTAGGCTGATATTGCTTCGATCTGGAATTAGATCGGTGTCGATAACGAGACCTACTGTGTGAGCGTTCCCTGTTGCTCAATTTTGTAAGTTCTGCTACTTGCTGAGTAAGAGCTTCTATTTTAGCTTCCAGTTGTGTTTGTGTAGCCCCTGTAGATGTTGGAACTGACACTACAGCCTGAAAACTTGTATTCATCGTGCTAAAAATTGTATCGGCTAGGACGGCTTGATCATCGAGACTCTTTTCAATTGCAGCTGCCGCGAGGATTGCTTGCATACTGTGGGGTAGACGTCCACGCCACAAACTTTGTAAAAGCTTCTCGCTAACATCGTTTCCCGCCAAATTTTTTAGATGACGCATGAATTGCGAAGGCGTTCTATCCCCAATTTCCTCATGTTCTAATAGCCTTCGAATGTTTTGTTCTTGCGATATTGATAGTCTCGCAATTAATTCAGTTTTCAATTTATCATACGTCTGCTGTGCGGGTGGTGCTAGCAAAATGTGTTTTATTTCTTGAATATATTCGTTTTCGAGGTTAGCGATCGTGTAATTAAATTTAGTGGTGTCGCTCTTAATGTTATTGATTTTAAATTGCGTTTCTAGTTGTATGAACCATAACGCCGGCTCCTCTCGCCAAAATTTGGGAATTTTAAACGTGGTCGCCATTTTGCTGATTTGCAGGTCGCCATCACCAGATTGTAAATCGTCGTTAATAGCGTTACTTGTAGCCATTATTTCGCGAAACACTTAACTTAAATTATTAACACTAATTACTTACTAATATTTAAAACATGGTATTTATCGGGGTCACCAATTTAGTTGTTGCTGGTAATGGTAATTAATGAACTCCTCCTCTATATACATTTTATTTACAGTACAACGATTTGAGCGAAGCCAGGCGAAGCGAAGGAAAAGATGTCTTTTCCAGATTCAGATTCAGATTTCATACATGTTTATTCACTTCTACAATGTTTAACATTTCTAAAGTTTAATCATATTTGATAACAATATTGCTTACATAACCCCATTGGATCGGTTTTCCACCTCCGAGTTGCCTCTTTGGTTTCCAACTTTTCCGCTGGGTTGGACATTTCATTCTAAATTAAACTAGGATGACATACTTAGGCCGCTTGTGCCTAGGCATGTCATCTCTGTCGTATTCCCAGAGCCGCCGGACTAGGGGGTTGGGATGGGCCGCGAGGTCTGCATGGAGCGCAGCTGCGGATTGGCGGACGAAACCAGCGATCTTCGGGATGGCGAGTTCCTGATGGAGCCGGTCTGTTCGGAAGAACCAGGGGCGTCAGCAATCATTCTGAGGATCTTGTTTTGGAAGATTTGGATCCTGGTGGTGTGAGTTTTGGCAGCGTAAAACCATACTTGGGCTGCGTACGTCGTGGCGGGGCGGATAATTGTCTTGTAGATAAGTAATTTGTTGTCGATGCTGAGGCGGCTGTTGCGGCACAAAATCGGGTATAACTTGACCAGTAGGCCGTTCGAAGAGGCGAGCTTCTGGGTGATGTGCGATTTCCATAGCAATTTCTTGTCTAGGGTGAGGCCGAGATATTTGGTCTCGTTCACCCAGGGGACGTCGTTGCCTTTGATGTGGAGGCGGCTTACGGGATCGATGTTTCTTCGGTTGAAGAGAACGGCGGCGCTTTTCGTCGGATTGACTTTTATTCGCCAGTCGTCGTACCAGCTGTCGAGCGAGGTGAGGGCCATTTGAAGATTCCTCTCGGCTTGAGCGGGCGAGCGGGATGTTGCCAAAACGGCGGTGTCGTCGGCGTAGAAAGTGTACGTGAGTCCGTCGATTTTTGGAACGTCTGCGGTGAAGATGTTGTAAAGAAGTGGAGATAGCGTGGATCCTTGAGGGACGCCGGCTTCTATGTGGCGTGGGGTGGATTTGGCGGTGCGAAGTTTGATCGCAAACGAGCGTCGATTGAGGAAGGAGCCGATGAGCTGTACCATGGGGACGTCGATGCCTAGACGGTGCATCTTGTAGAGCAGTCCGCGATGCCAGACCTTGTCGAACGCCTTCTCGATGTCGAGAAAAACGCCGCCGGTGACGTCGCGGTGGTTGAAACCGTCGGTGATCTGCTCCACTACGCGGAGGGCTTGGTGGACCGTTGAATGTTTTTACGAAAACCGAACTGTTCTGGTGGGATAATTTGATTGATGTCGACCTGTTCCTGTAATGGGGTTAAGATTATTCTTGCCAATAGCTTACCGAGAGTCGCTAGTAAGCTAATTGGGCAGTAGGTGTGTGGCATGACGTGATCTTTTCCGGGTTTGGGAATGACTATCACGTCCGCGGTTTTCCACTGGTGTGGAAAGTGACGGAGTCTTAAGCAAGCGTTGAAAATCGCGGTTAAGGTGGCTATACCTTTTTTGGGGAGAAGTTTAATTGCTTTGTTGGGAATGCCGTCGTTCCCGGGAGCTTTGCGAGGTTTGAGATTTTTGATTTCCGCTTCGATTTCTTTGGGGGAAGTGTGCCTGATGGGCTCGTTTGAATTTGCTGTCAGGATGCTTCTGACTTCGCGGTGGATAGCGTTCGTGCGACGGAAGTCTTCGTCGTCTGGATGGTTAGCTCTGAATTGGAGTTCGAGCGTGTCGGCGAAAGCTTCGGCTTTGTCTAGGTCGGTGAAGACCAGACCTCGGGGGCCGTGAATGGCGGGCATGGGAGGATTATTCCTGTTTTTGAGGATTTTGGTCATTTGCCAGACGCTTAGGTCTTGTGAATTTAGCGACTGAAGTTTGTCATTGAAAAGGAGATTTCGGTGTTCTTCGATCTGAGTTCGAATATTGTTTTGAGCTGCGTTGAGAGCTCTTTTATCGTTTGGATGGCGGGTGCGTTGCCATCTTCGTCTAAGGCGGTTTTTCTCGGTGATCAGGTGACGAATTTGAATTGGGAGTTGAAGAGGATCGGACTTGACTTTGTGATAGTTTTTGTAGCTTTAGAGATGCATCTTTTTACAAGATCTGTAAAACTGGCAACCGCGGCTTGAAGTTGGACGATGTTATTTATGACCGGGACTTGAGTGAAAAGTTTGGTGGCCTCGAATTGGAACGTTGGCCACATGGTAATGTTCGTTTCGAATTGAAGGTTATCGTTATCTGATTGATCACCGAGCTGTAAAAGTACGGGCTCGTGGTCGGAACTAAGGTCGGAAACGGTGGTTAAATCGTGAAGTAGCCTGATGTTGTTAAAAATGGCTATGTCGATGACGTCGGGGAGTCCGTTGTGAGGGTGGATGGTAGGTTCGTAGGGTCCATCTACGACGAAATTTCGGATGCTGGCGAGGTCATGCAGAAGTCGACCGTTGCGGTTCGTTCTCCTACTGTGCCAGTCTGGATGTTTCGCGTTAAAGTCTCCTGCGAGAATTGTGGGGGTCCTTGCGTTAAAAATTGCGTCAAAATCTGCGGGAATGACGTCTTTGGTGGGTGGGAGATAAGCAGCGCAGAGAACTATGTCTCCGTTGGCTGCCGTGTTAATGACGATTTGGGTTGCTTCAAGGTTTTGAAGTTGTGGCGTCGGAATGTGGTGGTGGGAGATAGACCGTTTTACGTAAACGGCCGTACCTCCACCGCGACCTGTGGTTCGATTGGTATTGTATTTCGCGTAATTGGGGATGTTTGGATTGTCGCAGTTCCGAAGATGAGTTTCGGAAACAAGAGCGACATCGATGTTCCGGCGGTAGAGAAATTCCTGAAATTCAAGCTTTTTGTTAAGGATACCGTTGGCGTTCCAAAACGCAATGAGGAGGGAATCCGGTTTTCTTCTTGTAGCCATTACTGGTTGCGGGAACGGAGTTGTGCGAGGAACTCTCTGATGAGGGCGGACTCTTCCCTGGTGACTTCGGTGTAGACGTCCCTCTGACGCTTCGTCACTCCGGAGGTGGTGGTTGGCGCTGGAGCGGTGGGCTCAACCGGTCTCGCTGCCTGGGCGAACGAGACGGCTGGGTTCACCGGCCTGGCGGCTGGTCGTGGGGCTGAAACAGAAGCAGATGGATCAGTACGTTGCGTACTTACCTGTCGTTTCCTTGGGTGGGCTGGGCAACCTCTGTAGTTCGCCGGGTGGTCCATCCTGCAGTTGCAGCACGTCGCCGGACCGTCTTCTCGCTTCTTCGCGCACTCGTAGCTGAAGTGGAACTCCAGGCACTTGACGCATCTAGGGGTTCCTCGACATCCTCTCGCTGAGTGGCCGAAACGCTGGCACCGGTAACACTGCCCGATGTCGCCTCTTGGGCGCGGACTCTCCACGCGGACGTCGACTACTCCGATACTAGTAATATCGAAGATAGTCTTCGCTAGCGGGGTCCTCTTGAGCTGGACTAGAAGGAGCGGCGTTGGTCGCTTCGATCGTCCTGAAATCATTCGCGTTACCTTAATTACTTCCATACCTTTGCTGGTGAGGTAGGCGGTGGTGGCGTCAATCGACGTATCGTAATGTGGCATCCCACGAATGACGGCCTTCAGCGGTTGGTCACCCTTCAGCTGATAGGAGTGGAACTCCTGGCGGGCCTCTTCTAGCGCGAGCGTGGCGGTACGGAAGTCCTCTCGGGTGGAGACGAGAATGGCACCACCATTCCGGGTGGTCTTCGCCCTAGAAACATCGACATTGGATTCGCGAAGGGTATCCATCGCCTTACCAAAGTCCTTCTGGTTATGAAGGACTATAGGAGGGATCCTATCCTTGCGCGTCGTCTCGGTGGGAGCGGCTTCCGTCTTCTCGAGGACAGCGGGACGCTTCCTCTTGTTGGAGGCCACGGACCATCCTTCTTCTTCCATGGGCTCTTCCGTCACGGCAGCAGACGCAGCGGCGGGCTCAACGGAGGGCGTGGCGGCAGGCACGGCGGGAGGCGTGGCGGTAGGCGCGGCGGACGGTCCGGCGGCGGTGGCACGCTCGGTACGCCTGGACTTCGCCGGGGTCTCCATTGGTTCCGGGCTAGGCGTCGGAACAACGGGAGACTCGACGCGGGAAGTCGCAGGCGACGGCTGCTTCTTCTTCTTCGACTTCTTCGTTGGGAGGGCAGGAAAGGCGTCGAGGAAACGGTCCAGCTTCCTGGTCAGCTCGGCGATCTGGAGGCGGAGCTGCCGGTTCTCTTCGGTGAGCATCCTCACCTGATCTTCGGTCGACGTGGAGACGGCGGCGGCGGCGGCTGCGACGTTGGTCCAATCGTGCTCCGAAAGCATGATTGGATCCATGTCGAATTCTTTTAGAACTAGTCTTATAAAAGACCGAGGGTTAAATAAATTGCTTAAACAAGCATTTATTTAATAAAATTCTTTTAAAAACGTTTAATTGGAGAAAATAAAAGACCAAATTACAAAAACATTTATTTAATAATAAAAATTCTTTTAAACGAAGTCAAATATCAACGTGTTATTGAAAAATTTCAATTGGTTGCGTTTAAAAACACATGGACCAATCAAAACGAAGCACAAGTATCAGCGGTTTGAGTATACTAAATATACACGCACCGCCGAGTAAAACACTTGGAATTAACTTGCTTTACAGCATGAAATAAAAACAGGAGAGCTCGACTGTTCGCAACGAGTGCTGGCAGTCGAATTCGGAATGAGTAGTCTTTTCCGCCAGCGCACTGCTTCTTATATAATTACCCCTACTTAATGCGGAGCATGTTTTTGCTGCCTTATTTGTAAGGCGGGAACATTCAAACGAATGTATCCCTACACACTAATTATTTACAAAAATTTGTGTGAATACCAAACAGAGATTTTTGGGACAAATAGAAAAGTTACGCAACTAAAAATTTTCTGTTCTATAAATTGTGTAACGTAAAACGGGTATAAGAAATGAAATTATTATGTGTATCGTGTATGGAATATGAGAAATAACTGACATAAAGGACAAACATCTAACAATCAAATACCCAGTGCCGCGCCGTACATAAGAGCAAAGTCGTGTGGTGTACGACAGCGCCGAGGCGCCGAAAAGCCTCAAAACTCAAAACTAAAAGAAACATTGTCAAAACAAAACTTATAATGATAAAAAAACAAGTAAGGAATTGTTACATTATTTTTTATTTGCTTATTTTTTTATTTTTACTCTTTGAGAAGATGAGGGAACCGAATTACTTCTCGAAAATAATATATTTTCCAAATGAGAGTACGCAATAATAGCATTTATTCGATCGAATACGTAATACGTAACATGATAACATGAATTGTGTGAACTCAAACAAATCTGATTTTCTTCATGCTTGAGCTTGAAATTTGGCTTGCAACGACCCAACGAGCGAACAAGCGTTTTTTTCCTGTGTAAGCTTGCAATGTACGAAACTTTATATATTTAAGCGCTGCATCGGTCGCGATTTCATTTGATCGATAATTAACTTAGCGAAGTGAAAAGGTGCATGGGGTAAAAGATATCTGCTTTTTAAACTTTAGTTTTTTGTAGTTTTACAGACTTTATAGTGATGTGTTTTGTGTTGTGAATTAAAGTGAATTCATCTAAAATTTATTTTTTATTTTAGATTTATTAAAACATTAAAAGCCAAAAACTTGCATCTCAAAAATCCTTTTATATTTGATTATATAAACATCATAGTTAATTGAAGTAAATTCAAACAGACTAATTGATAAGCAATAATATTACTATATTTATAAAAATTTATAAATTTTGAAATAAGTAATGTTCAGAAAATACTTTCGAGTTTGAGTTTGAGACGTCGAAACATTTATATTTTTCATGGATAATTTGTCAATTTGTTTACTTACGTATTAATTTCTTTACAGTATACAGAATGTCAGAATAAAAGAAGAAATTATCTGGATACCAAAGTTTGCTGAATAAAAGAAAAAGAGAAGAAGAAGTGAAAAACCATGTCAAAATTACGCATTTTTTCTCAAAACCCGAGTCTACTTTGAAGTTACACATCGAAAATGTTCTAAAATTGCTAGATCTTTCTAACCGTTTTAATAAAAATGAAATAATTGATTCTGCAATTCAAAATGTAATAAACAGAGAAACTAAATACTGGCAAGCTGTTATAGAAAGAATTTTCTACGTGATTCAGTTTTTAGGTCAGCAAAATTTAGCTTTTTGTAGAAGTAGTAATAAGTTGTTTGAGAAAAACAATGGTAACTTTTTAATGCATAGAAATGATTTCCAAATTTAACCCGATTATGTCAGAATATACAAAACGCTCTCAAATAAAAGATCACAAATACTATCTCGGGGATAAAATATAAAATGAAGTAATCAACTTAATCGGTGAAAATATCAAATCCAAAATATTAGAACTAACTAAAAAGGCAAAATATTTTTCCATATTATTAGACTGCACTCCTGACCCTAGTCACCAAGAACAAATTTCAGTTTGTATAAGATTTGTTTATTTAAAGAGCATGAGAATTAGTATAGAAGAACGTTTTTTATTATTTTGTCCTATAGATGATGTTTTGGGTGAAGACTTGACAAAATTTCTTTTGTCGGCGTTAGAGAAAGAAGGCTTAAATATCAACGATTTGCGGAGTCAGGGTTACGACAATGGGGCAAATATGCGTGGTAGGCATAATGGTCTACAAAAAAAAATTTGATTTCAATCCGCGAGCTTTCTTTTTCCTAGTTGCAATCGGACCCTAAATTTAGTCGTCAATGATGCCGCAAAATCGAATACTTTGACCCCAATTTTTTTCTTTAGTTCAAGAACTGTTTGTATTTTTTCAGTTTCTACTAAACGCTGGTCAATTCTAAAATCTAATTTATCTAATGTAACAATATTAACTTTAAAACCTTTATCGGATACTCGATGGTCTAGTAGAATAGATGCAATAACTCCTTTAAGGTATCAACTTGGGGAGGTTTATGACGCTATGTTTGAAATAAGCGAAAGAAACTTTGAAAATAACGTAAACAATTTGGCTGCATCGTTGGCCAAAAAATTGCAAAATTTTGAGTTCATTTGCATTCTTATATTATGTTATAATATTTTAAGTAAAGTTAACATTGTGAGTAAAATTATTCAAAAACCGAATTCTGATGTTGCTCAGTGTTGTAATCATCTAAATAATTTGAATAATTTTTTGAAAGCTTATCGCTCCGATAAAGGTTTTAATAATCTATTGATTGATGCTAAAGAAATAGCATCCAGCTTAGACATAGAACCTAAATTCAAAAAACAAGGTCTAAGACCGCAAAAAATAAAAAAAAATTTGATTATTAATGTGACGATGAACCGATTCCACGACGAAACTTTAAGTTTTTTTAATGCTCTAGATGTAATCATAACATCAGTTGATGAAAGATTCCAATTACTTTCTTCTTACTCTAATAATTTCGCGTATTTATGGAATATTGATAAATTAAAAAATTATTCTGAAAACGAACAATTACAATCATGTCAAAAAGTTGAAAATTTATTAAACGACAAAACTCGCAATGAACGAGACATAACTGCCGTGGAACTTCCCAATCAACAAGGAAACATTTTTGAAACGTTTTTTCAACGTATTACAAAAGATATATTTACATTTTTAAAAACATTGCAAAAACGTCTTGATGGCCAGAATTACGTTGCAAAGTCAATATTAGAAAAACTTTCTCAAAATGTTTAAAAAATATTTATAATAATAATATAATAAATAAATAAATATAATAATTTATAATATTATCATTATATTATTATTATTGGTATTAGTGTTTTTAGTGCATAATTATTCTAAATATTACCCTTACTAATTCAATGTTTATTTCATCTTCTTGTTCTATTATTATTGTCTGTTTTATCATTAAGTACCTAGATCTTTAAAATGTTTTTTTTTCACTTCGTCATAGATTTTCTTCGTTAGCTATTTTTCATCACTTTGTCGCCTTCATCCTTGATTTTTTTCTAACTGATATTGTTTGTTCTTATATTTTTCTTCCAAACTTCCTAGCATTCTTGCTTTGCTTGTACCCAATCAACAAGGAAACATTTTTAAAATGTTTTTTTCAAAGTTTTACAAAAGATATATTTACGTTTTTAAAAACATTGCAAAAACGTCTTAATAGTCAGAATTACGTTGCAAAGTCAATATTAGAAAAATATTCAAAAAATGTTTAAAACATACTATTTATAATATTTTACAAATGTTACATTAATGTATTAAAAATGTATAATCAACCCTTTTTTTAATATTGCGATATGTTTAAGGGCAGTTCTACAATCATGGTATAAATGTAAGTTTAGTTATACTTGCTTTAATTTTAAAATACTGACATATTTGGCTGTTAGTTTTATTTATACAGCCAATAACGACAGCATTTTACTATCAAACTAAGTATAACTTAACTGACATTTATACCATTATTATAAAACCAGCCCTAAAATGCTTACAAAAGATAAATAATACAATCTTCGCGTACTCAAAATACTTCAATTTCATGTGTCTACAAACGCATTTGGTTTTTTATTTTTAAAATATTTCAATATCAATGTTTAAATGAAATATTTTTAAAACGCAACAAAAATATTTTTTTGAAAAACATTTTTTTATTTAGACCATTTTAAAACGTTGTAACGTTTTTAAAACATGAAAAAAACGTTTCCTTGATGATTGGGTTGTTAAAGAATTGCAATATATTTACAACATTTTGTGATAAAAAAGTTATTCCGTCTCCAAAAGAAACTGTAAATTATCTAACAATTAACAACTTAGTAGATTCTTTTCCTAATACGAGCATAATAATTCGTATTTTATTAACAATGCCGGTTTCTGTTACTACCACCATTCTATCACAGAACGATCTTTTTCAAAACTCAAAATATTAAAAAATTTATTAAGATGGACCAAGGGGCAAAACCGACTAAATAATCTTGCTATCATTTAAATAAAAACGGACCAGCTAAAATAATTAGATACCGAAGATTTAATTAAACAATTTGCAAAAATTAAAGCACGGAAAGCTCTATTCACTTAGCTAAAATATTAATAACAATACCTAATATCTGGATATTAACCTTTAAAAGGTGACATGTTAAACATTATTAAAATAATATATTGTTTTGTTTTTATTTGTCGATCAGTTTCGTCCTGTGATGTATAAACGAATATTTTTAATGTTTTAAGTATTTTTTTATTTCTTGTGCTTTTGTATCATACCTATATTACATTTGAAAATAAAATAGAATAATTTTGAGTTGTAATACTGTTAGAATATATTTCTGTTTTCTATAAGTTTATAATTATGTTATGTACCTCAATGAAAAAATACTTGTATGGCTTATGGCTTGTACTTGTAAAATATAAAAATGAAAATAAATTTATGAAAATACGTTTTAAAATTACTTTTCAATAGTGGATAATAATACCTAACTTAACCCGTATCTGTACTCACATATGAACGTAATACAAATTTGGGGCGTTATTTTAAATTTGCACAAGGGCGCCCAAAGTGCTAGGCGCGGACCTGTAAATTCAAGCACAAGTTACTACAAGCAAAGCCACAAGTTACTAAACAAGATAAAGAAAAGTAGACATAATACACTCACAACAACCTACAATGATCATGAGTTTTTTTTCTACTATTGGTGATTGATCGGCTGGATTTCTGAAAAATCTTTCTGCTTTTTTAATGCGCAAGTCAAAACACAATTGAATGCCCAATCAGCCAAATGTTGGTTTAATGCAATGTAACCTTACTTATTTTGTTTATTATTGCTTTAGTTTTATTGTTTTATTCCAGTTTTATTGAAACTTATTAGGACAATTTTATCGGTGCTACTCATAAATTTTATAGCTTGTATTAGTGCTACTATTCACGCGTATCCTGATATATTTTACGCTTTTCAAAAAAGATTTATCAAACCAAATATATTAAATCATGCTAAGTAGAAAAATGAGCATTTTTTGTGAACTAGTGTATTTGTTCTTACTTTACACAAAATATAAGTTCTACGTAACAAACAAAACAAATTTTATACAAAATCGTGGGTCGATGATGAAGAATTTAAAAGAGGGGTAAGCTTCTGTTCTAATTCTAAAATTACTAAATACATAATTACCCAAACACTTTACTAACTAAACAAAAACAACTGAATTTACACAATGCACTTTTCGACAAGAGCTTTGTTTTTCTGTCTTATCGTAGCTAAACAATTTTGTATTTTAAGGGGTTCGCCAAAGCAGTTAAGACTTTCTTTTTGGATTAATTTTGTGATTTTGTCAATGTCTGGAATTTCGCATGGTTCGAAGTTCTTTACAAGTTCTTTCATACTATCAATTTCTTGTTGCAACTTTGGTATAGTCTCGTTGCAAAATCTTTTATTTATGAGATTTGTTTGAATACTCTCCTTTATGTTGTTACAATCCTTAATAAAATAAAAGACAAAATAGTAGTAATTTTTACTGGTATACTTACATATTCTTGTGGTAATTTTTGAAGATCGTTATAGATAATATCCATTTTCTCACAAAATTGACTACTGCAAATTGATTAATTAGGTTAGATTATTTCTGTAACTGTTCATATAATTACATTATCTCTCGCTTCTTGATTTGCATCTCCAGTTGTTGGTTCTCCAATTTAGATAGTTTTTCATCGAGCAATTTCTGTTCTGGGCAAATACCATTGATCATGTTAATGTAATTTGAAAGTCTTCCATGATGTTGGTTGTTGATAGCTTCGCTATTAATGAGCTTATTTTTTTCAATGTAGTAATTCGTTAACGTACTCATAAACTCCGAAAACAGATTATCTTTTACTTTATCTAGCTCTTTGTTGATTATGCCTTTTTTCTCAAATTCTTTTAAGATCGCTTCGTAGTTACATTCGTCACTTTTGGAAGTCATCATAAATCTCTTCTAATAAATTTTAATTTGATAACAAAATGGCGTTATAGAAATCGTTAAGTTTCCATAGCTGGTTTGATTTTTAATTATAGAAAAGTTTTGTGTCATGACTTGGGTTCACATTTGTCGTATTTTCGTCACAGTAGTAATGTGAAATCAAAAACGTACTGGTTCATTCTTTCTTATTTTTTGTTTCTGATTTTCAAAATCTGTTTCTTTAGTTTTCTCCACTGTTTACAATCTATATTATGGAACAGTTCAAAGAAAACGACGATTGAAAATGAGATAATTTGGAATAAAGTATAAGGGTATAAAAAGCAACGTAATGATATATATTTGGCAATAAGACAGCAATTGTCTGTGCTAACGTGGTTTCTTAGTGTTAACTAGCTTCTTTCTCGCCACTTTAGTGAATTTGAATTGACTGCCAATTAGTTTCCTTATCAAATCATTAACGTTCAGTTAACGAAATAAATTTATCTTAAAACAATTAGTTAAACTATAGATTTTTTGGAC
The DNA here is from genome assembly GCA_035610365.1 of Aquatica leii. Lineage (NCBI taxonomy): Eukaryota > Metazoa > Arthropoda > Insecta > Coleoptera > Lampyridae > Aquatica > Aquatica leii. The sequence goes on from CM069434.1 coordinate 81,296,888, forward strand.
AAAGAGCAAGTTTGATTTTTAAAATGCCGAAAGAAGGAAGAATTGCTAGTGCTATTTTAAATCAATTTGTCAAAACTTTAACGACTTTACAACTGACGGAAGTATATTTGTTTTCAAGTAATGTAGTATTTGTTTTGCAAGTACAGTAACCACTGTAACAGCTACAAAAAAATTTCAAGTGACGTAACATTTGCAAACTAGAAGACATGAAAACAACATAATTTGAAAAAGGAATGGCAAACAACAGCAGTGAGGTTGTTAACAAGCTATCTAAATATGAACCTAAGTTTAACGCCGACTTGTGTGCAGCTTTTATTTCTGCTAATATACCATTGGCTAAATTATAAAATGAGGTTTTGAAAATTTTTTTAGAAAAATATACCAAACAAGATATACCGGACGAGTCAACGTTGAGAAAAGGTTGCGTTCCACAATTGTAGTGGTATCATAGAAAAATTAAAAGAGAAAGTGTTGTTGGTTTGCACCCATACTGCACCATATTCAGAGTATCCGAGAATATACGGACAATCTCCCGGATTTAAATAGGGCACATAAAAATAGTACGACAAATGTCTGTGTCTATACACTCTTTTTCCTAGGGCCCTCGCTACGGAAATACGGGCTTATAACGGGCGCCCTTAGAAATCGTTTATTTTAAAAACTCTTGAAGTACTAGGTGTAATTTAATAATTCTTTAGTATAATGTTTACTAGGGAAGTCTCTGTAACATGAACTTTTTTAATCACATTTGGCTTATGTAGTTTGACAGAGACTGACTAGCTGTAACACAGTAATGTTACTTTTTTACACCCTGTACGATAGAGGCACAAAAATCAACATCGATAAAATGAACAAGATATTTTTGTTCAATATGGTTTTAATTGAATAATTTTGTACGTTGGTTTCACGTAAGCTTTTTCTACTCTTATGCATTCCTTAGCTCTCCACCATGTCTCAATATTAGTCCTTATTTTTGGACAATAAAAATTAATGATTTTTTTGTCTCGATTGTCTGTCTATTGGATTAGCATAGATTAAAGTTTTTAAGTAGCCCCACAAAAAGAATCTAATGGATTTAAGTCAGGTGATCGATGAAACCAATTCACTAGTGCTATCCATCGATTTTCGAAGTTTTCTTTACGTGTTCTAGAAGTACTAAAATTGGAAATTAAAGGACTCTCGTTGAAAGAATCAACGTTGAAGGACAGTGCCCAAATAGTTGAAAGTGTTGCTAGCAAGTTAACCGAACTACAGAACTCACTTTTTGTTAATAAACTGACTTTGGTGTTGTTAAAAAAATGTAGTTACAAACAACTAAAAAAATCTATCCAATATATTGAATGCTGAAGGTTCAGATAGTACTGTTTGAAATCCTAACAACCAACATAACAGAATTAGAAGAATTACTGCTAATAGTTTCCTGCGATGTTTAAAGAAACTTTTCAGAGTTTAAAAATGCATTAGCTGATAACAGCAGTGGCAGCTCGTGTGTTTTTTTATTGAGAGGGCACAAAAGCTTACTTGATTACTTAACTCTGTAGCTCTTTGTAACTTTATTAAGTTTTTAATTTCTTTCACGCCCCTGATAAAAGCCCCTTACGAATATTTCTCCGTGTTTTAGTTGAAGTTACAAATTTCATTTTGGGATTCGGGGTAGAACTGATTTTTTTTGATTAAATTTTTTGTTTGTATGAAAGAGTAAAACTGCTTAAAATATGTTGAACAGAATTTATTTCTGCTTGTACTTGTTATATATTTAAATATTTTTATTAAAACACAGATCAACATAAATTAACGAATATGCAAGAAGAGCATAATATTCAGGAGCAAAAGTGCATTTAACACGTTTGTACTTACTTGTCTGACTGACTCATTATAATTGGTTTAATAATAATAATTATGTTAGAATTATACACGGTGAGTTTTTAAAATTTTCAATTGCTTTTATTATTAAACGAATGCGAAAATAAAAAATGCAAAAACAAATTTATTTGAATATTAACGGAGACGATTTTTGACGACATTTGTAAAATCAACCCACTGACCCCCAGCATCTACTCCTAATTTTTTTTTAAACGGTACGACCCTGCTTGTAATACGTCATTTTTTGGGAATTTCAATAAGAAATTCAGAGATGTGCTTGGTTTATAATTTTGATGACAATTTTTTGACACAAAAAAATCGAAATAATAAATTTAATGAAACGGTTTGTTGTACGTTTTAATACAATTTATCTACTAAAAGTGTGAGTGCATGTTTTAAATGGACATATCAACCAAATTGCCGGTATTGGAGCAACAAGAATGCTCACAATTTGCTGGAAGTGCACACTCTATTGAGAAAAACTTAACCTTGTCTTCATAGATGGAAATTTGACAGGTGCAGTTTATCTTGAGTTAGAAGATGTTACCAAACAGACTTAGAAAAGCAGAGGGGCATAGATGGAAATATGTATTTGAATGAGGTTTTACTCCATTTTCAACAAAATGGGATCCTCCTCATTAAGTACGACCAGTTAGACAATGGTTAGATGATCATTATCGAGATTTGTGGATTGGCAGAAGAGGGGCAATTGAATGGCCTCTCAGATCACCGGATTTAACACCATTGGACTTTTTTTGTAGAGTCCTTTAACGTCGATCGTTTTTAAAACTCAAACGGTGTCGATTAAAGAACTGTGGCGTTGAATTACTGAAGTGTCGCACCCTCACAGATGTAACTTTTTTAAATGTTCAACAAGGGTTTGAGAGCAGACTCTACCATTATTTCGAGAATAACGGAAATCATTTCCAACACTTCTTTGTTGAAGTAATTTCGACTAGTTATTGTGAATTACATTTATTTTAATAAACCATAAATTGCTTTTTATTGACTAATTATTTTGTGTTCTATTTTAATTTTTATTACATTTTCAAATTTTTTTTAATTAAATCATTAATTTTTTTACTCTTCAAAAAATTATCAAAACTATAAATCAAGCATACCGCTGAATTCCTTATGAATTTTCCAAAAAATGGCGTATTAAAGTAGGGTTGTGCCATTTAAAAAAAATTAAGGAGAGATGCTGGGAGTCAGGGGGTTCATTTTACAACTGTCATTTAAACGTCAAAAATCGTCCCCCTCAATCTTAAAATTGACATGGTTTTGCTTTTTTTTATTTTCGCATTCATTTAAAGATTAAAGCAATAATAAAAGTTTTAAAAACTCACCTTGTATATTTAGCATGTGAATAAACATTATGTAGGTATGTGTATTATAAAAACGTGTTTTCCTATCTTTAACTTAGATAAAATAGTTTTTGAAGTGTATATTTAATTACATATGTTTAATGTTTTTAACGCATATTTCTATACATATATTAGTGTTTTTAGTGCATAATTATTCTAATTATTACCCTTACTAATTTAATGTTTATTTCATCTTACTCTTTCATTATTGTCTGTCTTATCAGTAAGTACCTAGATCTTTAAAATGTTTTTTTTCCACTTCTTCATAGTCTTTTCTTCGTTAGCTATTTTTCATCACTTGGTCGCCTTTATCCTTGATTTTTTTCTAACTGATATTGTATTTTTTTCTTCCAAACTTCCTAGCATTCTTACTTTGCTTGTAGTACTGTTTCTTTTACTTCAACACGGTGGTTTCTATATTCCATATACTTTTTTGTATTTTACGTTGTCGGTGTACACTTATTTTCTACTTTGAAGATTTCGTTAATGAAATTGATTTACAAATTGTTCTAGTTTTAGTAATTGGTTTTCGTTCAGCCATTTTATGATGATCGGTATTTTTCATTGTTTTATTTTTCTTGTGTAACAGCTACGGTTTGACGATATTGAAACAAACGGGTATATCTTTTATTATTGTTTTTTGATTTAAAAATTTATTGAAACATATACAGTAGAATCTCGATAACTCGAACTTCAGCGGAAATGCTGAAAATTTCGAGTAAATGAGGTTTCAGCTTAACAAAAATTTCGAGGTACAAAAGATTTCATTGCTAAAATTTCGACTTTCAATTTTTAAATATATTCTTCGAGTTGTAGGTAGTCATAATTTAAAAAATTCGACTTAAGTTTTATGGCACATATGTATTTATTGAAACAAAATATGTACATACTAGTATTAGTGAAGTAAATAGAAAAGAAAATGGAAAAGTATCAATGAATTAAACTGTACAAACAACTACAACTTTTTTATCTTGTTTTGGTTTAAGGAATCTGCAGATTTTTTATCAATTATTTTCTCAAGTTTAAACAATGAACCGATTACATGATCTTCGATATCATCGCATCTTTCAACGTACACCGCCAAACATTCCTTTTAGATTTTACTGCTATGAGTTCGGAGAATTTCAAGTAAAGTGTTATTGTATTTTACTAACTTTGACTTATGGAGTCTGTTTTTATGAAATTCGAGTTGTATGTACTATAAAACAATGGTACTATCAATATATCGTAGAGAAATAACTTTGTTTGAGTTACAAAATCTAAATTCGAGATATCGCGTGTTTATGGGTTCAGAGGATTACCACTTAACGAGGTTCGACTTATCGAGATTCCACTGTATATAATCTAGTAAAATCCCGTTTTATAAGATAAATCCGGAAGGTTTTTTAGGGCAGGTTTTTTGCCTAAAAGAGGATGTTTGCTCAACGCTTAGTTTGTCAAAAAAAAAACTAAATTAGTGCCGTATGACACTATACTTATTTCGATGCTGAATTCCGTATTGAAAATTTTTGCATTGTATAACGAATTGAAAATGTTTGGATTTCTTATCAGTATTTGCAACTGTGGAATTTTCAGTACTGAATTTAGTACTGAAATAAATATAGTGTCATACCGTACTTATAAGTTTTTTAGTACTCAAATAATATTCTATATACTCATACTATTTATGTGTTTTTAAGTACTTTCAAATTTTACGTTTAAACATTATTAGGTAACCAAAAAGTTCGTGCGGTTTTGTATATTTTTGTCACAGTCACAATCTATAATGCTTTTCCAACGAGATGCAAATTTGTAAATTCCGTATTTGTGTCAAGTTGTATTTTGATTCTTTCATAATATTAACGCTTTAATTTTTTTTCGGGTTGTATTTTGCAGTGCGAGGTAAGATCTTTTATTATAAGTAAGCAAATGATCAAAAAATGGTGTGGTTGTATGACATGAAAGATTTTTTTAGTTGATTCAAGTGTATTAAAATTATTTTGTCACGATTTTATTTTTATTATTATTGTTCTTTTGGGTTAGGTTCTTAATAGCTAATGGTAAAGTCTTTATGCAAGCTGTAAGTTTATTGTGACCCGTAAATATTCAACTTTACAAGTTCATTTTAGAGTAAGACTACTGGGCTTATTTGCTATTACATTCTGTCTACAAGAGGCGAACATTCGCATAGTATGTGAAAACGTACTTTCTTTTCTCTGTACACATTCTACATTAAGGATTGTCTCACTTTTATACTAGTGAGATGTTTAATAATTGAACAGGGTTCTGTCAAGAGTTAGACGATTGTTCTCCAGTTTAATTGTATCTTTAACTCTCATTCATAACGGTCCGTTAATAAACTTTCTCGACTGTTATTTAAGGAGCTGCGAACCAGTGTGCGGTGTGTTTTTATTCTTAAAAAGTTTGTTGTCTCTTCTCTAATGGACTTATATGCTAGACCACAGGTTGGCTCAGGGCCTATTAGTTGAATTCGTCGAATTTCAGCTTCTTTGTTTTTAATAAGTCTGCTTTTTTGTTTCCTATGTCTCCTTGATCATTTGCTACGTAACTTAGATCTATATTAGCTCTAAATAATGTGCACATAGGCGAAATCAAAAATTGCAACCCTTGTGGTATCGTGATTGGTAAAATATCCCATTGGGACCTGGAGATTTATATGGAATAAAAGATTTCGCAGTCTAAATAATATTACTTGTCCACCCGTTTGTTGACCAGTTTTTACTTTCTGGAAAGTGTTTCTATCAATAATTTGGTAGTTTCCTCTTTGGACATGGTGTTTTTTTGGTTTCTGCAATGACCCCAGTTTACCCTGGTCTTCTGGAGTCTAACACATGCTGATTTTCAATAAGAAGTTTTGTCTACCAAATACTATACATGCTTTGCTACCGAACAGGATGAAATTAATCATTGAGTCGAACAAAAACAGCAGGATCCTTTTTGGTTATATTACAATAAAAATTACACGCCAAGAATTTACATGTAATATTTACAAAGAATTACTAATTAGAGCAATCGTGACGATCTATTTGACGACGCGGACAGTTTGTTTATGCTGAACAAGAACTTGAAACTGTAGCTGGAGTAGGGGGAAGATGCCTAAGACTGCACACTTAATTTTAAATCTACTGCATGTATCCTGTAAATAGCCTTTTATTGAATAGTTTTTCTGATCTTTTTTGCCTTTAGATGCATCAATCTGCTGTTTTGCAGCTTTTTGCTGTTTGAGGCATTGTTTAGTTATTTTTTGTTCAACCAAGAAATCCTTGAAAGGCGTTCTCTTCCGCTTTGTATCTCTGTCTGCTGATTTAGGAAAAGGACAAATTTCATACAAAATCTTTTAAGTATCAGTATTTGCTGAAGTATAATCTTTTGTTGAGGAGGTATCTGGAATGGTAACAGATATACACGAAACGTCTGTTGATGAAGTGGCTGCAGCATGGCCTACTTCTTGCACATCTAGTATGGTAGTCTCTACAAAAATTAATCAATTATCAAAACAATTACCTGCGACCAGACACATATCTTACTTTCATCTTTTTCAATGGGTAGGACATAGTCAAAGGTACATTTGTTACTTTCGAAATTTTCCGCTATAGACTCATTCTCAATAATCGGAGATTTCGTTTTAACTTCCGTCAAACGATAACCACTCGTACTTGGTGTTGTAGAAAAATGTTGGGGAATTAGCGAAAAAGCTTCTTCACGTGAAAATATTTCTTTGGTGGTACCATTTATTAGTGCCAGTAATTCTGGACCATCCACGACGCCGACGGTTTCAATATTATTGGAAGGCAAGTGTGTGGACATTTTATTTGAACTATGAGGGGCTGCAGGCATATCAGTTACAGAAGCAGGCGTGGGGATTGGGATTACAAGGCGAAATGCCCGTCGAAGAAAAATTTCTCTTTTCTGAATGGAAGAAATTCTACTGTAGGGTCTGCTAAAAAGTTCGGCGATTTGAAATTGCGTTATCACCTTTCCCGGATTAGAGACTTGTCACTTATCTCTGCCTCTTGACTGGGTTGAATTTTATGACTACTGTGTGGAGTAACTAAAGTGTATTCATTTTCAAGATAAAGCCCGCGTAAACAAATACATACGGTGTTCACATGAACATGCCGCACAGACCTGTACTCAGTATTTATTTATTATATTATTTTTGTAGTGCGTCTAATAATTAGATGTATGCGTTAACTTTTAGGTACGCTATATAATGATAGTTCAAAATCAAACATAAAAAATACGTAAATAATTTACGAAAAAAAACTAAGCGTATCACACAAAAAACTTTTGATTACTACTTATAAGTTATGGTCGACAACATGCGAAGGTGGTACGCCGAAGATAATATGGTAGGCCATCATCAAGTTCCAGGTTTATGAATATAGGGGATCACTTACCTATCGAAGGGTCCACTAGAAGAAGGTGTCATCGCTGTACTAAGAGGAAGCAGGAAAAAAGGACTACAACAATTTGTGCGTGCTGATAATGTACCATTATACAAAAGCTCTCTATCACACCTAGTTTATGATAAATTAAAAAAAAATTCCATAGCTTTTTTGGCGTTGTTAGAATAATAACTACCAGTGGGATATCTATGTCCCACCTTTCAAGCCCATTAGGACAAATCTGTCCCGAGCTCCCAAAAGACTTCCCCACTTAAATAAATAATTATTTGTTAAGTTCTTTATTATCCATTTTATTGGCACATCAAAAAATTAAGTTATTTTAACTAAAGAAACAAATTGGGACTGAAAGGGTTAATTATCGACTTAGCTTTTACAATCGTCTAGCCTGTAAGTTGTCGGTTTTCTATAATTTGTTTTAGAATTGTCAGGATTTTAGGTAGTTGTGATTTCCAAGCATGTACAGATTGTGCTTTTGAAGACCATCGTGTGTCACAACTACCTTTCATATTTTTAGTTTTTTAAGTAATTTTCAGTTAGCGGTTGATCTAACGGAGAGGTTGTAAATGTGTTGAACACTTCCAAAGAAGGTTTGCATTTGTGGAATTATGTTAGCTGCATTAAGTACTACTAAGTTCAGACTGTGTCTTCTTATGTCTGAAATATTTAGGTCATTTTCTACGAGTTTCTCTACAATTTATATAGTTAAATCTTCGCTCGTGGCGGGTGGAAGCATTGTACTACTCGAAGCCACATCAGAAAAAGATCAGTATTCATGAAACTACTGTCTGACAGTAATAGTAGGATATCATTTGGTGCACCAAATAAAAGTTCTCTTTTCTCCGGTTTAAATTCCTGAAGCAACGAACTGCTGTTACTAGTTGTTCTCTTTCTCCAGAAACTATTTTTCCCACAGTTTTCTTCAGTTTGATGTACACAGTTTTGAAGTTTTTATTCGGAACCGTAAGCAGACCTGTTTCGTTCATGTTGCAGACAGATTTTGCTGTGAATTTGTACCTTTCGTAGACTGATTTTAGATTGTTATAAAATGTAGAGATTTCAACTTTATTAAATTGGATTGCTCGTGCCACTCTCATCTTCTCCAATTGCCGTATTACAAGATTGTGTCGCTTAAAAAATAAACTAACCCTCTGAATTTGCGCACCTTTTCAACTAGGTGAGCCTCCATTTCTGCATTAAATGTTACTTTAAATTGACCTTTTGATTATGTGATGGTACATTCTTTTAAACGCTTCTCAAAAGGGATTCATTTACATCAGTGGTTCCCAAACTCACGGACACCTTTTCATAGTCAAAACTTCCCCACGGACCCCTGAGTGAAAAACATAAATGCATAATACAAAAATTACAAATTTAACTTTAATGTCTTGAATGGTAAATGGGGTCCCTCTTGTATCCGCCGCTGCTTTGATCACCTTTTTGTTGTCGACCATAACTGTGACTTTGCGAATGACTATTATTTTGTCGTGATCTTGACCGTCCTCGGAAATAACAGTTTCTCTGCACGTGTCCTATGCGCCCACAACGATAACACTGTATTGTCTTCTTTATCAACTTGAATCTTGTTGTTATCAAATATACAATGCTCACTATTATTTATTGATTTACTTACATCTTTACAACACGCTTTTTACACAGCCTCCTTGCTCGTACCAGGGTTGTTCTCGTACCTCTTGTTTGTGGCACAACAACGCCCTCTATTAATACATCACGATAACAACCAATTTTATTCAAATATACTTACGTAACGAAAGTACGCTATCTGCCTAACAATAGAAAAAAATTATACTTCTTTTTGTCCAAGACTAGGAAACTTTGTTGCATGCACTTCACATCACGCATAACACAGAATTAAATTGCTGATTAGATGCACGACTCTTTTACAGTTCATATTTTAGACTAGTTGGTGCTCTATTGCGTTCGTGACTCACCGTGATGCATGTTATTACTTGTATTTTATACACCTGACTATATTTATATTGTACTTAGGACATAATACGCTAATAATTTATTCATTTTGATTTATTCTAACTTCCGTACTAATAAAAATGAGTCACAATTCTTTAATTTTAATTTAAGCTTTGCGCGGACTCCCTGCCGTTGTTCAGGGACCCTCAAATTAATTTTATCTTTCTACCGATCCCCTGAATGATCCCGGGGACCCCTATGGATCCGCAGGGACTACTTTAGCAACCACTGGTTTACACCGTACTGTTTAGCAAGATTTCGTTTACATCTGCCAGTAGAAGGTTTGTCTCTAAATTCTTCGAGTTCTGTTCGATTTATTCGCAGTTCCCGATTGCTTTTTAGTATGTATGGAGCACTATTAACAAATTATTGAGCTTTTAACAATGTAAGCCTAAAAGTGAAAGATTTCTATCAATTTTTGGCAATCAAATGCAGCATGTTTTAGACTAAACTAATAACTGTCGTCTAAGTGTACGCAGTACGCAAACTTAGAACGCCTCAAAATGCGCGGTCTTAGGAATCAGTCAATTTTTGCTTCAAACTCAAAAATTTCTTATTCATAATGGCAATAAAGACCATATTGGCTTCTTTTCAGAATCCAAACACGTCTGAATAAAAATGCACAAACATTTTATCGTTACGTACCAAATTCTTCAACTTTTAATAATTCAGTTTTTTATCGTCAATGCAATGCGCTATCTTAGGCGCTGTTACTATATCCTAGTTGCGCCGATGGGTAATTTCTGTATTGCGGAGACCAGTGGAGGGTTTTATAATCTTGATCTGGTACTGTCATTCACCATCAACTACATATTTGTTTGCTTTGTATCATACCCTACGCTGCGTGTATTGTTGTAATCGTTTCTTATATACATATCAACGATTATGTTGAACAATAAAGTAGGCATAATGTAACCTGGGCGTATTTACTAGATGCTTGAATCTTTCTAACGGACGTATATGATTTAGGCAGAAACTCTATTAGTATAATAGGGACCACATTTGCTAAAATAAATATTTACTGAAAATCCTGCACTTGAAATCCATAGTTACGATTTTATTCCTTTACGTTTTTCTTAACAGTTAACTTCGATCACGTATCAATATTTATATTTCGATTGTAGATTAATTTTAACTTAGTTCGCAGTATTTATGTTCAAATTGTAACTGTTATTTACATTCGTCTATCGATAATCTAAACAAAACTTTTTTCAGTTGCTACTTAAAAACGAGCAATTATTTCGACGGACGATTTTTAAAGCTAGATATGATTAAATAAATTAGGGCGCCACAAGTGACCGCTCATTATAAAATTAAAATAACAACCGAAATGACTCACGCATTAAAAAACGTTTTATTGAAAAACACAAACTTTTTGCAAAGTGAAAAAATGCCTAAAAAAATGTTACGAATAAAATATTAAGCTTGAACGAATTTGAAAGGCAGTAAGTATTGTCCTAGCTAAGATTAGATAAGGAGTTGATAATAATTTCCTCTAAGTGATAATTACATTACCTCTTCAAGGCACATATCTGTCACTGGTTATTTTGATGCATTGGCTCCTGTAATCTTTACTTATTATTTTTGAATGAACATGTAGTTTTAATATTACGTTCTTAGCGTGCTATTTGTGTGCCTTATCAAAAAAAGGTAGTTCATTTATTTATAAATTAGAAACTTACAAAAGATAAAGTTAAGTTTAATCATTGGAAACGCCCAATTTCTGTGTTTAAGCACAAAAATTTCATTCATATCATTTGTTGTTCGTTGCTTTTAAAAAGGAATTTCAATAATTCGTTGTGTCAGCAAAAAAGACGTTTTACTAACGTTGCTTTTTTTGTAATTATAGAAGTTAAAATGAATTCAGGAGCAAAACATGTAAAAATTACTGTGGTTGGTGATGGTATGGTTGGAAAAACGTGCCTTTTGATCTCTTACACAGCAAACGAATTTCCAGAAGAATACATACCGACAGTGTAAGTAACAACATAATAAAAATCTTTTGTTGTAAATGACCATTTGTAGCTTTGAAAATTATGTGGAATCTATCACAGTCGACAATCAATTGTATAACATGGCATTATGGGACACCGCAGGACAAGAAGACTACGAACGATTAAGGCCGCTGTCCTATCCTAACGTAAGTCTTAGTTTTCTCACCGATTATATAATACATTTTTTTTTATTAGACAACTTGTTTTCTACTCTGTTTTTCTGTTTCGGGAAGAGCATCATTTGAAAATGTGGCTTCTAAATGGGCTCCAGAAGTTCGACACCACAATCCTCATACACCCATCGTTCTAGTCGGTGAGTTCTCTACAAACTAAACTAACGATTACTTCAAACTTGTTTTAGCTACAAAAATTGATTTAAGATCGGATCCTACCAAAGAAACTGTAACAGAAAAGGAAGGTAAAAAATTAAGACGCAAAATAAAAGCAGAGGGTTATATGGAGTGCTCTGCAAAAGAACGTATCAATCTCAAGGAAGTGTTTGAAGAGGCCATTAGGTGTAGTGGTAGGAAAAAAGTTCGGAATCATACAAGGACCTGTGTTATACTTTAATGACAATTTAAATTTTTTACTGTACAATATGATTGTAAAAATCTTTTGAGATTAAATTAATTATATAATTTTCTTAAAAATTGTTTTTGACACTTGCACGGGTGAAAAACGTTTAACAATATTACATACCATACTTAATCGCTTTTTACTTACTAGGTTACAGATTACTTAAATTTGATTCGCTTTCGATTGCATGCAAATAGTCGAATTATGCAAAAGTGGAATTTCTATGTTGATTTTATTAACACATTAATTAATTATTTATCATTGCTATTATGTACATATTGGACTATGAGTTTATCATTTTAGGAAACGTAACCTTTCAGTTTAAATGGTTCAGTATCATATAGAAATTGTGGGAATCTCAACAAATCTAAAGAGATGTGAGTTGTAAATTTTCTAGTATTTTTCGAATCGAACTAATGTAGTGAAGATTTGTTTTATTCAGTGAATAGGTCACCCGCGCACTGAAAGTACTTTTGCGTAACTCTGGACCTGAGTAATAACATGAAACCGATAATAAGACAGTTTCAAACCGCCGTCATGATTAGAACGTTTAACGATTTCTACTTTAATCATAATCACACGAAGAAGCACATTTTATCTTCAGCATGAGAATAAATCGATAATTTTCTTCCACGACCGGGATCTATACTAAGATTAGCTAGTCTTCCGGGTTTGGACCGTGTTGATGTAGCTGGAGTTGTCAACGTTCCGTTCACTTTCGTAAGGTCCTTCATCACGACGTGACAGAAATCGAAAACTTAAAGAAGTTAACGAAATCTAACAAAGAATGACTACAGAGTTAGGTAATATACTTGTTACTCTAACTCCATAGAAGTAACTTAAGAAGTATCGTCCCGGTGAAATCAGCTCGACTCGGATTGGGTCATGTTCGAAAAGGGGCGTGTCTTTGATAAACCAGTAACAACCGCGAACCAAAGAGGGAATAGTTTAAAACCGTCGTCATGATTTAATTTATTGGGGTGTTTGATGATTTCTATGCTTTCTCGAACTTTCTTATTGAAGACGAATCAAGATTTCGCAATAACTGAGGCATTGTCAAAATCTATATTGTGGCCTGTAGTAAAATAAGGTTCAGCAACAGCAGAATTAGAAATATCTCTTTTCGTTATACAACGATTGTTATGAAATATGGGCGATGACGAAACGACCAGTATCTCTTATATAGACTAAACCACATGAACAAGGAATTTGGTATACACCTTGAGATGAAAGTGTAAGAAATTTGTCCTTGGAAGTAGGAAAGCATTTGAGATATTTTACCTATCGAGCTGAATATGGATTTAATACCATACCTATCAATGTAAGGTATAAATCCCAATTTCGGATTGGAATCGAAAGTAGAAATGTCTTTAGGTACTCGAGTTAGGGAGTGTAGACGACGATTTATAAATATAATTTTAATATAATCTCGCTTCACACAAGTACATTCTTAGGTTGGCAAATAGAAAAAGCGCGATGAACAGAACGTTTTTGTGCTGGATGATATGAGACAAAGCATGAAGATGTCTATATGTATGGGTCTGCGATAAACAGAATGCCATAAAAGTATGTCGGGTTTACGTGTCACAAGAACGCCGAGAAATACGAAAGAACGATTCTTTTTGATTTCCCTGGTGAATTTGATATTAGGGTGTTGGTTTTTTAGATGATCAAGAAACCTAGGCAATTTGATACGGCCATGAGACCAAACAATAAACGCGTCAACATAGCTAAACGGCTAAACCAGACGTTGAGTTTTAATATCGATCATTCCAAAGCAACAGTATCAAAGGTTCTATCTACGACATTAGATAAAGGAGAATCCATGGCGGCACCTGAAAACTTTGGTAAAAAGCGAAGCGACTCGCAAGATCAGTACCAGCTTTATAGATTTCAAACGTTGAGTGAAATGATGAAAATTGAAGATACGAGAACAGTTTCTACCTGTAAATCCGAAAATAATCTCGGACAAAAACTTGGCTAGTTTGTAAGCAGGAGATTGGATAATACTGACGATATGTATAAAAGGGTTACTTGTTCGTGGACTTTAAGAAGTCTGTATGGACGAGGTGGTTTTGAATCCGAGGGGATAAGTCGACGTTTAGTTTCAGGAGGTAGATTAGAAAGATCGGATGATTTCGATGACTTCACATTTAATCTCCAAAGTGGGATTCCGATTTTTTCAACGTAATCCCTTTGATTCAGAATGACAGTAGCGTTGACTTTGTCAGCTGGAAGAACCATGATATCGCATTTCTACGAAGGCTTTTTAAAGTTAACTCTACCGACTTAGAAATGTTGGATTTAGGCATTTACGCCCTTTTTTGAACGTAACCCAATTACAGTCGAGCTCATCTCTCCGCGACAATACTTTTATAAATACGGAGACAACTTCTTAACACAAGTGAAATTCGATGGCAGAGCCATCTCATAGAATAAATATACTATGTATGAATAAGAGTATGTAAATGGCTATAACGTTTCTATCTTTATAGCCATTTGTGTGTGTTAGTTGTTTAGATGATCAAGAAATCTACGCAAAACGATACGACCATGAAACCAAACGATAAACGTGTCGTCAACATACCTAAATCAGACTAAGTTTTAATATCGATAATTCTGAAGCAACCTTTAAAAGATTCTATAAAAAATGGGGATAGAGGAGGATCCATAACGACACCCGATACTTGTTCGTAAAACTTGTTATTAAATTGAAATTAAGTAGATGACAAACACTTATCAATAAGAGGAGCCAAATTCAATCGCTGTCATGGCGAATCTTTAATAGGAACTTTGGTAAAAAGTGAAATGACATGAAAACTTACAAGATCATGAGGTTCAAGCTTTATAGATTTCAAACCTTGAATGAACTGATAAAAATTGAAGATGTGAGAAAAGGTTTTATCTGTAAATATTGGACAAAAACTTTGTTAGTTTGTAAGTACGAGATTGGAGACAGTAGCAGTTCCAAAGCTTTTTGGGCCTCGGGCGCGTATACCATTTAGGGCCCTTTCTCCCCATACGGACACGCATATATCTACTCAATTTTACGAAATTGCAAGCACGCCCGGGGCTGCGTGCGCGCGCCCGTATTATACAACGGGACTGTGGATAAAACTGACGATAGGTCTAAAAGGTATACCTTGTTTGTGGACTTTAAGAAGTCTGTATAGACGAGGTGGTTTAGAAGTTGAGGGGATACGTCGACGATTAGTTTTAGGAAGTAGATTAGAAGATCTGATGATTTCAGCGACCAAGCTATCAATATTTAAAGTAGGATTTCGAGTAAAAGGAGCGTACGTATCTTCTGACAGGTTAGAATGTATTTTCTCGACGTAATCAGTTTCTGGATCGAGAGTCATAGTTACGACCACGCCGGGGGGTATATTTCGTGCGCACACAATGCCGTGCAATTTATCGCATTACTAAAACAAATCCTAGTTCCTCGGGTTCCCGTTAGACGGTAGGTGCAGTATCGTGTACTCTTCGTACCGCAGGTTTTATAACCCAGTCTCTTAGTATGAAATCGGCAGTTCAGCGTTTAACTCGTAATGGTCCCTCCTTTTTAACTCTTTATTTCTGCACGATGTTTGCAGACCAGTTCAGTATCTCGATACCAGCTTTCGCTTGCCCAGTTATGGGGAATGGGAGTGTGTATCGAGGCCAGGACTAATGTCGCACGATGGAATAATTCGAAGTGCAACCTGTGCCTAAGCTATGTCCCAAGTCCCCGAGAAGCCGACACCGGACAGCGGGCCCCGGTGGGGCTCTCCATCACTCTCGGATACTCGTATTTTTGTCAAAATGACAGTTGCGTTGCCTTTGTCGTCAGCTGCAAGAACGATGATATCGTGGTTCCCATATACGAAGACTTAGAAATGTTGGATTTAGGAACTTTAATGATTTTGAACAGTTTTGAACTACCCCTTCTTTGGTTTCCGGTTGTTACTGGATTATCTAAGACACACCTGTTTTCGAACGTAACCTAAAACTATCAACGTACGTTTTAAGATCTACAGAAAATAAAAATTATCATCAAGTTTTGCAAAGTTATGAGATGAATTATCTGGAATATAAAGTTTTTTTGTGTATCATAGATTAGACGAAACGTCGTCGGAAAAAAGAGACCGGAGTTAAATATTTTTTTAAAAATAGAATTACTTTAGAAATAAATAAAAAATACAATTTTAACAATAATGGTAAATATTTTTTTCCCCTAGTAAAACTACATTATCATCATAAAGCGGCATAAATATCACCGGCATAATGAAATTTCTACAAATTTATTTAATTTTTAAGAACTTTTCGGTAGTCCGTACAATAATTCTTTAAAAGATTCTTCGTTAATGGTTTCCAAAGCGTTAATTTCTTGATTATCGATGTCATTCTTATCGCTTTCGTTGTTTGAATAACTCGATAAACATAGTGATTGTACTTCTGTTAATACTGGAGATAACATTAAGTTAAAAAAATCTAAGTTTTCGTTAGTCGACTCGATATTTACAGGTACATCTTGTGCGTTATCTATAAGAATAAATTTATTACTTATGTAACCAAATTTGATATATACCTAAGCAGTTTGAAGATAAATATTCGGTAACTAAATTCTGAGTATTTTCATTGACTGTTTCTGTTTGGTTTTTGTTCAAATGGTTTTGCTTAAGTTTCTCAACCAAATCGGGTTTTCTCACTATTGCACCGGGCGGGTCCACCGTACATTTGTGGGAACGTTGACTTACTTTATATCTAAACGATTTATTACACGCGGTGCATGTATACGGCATTGCTCCTGTGTGAATGCGGCAGTGAACTAAATATGATACCCGTTGCCGAAAACTTTTACCTAAAAAATTAATCAATGTTATACCTTTCGCGTTTTTATACTTTGCTATTTTAAAATAATTTACTAAAACACTGATCGTAACAGACTACCCGTCCCAAAAAAACTTTATGAGTTGATGCTCTTGAGTATTTCAAGTCAGTTTCCAAGCCAACGCCTTGCTTTACCGAATATTTTTACCAACTCAGTCGCCGATGTACTATTCTTTTGACCGAATTTGTCATATCCTTAAACGCCTACATTTTAAAATTGCTCACATCATCATCCTGAGTAATTATCCGAGGGAATATATCCGTCAGGCAGTTAGGCATCCCAATCCTACAGATTGAGCAATTTTACTTATCGCGCACTTAATTCTTAAATCTCCAATCATTAAAAAACACCAAATTGTACTTTACTTCGTCTTCTCAAAATCATTGACGTGGCGCCCCCATGGGTTACATTCTTTTCCCTATGTTCCTAACACTTCAAACATCCGACCATGAGACATGTCGGCTAATAAACGTTTTAATAATGAAGGTTATATAGTTACAAACACCTACGAGTTATCTTCGACTGATCTTTGTTGTTCACGTTGGATTGGCCGTTCGCAAAACCTTAAGAATTCGTTTTCTAACCGCGAGAAAAAAAAACTCATCCAAAAAAGATTATTCTCTGAGGACTATTTGTTCTAATCCTTATTAGAAACTAAAGATATAAAGTCAAGACAATTTAATATGTAAGCAAGAGACAAATCAGAATTTGCAAGATGAACACTATTTATAAAAATTTATGTTTCTTATGGGGTAGGGCTTAATTTAGCAACATCCTTATAATAAAGCCTTTTGTAGCATTTTCCAATTGTAACATTTTTTTTACCAACTAAACTTACCGCAAGTCTCACAAGTGAATGGTCTTTCGCCAGAATGTATACGTTCGTGATTATGCAACGTCGACAACTCTTTAAAAGCCCTTCCACACTCTACACAAACATGTGGTTTACTATCAGTGTGATACAACATATGTTTATGGTATGATTGTTGAAAGGTAAAGTATTTGTTGCATTGAGAACAATAATAAGGCATTTCACCTAAAAATGATTTACATGCTTTAAGAAGACGGGAAACACGGCAACTTACCAGTGTGCAACCGTTTGTGTTTTTTCAAAAAATACTTTGTCGTAAATAACTTTGAACACACATCACATTCCCAATTCTTATCCTGAACACATTTACGTTTATCCGTATTTTGTTTTTGAACCGCATCGTCTGAATCAACAATACTTTTCTTGTAATTGTTCTGTATGTAACTGAAATGAGCTACCCGAAGATGTACCATTAAACTTCCACGCATTCTAAACTGTTTTTGACACAAGTGACAATTATAATTGTACTTAGTTTGTTTGTTAATTGGTGTTTCATGTAGTAATCGTTGGTGTAATTCAAGGATGGTGTTATCAGAGAAGCGTAAATTACATATACTGCATTTAAAAGGGGCGTCTTCTTCTGGAACTACTTGAACTTCGGCTGGTGTATAGCACTCATTTTTTTCAGCAATTTCGGGATGTTTCATTTGAGCAATTTTGTTGTTGGTAATGTGAGAAAATAAATGAATCGTAAGTTTATCGAGTCCTAGTAATAGCTCATTACATACCGGACACGATATATGTGTAGTTGCGACACTTATCAAACTTGTTCGTAACGAATCTACACCTTCAAAGTGTGGTTTTAAGCATACTGGACACGATAACAGCGACATGATTTCCCACTTGTTTTAAAAGAAAATTAAAGTATTATGATCAGAAGCATGTGTTGCGACAAGACTGATTATTTTTAACCCAATGTTGAAGTAAGAATTCGGTTAAAATTAGAACACGAGCGGTTTATACGTTTTTCTATTTTTATAATATTGTGGGATTTTCAAATGTAACAGACATTAAGTTTGTAAATTCATTTCTATTCACATGGTAAGTTTCTAAACAAAAGTCTTACACTTTTATAATAAGAGCAAGCACGTCTTGTACTGTTGCTAACTTACAGAATATGAGTAAAAGGGAAGGGTTGCGATGCAGGTATGAGAGAGGGTTGAGGAATACGCGAGTGTCCTGCTTGCACTGTTTATAAAAACAATCATAAATCATCAATAGTTAATCAGTACAGTCCACTCTTTTATTTGCAAAACTAATATAAAATATTTTGCATTCTATTTACTTAAAACAAATACAAAGAAAAGGGATATTTCAAGCAAAAATAAAACCGCAAGAAACCCAACTTCGCTTCACGTACAATGCTATTTTACTTGTCTAAAAAAACTACAGGGTGGCTAGTGACTAAAAAGCCTTCTATATATGATGTGTGACATAAAAAAGCATACCTTGAACACCAAGTTCACAACTTAGAGCGAAGTGAACTGGAATGTGCTAAGTAGATGTTTGGCAAAATACGGAGCGATGGTAATGGGTAATCAATTATAATATTCTGAAGTTCCGTTTGATTTAAATAGTTTTTTGTCTTTGAAGTTAAACTCTTCTGTGGGATACCATGTAACTACACCAAGCCTGGTATAGACAGCATTACCTTCGAAGAACTCTCATCTGCAAGGATTTGACTGCATTTCTTTTTTCCCCGTAGAATCACATCACTGAAAGTTTGTGCTTATGAGTCCCAAATACACACGTGTAACGAGTAAAAAAATAATTTTCTCTACCAGTCCTGATAAGTGACTTTTCAGAGACAGATAACAAACGAAGAAATCTGCTAAGGTTCATATAAAAACAAAGGGCAATTATAAATTACTTATGTATTAACTATACTTTGTAATAAACTTCCGTTGAACATTATCAAATAAAACATATTTACACAATTAAATTAAATTAAGTTTAGATATTATTGCATCTTACTTGAAGACCACATTGGTATGTAATTAGACCAGCCCCTACTTCCAATTTCATTTCTAGCAACTATATTTAATTTATGAATTTCCTCTGGACTAAATTTTAAAATAGTATTAAGAACAGGCACTAAACGTGAGCGTTCATCACCGCTGCTCAACGTAGCAAACTAAAAGTTAAAAGTTTATCAAATGATTACTTATAGATATGCAAAACCAACCTTGAATACAACGTTTTTCAGATACTCTAAGTTCTCGGCGTGTTTCTCCCTTTCAACCGAACGTTGCTGCCTTCGTATTTCTTCCTTCAATAACTTATTCATCTGCACATGCTTAGCTAAGTCTTGTTCGGTGTCCGCCAATAATGCGGTCAAATGTGTAACTTTGGCTTCGTTATCGTTCATTTGTTTTTTAAGAAAACCAACTTCTTGTTCCGATTCATAATTTAACAATCGGTTTAATGGAATTGGATGTGAATTAGCTTCGACGTTTTCTGAACCTTCCCCTTGCTCCCTCCGACTTATAGGTGGTAGTAAAGTGAGTGAGTCAGTACTAGACGTGCCTTTTTCCAATTTACTTTGTAATTCAATTACTTCTCTGTTATGCCGAACTTCTTGCTCAGATAATTGCTGACGATAACACTGCGCTAAAGTTTCAGCGTGCAACTTTAATCCTCTTATTGCTTCTGCATGCTCAGTAATTGATTTTTGTTGGTCAGCGCACAACTGTTCTTGTTGTTTCTTAAGATCCTGAACAGCACTTGTCAATTCAATATTTTTGTTTAAAAACGCTTCTTTCTCAGTTGTCAATTTTGAATTTTCAAGAGTGAGTTTTTCTAAATCGACCCTGAAATTATTTAAATTAATATGGAACAAAAAGGTATAAATGTTAATTATTGAGTACGTCGACAGTACGAAAAAAAAAACTGTTACATTACTACCTCTCTTCTCCTACCTTAAATCATTTAATTCAGACGTTAAATTAGTAATATGAGTTTTTAAACTGGCGACCTCCTCAGACAATTTCTCTTCTAATCCAACATCTCTAGTTTGATTTTGGCGTAAAACACTTTGGGCTCTAACTTTATAACCCTGATATTCTTTATGCGTTTCACTAAGTTCATCCTCCTTCAATCTTAAGCTATCGCTAACTTCACGAAGCTTCTGTTCAAGTCCCATATTCTGTCCTCGCAAATAATCTTTTTCTGTTTTAAGACTATTATAAGATTTCTGATGTTCCGCAACAACTTTTGATAACTGTGAAGATAAGTCTTCATTTTCCACATGACAGGTTTCTAGTGCTTGCATGAAATTTTGGATTTTATCGTCTTTTTGTAAAATGATACTTTCTAAATCGTTTATTGATTTCTTATAAGCTTGAATTTCGCTTTGAGTAGCATTTAAGTTACTTTCAGCATTTTGAAGTTGCTCCACTAATCCTTTATTTTCTTCTTTAACCGAACTAACTGTGCCTTTTTGCGAATCTATTTGGTTCTTTAATTTAGTAATTAATTCCTGTTTTTTATCTAACTTTTGTGTCAAGTCTTTTAAGCTGCGCTCGTAATCCTGCATTTCCAAATTTAAAACGGTTTGCTTTTTACATTCAATGTTCGACTCTTGAAGGGAATTTCTAGTATAATTATGTTTATCAATTTCTTCTTTTAGGAGTTTATCTTTGGCTTCTAACTGCTGATTTAATTTTGATATTTGGTTTTCAAAATTCTTCTTTAACAAATTATTTGCTTCGATTTCCTTCCGAAGACTTTGAACTTTTGCACTAATCTACATTAATAAAAATTTTAATTTTTTCAATATTTACCGTGATTGTAGGAACTTACTTGTTTTTTCCAGGTATCGGTGTTTGTTTTTTCTTTGTGAAGTACGTCTATGTCGGATTTTAATTTAGTGATAGTTTCGTCATTATCAGCTAATTGTTTTTTGGTGTTACTTATGTCTAGTGCCGCAACATCTAATTTTCGCAAATAGTCCTTGACTTTATTTTTGTTCTCGTCCAATTCATCCTGAAGTTTATCACATTGTGTGTGTAACGTATGGCAAGTCTTCATGCTCTCGGTTAATTTTTGTTGCACCTCCATCTTTTCATTGTATTCCTTATTTAATTCCGCAGTTAAATCACGTATTTTGCCTTTTAATTTTAAAGCTAATGTTCTTAATTTACTATAACGTTCTTCCCAAGAACCATCTAAGTCTTTAATACGATTAAGTTCTTCAGTTTTTGAGATTGTAGATGTAGACATTGTTTCACTTTCGGCATAACCAACTTCTTGCGACGTATCTAAAGACTGTGAAGTGTTTAGTTTCTCTTGTAGTTGGATAAGTTCTTTTTGAAGTCGTATAATTTCTGCATCTTTCTGTAAATATAAATTAGAATTATGTTATTATGACTACTCTGTATACCTTTAATAATTCCTCCCCTGCGTCTACATTTACTTCTTCCACAGCCTCAGACTTATTTTGTAAAGCAACTATGTTCTTTTCTAAATTTGAAATAGCTTCATTTTTGTGTTGTATTGATTCAAGCTGTTCCTTGATTATTGAATCCTTCTGCTTGATTTTAGATAACAACTCTGCACAATACTCTTCTTGTTTCGATATCATTTCACCACGTGTTTTTAAAGCATGGTTCATTTCATTCATTTCTTCCAACAGCTCAGAGTTTTCTTTTTTAATATTGCTGATTTGTTCTTCTACAGTGTTAACTTGAATACTGCTTTCAGTAGTTTCTTTATCAATTTGTGCTAGATTTTCTTCTAAAGAATTAGTTTTCCTTTGTAATTCTGTATATAGGGTATTCATTTCATTGAGACTGTTTGATAACACAGTTTTTTCTTCCTGAAGGATTTGCTCGGTTTCATTAAACCTTTCAAATTGACTCTCTTTGTTAGAAAGTTGAATAATTAAATTGTCATTGTCAGATTTCAATTTCGAATTTTGAGTTTGCAAGTCTTGGAATTCAATTATAATTTTTTCAGAATACTGTTTTAATTGAACTTCCCATGTTTTGACTTGTTCAATGTAGTTTTTAAAACTATTTAAAATGCCCGTTTTGTGTTGCTTTAATACCTTTATATCCATTGCAAATTTTACTATTTTTGTATGAAATTGTTTAAGCTTATCTTTAAGTTTTTCGTTGGTATTTTGTAAATCTGATGCATAACCACTTAATTCAATTTGATTGTCAGTTAACTTACTTGACATGGTTTTAAGGTCCTGTTGTAATTTTTCCACTAATGCTTTATTTTTATGCAATTCGATATTTAAATCATCAGATTCACTTAAGTATACTTCACGTTGTACAGTACTTTCTTTAATACTTGCCCTTAAGTCACATATGATAATTTCAGCATTCTGATAGTTCTTTTCCAAGGTCTCTATGTTAGCTTTTAATTCTTCATATTTTTGTGTAAGTTCGCTGTTGCTTGTCTGTAAATCACTGATAATTTTTTCCTTCTCACTTAATTTCTCATAAAATATCTGTTTCTCGGATTCTAACACCTCTTGCTGCTGCTGTTGAAGATTATTCTCCTTCAGTTGTTTCTCTAAACAATCTAAGTGCTTTAATAATTGTTCGTTATCTTCATTTAATCTCTTGGTTTGCCTTTGAAGACTTTGGTTCTCAATATCTAATTCTGATATTTTAGCTTCTGCTTCAATTAAATGCTTTTCACAAGTCGTATACCTGTCAAAAAAAGAATCTTTCTGTCCTTTTAACTCTTCTAAACTTGTTATCAGCGACAATTTTTGTGTGGTTAAATTTTCGATTAGTTCGTCTTTAACTGTAGAATTTGCTTGTTCTAGCTTAACTTTTAAATCGTTATTTTCTTGTGTTAATACCTCTTTGTTGTGTATTGCTTTTTTTAATATTATAACTAAGTCTTGGTATTTTTTCATTATGTCCTCTTTAGAAAAATTTTCTAAAGAATTTTTTCTTGATGTTTCTACTGTTGTTTCCATGTTTTTATAATTTTATTTTAACTTTGAAGTTTAATTATTAAATATTTGTTTTAACACGTATTTGCTTGGTTATGAGATGACATTTTGCATATGTTGCATATTTGGTTTGCAACTAAGGTATTTTTGTGAAATATATATAGGATGTTACATATAAATAAAACTTGACTGAATTTAAAATGTGTTCATTATTTGATAAAAGAATGATTGTATGAAAAAGATAAAAAAATCAATGGAACAAAGATTAGGCCAAACAACCGTAGTATTAAATAAACGTAACTATTATTTTCTGAGGGTTCTGCCGTTTTGTTTTTTACAGTTTTTTTTCGCATATTTTTTTTATATTTAATTTGTATAACCCCATGCTTCTAAAAATTGTGTAAACGTAAATTTATCAATTAAGTTTAAACAAATTAGTACTAAATCAAACTGAAAAAATAAATATAAAAACGATTTGATTGCTGACGTTGAGGTTAACATAATTAAATTGATTACGAAGATAGTACTTGTGGTTATGTGGAGTACGTTACAAAAGTACTCTAATTACCTAAAATGTAATAAAACGCGATCTGGAAATAAATCATAATTACGACTACACGTTTATTTTGAAAAATTAATTGATTAAATTTTCTAAATGTGGCAGTTCCGACTGTGAGAAGTAATTTCCCCAAGACTTATAAGTTGGTACTTATACATAACGCATTTGATCTCTTCAAAGCATTTCGTTGATTTACATTTTTTTATTGAGATTTACTACTTTCGCCCAAATCGCTTAAATTTTTTTCACAGATTTAGGAATGTCGAAAGTTTTTCTTACAAGGGTTTTTAAACATAGCTAAACTGCAACAACTTATCGAAATGGATGAGTTTATGAATACAGAAATATCTGATCACGATATGGTAAAAATTTCATGCAGAAAGCAACTTGTTTTGCATTCTGCATAAATTGCAGTTTATACAATCTCATCCTGGTTTTAGATCGTGCAATGGATTAATAAAGCAACCTACTCAAAAAATCCAAACGAAAAATTTGATCTTATACATAAATTACAAGAATTTTTAATTAGAAAAGTTCCAAAATTATTACCACAGTTTCTTTCCGATTTGTTAGATTTTGCAACTGATAAGAGTGCAGATGTTAAAAAAGCAATAGTTGCTTTTATCGAAGAAGCATGGTATGGATACATTATCTTAAAATTCTTATAAAAAATTTGTTGTTGTAGTAAGGTTAATGAGTCGGTGCTACCAAAAGTTATGGGTCATCTACATATGCTTCTCTGTGTCGACAGTATACCAGTGCAGAAACGAGTAATACAAGCAACTATCACTATCTACAGAAAGATGTTAAACTGGTTGTGCAAAGCTCCTATAATAACAGCAGATATGGAACAAGCTTGGAATCAGTTAAATGTAATTAAAGTTGAAATTGTTAACATGATTGATAGCGATAACGATGGTGTTCGTACTAGCTCGGTGAAGTTTCTAGAATGCGTGGTGCTTTTGCAAACATATCCTGATCCTGAAAACAAATCTGTAAATGATTTCAGTTTAGAAGATGTTCCCTTAACTTTGAAAATTGCTAGAAGACGCAAATTAGAAGAAGAAGCAAAGTATAAACTTAGTTTTATAAATTCCATAACTAATTATTTATTTTTAGCAAAATTTTTGATTTATTGATTAAATTTAATGGATCACAACACGTGAGCAGTGCTAATTTATTTGCGTGTCTTGGTGCTTTGACTAATATTGCAAAGAATCGACCCGAATTTATGGGTAGGGTTATTACAGGGATTGAGTTGTTACATTCGAATATGCCGCCAACGCTTAGCAGTACCCAAGTGAATTCTGTCAGGAAGAAGCTTAAAACTGAATTGTGTTCGTTGATTAAACATCATGTTGCAGCTTATGATTATCTAGAAAATATAACTACGATGCTGATCGAATTAGGTACAATTTGTTATATTAAGAATTAATTTTTTTTATCACTTTTAACTACTTTTACAATATGATTATAATTTGGATTTATTTACTACAGGTTACACTCAACAAGAACTGCAGAAAATGGTACCCAAGGTTGAAGATAGAAGAAGGTTTGTAAAACGAAGTTATGCAGATGATATACCAGCTGTTCAGGTTAAAAAGGCAAAGTTAGATAAAGATGTTGATTCTGAAAAGCAGAAGTTAGCAACGGATGTCAATGAAAAATTTGTATCGGACAGACTCAATATAGATGTAGCTGTTCAGTTAGTATTATCCACATTACCAAAGTTGCCTGCTACAATTCCTGCTCAATTTAAAATTGATTATGCAATGTTTTTGAAAATGGGTCATGTTGGTGATTTGAAGGTATTGGCGAGAATGTTAGGTATACAGTTATTGGAAGCTGGTGTTGGACCTGGCGTTGAGTTCTTTAAAAGTCCACTGGCCAGTAGAGAAAAGTCTCCTGTAGTAGAAGTCAGTAAAAAGAAAGACGAAAACGATGATAAGGTTAGTACATATGATTTTCTAGTTTAATTATGTTCCTTTTAAATTTGAGAATGACTGCCGTTGTAGACTTCCAATTGCTGGAAAGAATGTTAGAGTACTCTTTCAGAGTTGCTGGTGGTTTGATCTTTTAGAGTTGATTTTTAGATACGTCAGAGATTGAAATTTTTCAAGTTTGTTTTGGTCTATGAAGAGTATTGGTATAAAATTGTTCTTAAACCCTATTTTAGAGGGATCACGTGAACAATGCCAATATTTTTACATACTCTCTATTTCTGCTAGGGATATCTGTAGACGATTACACTTCTTTATCTGAATCAGTTACGCAAAATACTTGTACAATTGTTAGCTTTTCTATCATATTAGAATTCAGGGTTGCATTCGTAATATAATTTTTCATTGTGGATAATTTCCGTGTTGTTGTCACACAAGCTGAGCTTTCGTCACACGTCGCATTGAACATCTTCAGAGCCCGGAATAAACTGATTGATTGCGCCGTGAAGTCTCGCTTTTATAGACCGGCGATAAAACTGGTTTCCAAATCTCCGGTAAAGGAAAACTACTATCTCGGTTTATATTAAAAGAATTTTTTATTACATATTTCAGTGGATTCCTTAAATTTTCGCTGATAGTAATTAAAAACATTCGTCAAAATTTTAAGTGTTAAAACATAATATGATGGCACGTTTCTAACACGTGTTCCGCCACCGCTGACTTCGAAGATTGTTTAAGACGACTAAATCTTTGATGCACCTTAATACGAATTCCTACGCTGCTACCCGTTTCTCCTATGTATGCACGATCACAAGAGCAACAAATGCAATAAACGCCGCCAGATTGAAAAAGAATAACGTCCTTCACCGAATTTAAGAGTTGGCTCAATTTAGGAAGAGTAACAATGTTGTGTTTAGACATCGGTCCGTGGTACTTTTGACATAGGGTAGATAAGCGATAACACTGGTTGAGACATATATTCCGTTGCCTACACACAACATTGTTACTCGGTTTTCTACTCTTTCTAAATTGGGTCAACTCTTAAATTCGGTGAAGGATGCTATTCATTTTCAGTCTGACGGTGTTTATAGTATTCTTTGCTCTTGTGGTCTTGCATACATAGGAGAAACGGGCAGAACCGTAGAAATTCATATTAAGGAGTATGTAGTCGTCTTAAACAATCTTCGAAGTCAACGGTGGCGGAACACGTGCTAGAAACGGGTTATTATATCAATGATCATATTATGTTTGAAAACACTCAAAATATTGGCAAATTTTTCTAATTACTATCACCGATAAGTTTGGAAATCCATTAAAATAATTAAAAATCCTTTTAATATTAGCCGAGATTCTAGGTTTTGGTTACCGGAGATTTGGAAACCAGTTTTATCGATCGGAGACCGGTCTATAAAAGCGAGACTTTATGGCGCAATTAATCAGTTTCTTCCTGACTCTGAAGATGTCCACTGCGACGTGTGACAAAAGCTCAGCTTGTGTGATAACGACAACACGGGAATACAGAATAGAAAATTGAATTTTTCTATCTTAATTTTAATTAACTAAGTGATCGCCATACACGGTATTTTGGTCATTTTGTGTTGCTCTTATTGAAAACGCCACTATTCGTTCGTTGATGTATTTACGTAATGGCAAAAAACTGTAGAGTTGCAAAGTAGAAAATCGAAATCTACGTAAGATTATGGTTTGAAAGTGAATTGTTATTTAAATAGAAGTGTGTGTCTGGTGAAAAACCTGTTTAAATTTAGTTAAAATTAGAAGAAAACTGCATTAAAAATTCCATAAATGTTTAATGTGGTTTTTAACAAAATGCAAAAATGAACAGTTGGCTTTAGCAACATTTAACAAGTATATCTTTGTTGTCTAAGGAGGTTTATTGTCTAATATTATTGTAATCAAATCTGCGCGCGCTCTATGCGGCACTTTAATATCAAGAATAATTTTATATTTGTCGCATTTATAAATCCTTCTTCACCAAATTTCAAAACAATACAGATAAATCTTTAAGAATAATAAAAAAAGATTTTTAAGTTTCAACTTTAACACCCTCTATTTCTGTTATTATTCAAGATTGGACTAAGATATGTTGGCTTATATTAACGTATTTTAACTCAAAGTATGTGTGGTCTACAGTTGTACACCCTGGGGATAGGGGGCAAATTTATGTTATTTTATCTATATTTTCGAAACAAAATTTTAAAAAAATTTAAAATTGGGCAAAATAAAGTGCTGCGATCGTGAATAAGGGGCTGGTGCAATTACACCCATTGTATGTTGGTTAATTGGATTTAATAACCGTAAAATTTATCAGTTAAATCTATATGTGGATCGTTAGTCACGAGATGGCCTAGGCTACAACTCTTGAATTATCAAATTGGAATGTGTCCGCGTATTAGGGTTACAATTCAATTTCCTCAATTTGTCTTCTATACGATACTCTTGTACACATTATGTCTATGGAGTTTCGTATACCGGCTGTCTCACGGTGAGCGTCGGTTAGAAGTACATATATCAAGAACTGTTAAAGCTATATATTTAAAATTTTGCACATGTGACTTGCCGTGTTTAACCTATTAAATAAAATATTTTCCAAATTGTACTGAGCATCAACATGTTTATTTCAAATACAAACCAGACAATTTTTTTTTCACATTCTGATGTCATAAAATGTTTAGTATGTATGCTTAAAATAATCGGCGTATCAATTTTGAAAATTTCAAAATCTTGTTTAGGAAATAAAATTGAAAATCGAAAGTGGTAAAAGTTACGGAAATGGGATTTTAGGTTCTCAATGTCAAAAGATTGAGAGACAATTTTCTATAATGGATAATAAAAAATTGTCCGCGGTTACGTATCTATTTGAAAAAAAAACTTAAAAAATCTCTTTTTTTTAATAGAACGCTTATTTAATTATCAGTCTCTTATATGCAGAAATAAATTTCCTTTTAAATTGATATACCATATTCCTATACCTAAAATCAATGATTACAGAGTTATTTACATTTTTCTATTCAAATTTATAATTACATAGATACTTTACAAATTTTAATTCAATTGTTTCTTATCCTTTCTTATGTTTTTATTTTTATTTGACAGTTGTCAGTTAGCTATCAGTTTGAAAGTTACATTTACGTTTGTTATTAGTGGTATTTGTTTGAATTTTTATTTTTGCGCTGATATTCTAAATTTGTTTTACATTCATGGCGAGTCAGCTCGTACCTGCAGAAACTTTAACAAAAGATATCCGCATTTGCTTGCAATGACAGAACAAAAAATGTAGAGGATTGAAAATGAATTTTCTAAATTTTGGAAAAGTAAATGCGCCACGAAATTTGACAAACCCAATTGTCTCCAATGAAGTTGCAGAAACCAATGTATTGGGATATACTTGATTTAAAAGAAAATTGTAACAAAATACGAACTTATAAATATTTTATATGCCTCTTTTTAAACGAAAAAATAAAAACCCTACTTTTTAAGTCGTACTTATGTTTAATCCATACCAGGTGGTAGAGGCTCCAATGATCCTAATATTGGAGGCAGTAAATCCGTCATTATAGGTGGCTAGAAAAATATTAGTTATTACGATGATTTTCATCAAAAATTTAACATACTGGAACCATTTCAGGAGGTTTTACTGGTGTCGGTGGTGGTACTGGAGCGGGTATATCAACTAAAACTTCTTGTACTGCAGATGGAATGTGCGTACGTTGTCCTTCGCTAAAGGTTTGAAGGTATTGCTTTAAAGGATCTCTCAACTCGGGACACATATTCAAAGCTTCTGATAACTGAGATGCGGGTAGCTGCATTAAAACTGAAAAGCTTTGGGGGCGTGTTTTTAAGCAGCATTTTACGAATCCTTCCCATACTACTTTCTGTTTCCATACCTAATTCAATTGTTGGTGTAAACACATAATATCATATTATAGAAGGTAGTTACCTGCTTCAGAATTAAACGTTGGAGGATGTTCATGACAAATCCTGATAGACGCGGATGCGAAGATAAAGCTTGGATGACTGTTCGCATTAACAACGTTGGTAACGGTGATTGATCCATTAATTGTTGTAGAACGACAGCTAAGACTTCTTGAGTAAAAACCTAAATTAAGAAAGAATGAAAATAATAGAATGCAAAATTTTCTTATAGTTTCAAGCAGTAAAGTAAAATGTATTCAACTGATCCTAAAGTTCTTTGTAGGAAACTTTTCAATGTAGCAATTTTTTCATTAGTATCTTCGATAATTTGATGAGTTTTACATAATTACTATAGTTCATACGTTGGGCAATGTAACATAAGTAATTAATACGTAAATCAAACGTCAATTATAAAGCAACCGATAGTTGTATTGAATATGCACCTATGCAAACTAAAAACCAGATACATGCGCTGAAAACAAACCTTATGGAAACTGGAAAATAATAAGACAGTAGTTTTTAAGTACCTAAGAGTCAGTGGTTCTCAATAGAAGATACACTAATTTCATTATGATGTTTGTATAAATTTATCGATTTCTGCGTATTGCTATTGCCTGTCTAGATTTTTCTTTTTTATACTGGCTCCTGCAACAGTGCGTCAGGCTTTCTTGGCGCCTTTCTCGTGAGAGGTAGAAAAAAAATTATTCATACAAAAAGTTATTGGTTTAAAAATCTTTATCGTAAAATTAATTTCAAACAATGTTGTCTCAATTTTGCCGTATAATTTATTTTTAAATGAGTCACCGCCTAAATGAAAATGGAAAACATTTACTTTAGTATCGTTTCTCGTTTGTTTTAATAATGTTGTTATCTTTCATGATGTGGGAATAAAAGAATTAATCGTATTAAAAAGTATTAGCTGTTTTTGTTCATCTCACATTGACTCTTATATTTTGACAGTTGTTGTCTCAGCTTGACCTACTTGGGTGCATAGAAATGTAGTGAAATGTTTACTTTTGTACAGAATTTTATGTAATTATGTAAATGTGTTAAATATCTCTGAAATTATGAACTTTAGGTATCGGGAATGGTTATACCCATCAAAAGGTAATTTAAAAACAAATAAAATTATGCAAAAACATACATAGTGTTCCATTGAAAATAAGCAAGTTATTAACGTATGAAGTTTGCCAAATGCATGCTAGTTTTTATCAAGTAATAGGTTAGAAATATGTCAAAATTTTACACGGAATCATTAAAACAATGTTTAAAGATTCCAAAAATACAAACCGCATATCAATAGAGCTAAAAACAAAGAAGTTATAGGCTATTTTTGTTGGACACAACTGTCAAATCTTTACGAAAAAAATTAATAACTCGAAAACTATGTGGATCGTTAGTCACGAGATGGCCTAGGCTACAACTCTTGAATTATCAAATTGGAATGTGTCCGCGTATTAGGGTTACAATTCAATTTCCTCAATTTGTCTTCTATACGATACTCTTGTACACATTATGTCTATGGAGTTTCGTATACCGGCTGTCTCACGGTGAGCGTCGGTTAGAAGTACATATATCAAGAACTGTTAAAGCTATATATTTAAAATTTTGCACATGTGACTTGCCGTGTTTAACCTATTAAATAAAATATTTTCCAAATTGTACTGAGCATCAACATGTTTATTTCAAATACAAACCAGACAATTTTTTTTTCACATTCTGATGTCATAAAATGTTTAGTATGTATGCTTAAAATAATCGGCGTATCAATTTTGAAAATTTCAAAATCTTGTTTAGGAAATAAAATTGAAAATCGAAAGTGGTAAAAGTTACGGAAATGGGATTTTAGGTTCTTAATGTCAAAAGATTGAGAGACAATTTTCTATAATGGATAATAAAAAATTGTCCGCGGTTACGTATCTATTTGAAAAAAAAACTTAAAAAATCTCTTTTTTTTAATAGAACGCTTATTTAATTATCAGTCTCTTATATGCAGAAATAAATTTCCTTTTAAATTGATATACCATATTCCTATACCTAAAATCAATGATTACAGAGTTATTTACATTTTTCTATTCAAATTTATAATTACATAGATACTTTACAAATTTTAATTCAATTGTTTCTTATGCTTTCTTATGTTTTTATTTTTATTTGACAGTTGTCAGTTAGCTATCAGTTTGAAAGTTACATTTACGTTTGTTATTAGTGGTATCTGTTTGAATTTTTATTTTTGCGCTGATATTCTAAATTTGTTTTACATTCATGGCGAGTCAGCTCGTACCTGCAGAAACTTTAACAAAAGATATCCGCATTTGCTTGCAATGACAGAACAAAAAATGTAGAGGATTGAAAATGAATTTTCTAAATTTTGGAAAAGTAAATGCGCCACGAAATTTGACAAACCCAATTGTCTCCAATGAAGTTGCAGAAACCAATGTATTGGGATCCCACATAACACAAAAAGGTCCATTACATATGCAATGAATGTGATGTTCATGGATTATGGAGGTTTAATGTACATCCACAATAAACATTATGGATCTCATATGGAGTTACAATGGATGTGACATTCCGTCAAATATGACCTCCACTGTATATCCACGGTACCTCCATTTCTATTCCAGAAGGTATAGATTATGGAGTTGCAATGGACGTGTTATTTCATCAGATATAACCTTCATTGCATATCCACTGTCCTCCAAATATACTCTTGTATGTAGGTTAAAATATTTATTTTAGATATTGGTACTTAGGTTAAAATAAACTAAAAAAAAATTATTATATTTACTGTTTACTTTTTGATTATAAAATATATATAGAAATATAAAAATAATGTCAGTGTCTGTCTTGAAGTTTCTCTAAATTGATCGATTCCTGAAAAAAATCAAAAATGTACAATAACTATTCTAGAAAGCAATTATATAATCACAAAGGGCGCTCACAGTGAAAATAATTCATAAACTTTAATACCTCTGTAGTAGTTTATATATAAATGTTTATATCACTAACGAAAACCGCTGAATCACTAACCTCGCGAACTACCATAATGTGATCAGTGATCACAATGCTTTATGGGTAAGAAATGGCGGCGTTGCCGATAATATTCAAATTTCCTATATAATCATGAATTGAAACTTGTCTGTAATGTATGTGTGATATAAAGGTAGTTACATAACTATCAATTATACATAAAATAGTAAATGAATGTATGGAATGTTATACATATTAAGTAATTAAAGCGGCAAGATTTACTATAATGAACCAATAAGATAAGAAACGAATTTTTTCGGTACCAAATCATAAATTCGAATTATTATAATTATTATATATTATTATAATTAGAAAACAAGTAATTTGATCTTCAAATCCACTTTTTTTAGTCATCAACAAAAAAATCCTTAATATGAATCATCTAAAACAAAATATCCTTTTTTATTTTATTTATTGTATTTATTTTATTTATGATTTTTATTTATTATTTATTTTTTATTTATTTATTATTCCTGAAAATTCAGATGAAAAAATGTTTTTCATCACACATTCATAAACTGTTTTCCGAGTCTTCGCAAACCTTTACAGGTCCTTGGTCGGTCTTCTGCTGACGTCTCGTTTCACAATTCTTATTCGGATTATGTGATTTTAAAGATCCATGTAAATACATTCGAATGTATATACGTTCATGGATGTGCACGTATGTACATACTGTGGAGCTGTAATGTATATTACTTGATGGATATTCATCAATGTATGCCGAATGGATAAGTATGTATCTTCATTGTATCTCGTGTGCTATGTGGGATACTTGATTGTTTTCCCTGAAAGTTCTATTCGTTTGGCGGAAAGGGGTCTTGGATACTCCAGAAGATAGAATCTCAAATAATCATAACATGCACAATTTTTAATTTTCGACTGGCCAAGAACTACATCCACAAGATCAAATTCAACGGGTGCAATTGCGAAATACTTGTGAAGACTCAATAAGATCCAAATTTTCTTCAGAAAATTATTTGGTCAGATGAATAAAAATTTTCTATAGAGGGTTAGCATGAAAATCAATTTGCAACCAGACCAAACAATTATCAGCAAAGTTTAGCTTCAACGTGTTTGCAATGTTAATGAACCACCGCGTGTGTTATTTTATTTATGATAAGAATTTAAACAGTGAGATATATGTATTTAAAAAAACCAGGTGCAAATTTTTTTGCAAAGTTTACCACCAGCCGAGTTAGAAACATGCTGTTATCAATTAGATGGTGCTCCAGCACATTGTACCGCTGCAGTCGGTCATCAGTTGGAACAAATGTTCGAAGACCGATGGATTAGACGTCTGGGTTCTTGGTTGTGGCCAGCAAGATCGCCAGATCTAACGCCATGGGATTTTTATTTGTGGGGTCTATTGAATCAAAAATGTACGAAACTTCTGTTAATACCAAAGAAGAACTACGGGGTGTATCGCAGCGTTTGATAACTTACATCTTTTAGAGATCAGAAGAGCAACGATTCAGGGTGTTGAAACACGTCTTATGAAATGTATGGAAGCATTGATGGAAGTGAATGGTACCCATTTTGAAAGTTTAATGTAACTAATGGGTTCAAATTAGTCAAGAGGCGACATCAAGTACAATTTCGTGTGCGGCCTAGTGATTTCATGACCCGGGCAGCGTAGAACATATCGCATACGTTTAACTTAATATTAATTTGTTGTTATACCCTACACACGCTACAAATTTTAATTATAATTTAGTTATCGTTTGTTTGAAAATTTTCAAAGCCAACCATGTTTTATAAAGTACCTATGTACTTATAAATTTGAATAGAAAAATCTAAATAACTCTGTAATCATTTTCAATTTTATTTCCTAATGATTTTGAAATTTTTCAGTGAAAAAAATTTTTTTTCTCAACAATCACAATTGATACGCCGATTATTTTCAGCATACATACTAAACATTTTATGACACATCAGAATGTGAAAAAAAATGTCTGGTTTGTATTTCAAATAAAGATGTTGATGCTTACTTCCGGTATTTCCGGAAATGCTGCCATTTGGAAAATATTTTTATTTAATAGATTAAATACGGCATACGCATGTGCAAAATTTTAAATTTCTAGCTTTTACAGTTCTTGATTTACTTCTAACCGACGGTCACCGTGAGACACCCTGTATACAATGATACGTATATTTTGTATATGGTAAGTGACTGGTCAATACTTTCCTTTATTAGCACTTTAGAATCAATATATACGTTAAAAATCTACATGTAATTTCTATTATTCGCATTAAAACTATTTTATTTACAGATACAAAAAAAAGATCGCCCAAAAGTGCCACGTATTAAAACCTTAAAACTATCGGAAATAACAAAGCCTTTGGAAAAAACTACTAAAGAAAATTTGATGTTAAGCGCAGTACAGAGAATATTAACATCCGATAAAGCCACGAGTAATCTGCTACGTCAAAAAGTCGTAGTTACTTTAGCAGCATCGTTTAGCGAGAGCGTTAGGTCCACTGTTCTTGCTTTTCTTGTATCTGACTTGAGATCTCACTTGGACGTTGCTTTAGGATGGTTGTTTGAAGAATACAGTATTATGCAGGGGTTTACGCGTTTACCGGCTATGAGACGCGATGGTCGTTTAGATCAGGGTTACACAAACTTACTAAGCACATTTATTAGTGTTGCGTCAATTGATGCTTTAGTTCTTTCACAAATCATGCAAGAAGCACCTATGATAACAGATCAAGCCTTAGAACAGTTATGCGCATTGTGTAAAGATGAAGTGCGTTATACGTGGGCTTTGGGGTTAATCAAAGACCTCGTGGTACGAAGACCACCCAAACAATCAATGTTTTTAAATGCTCTTTTGCAACACACAACACACGAATCGAATGAAGTGCGCGAATGTGCTATCGGCCATGTCATCGAACTATACCAACGGCAAAACCTTAAATCTAGTATCGAAAAATTTATACAACTTCATTTAGACTTTTTAAGATTAAGTCAGCCACCTATGAGTTTATTTGGTGATTCACAAGGACGTTTAATGGGTGGTGATTCTTGGAACGATGATCTAGTTCGATGCTGTTTATTACCCTACGTCTCTATTTTACCGATAAATCAAAATTTAGTGCATAATCTTGCGAAAGTGTACATACAAACGAACGCGGATATTAAGCGAATTATTTTACGGTTGCTGGAAGCACCTGTTAGACAAATGGGAATGGATTCTGTCGAACTGCTGAAGTTAGTTGAGGAATGTCCAAAGGGCTCGGAAACGCTCGTAACTCGAGTTATACATATTTTAACTGATAAGGGACAACCCAGTCATCAATTAGTGCAACGAGTTCGAGAATTATATCAGACTAGAGTGTCCGACGTGCGTTTTCTTATTCCTGTACTTAACGGTCTAACTAAGCAAGAAGTTATAGCAGCTTTGCCTAAATTAATAAAATTGAATCCAGTTGTGGTTAGAGAGGTTTTTAATCGCTTGTTAGGATTACACGGTGATAGTCCGATTACTCCAACGGAACTGCTAGTGGCGTTGCATCTTATCGATCCCGGCAAGGCCGATTTGAAGACCACGATGAAGGCTACTTCTATGTGCTTAAATGAGAAACAGGTTTGTTCCTTTTCTGTTTTATTAGCATCAATTTAAACGGTTTTCCTATAAATATTTATTCAAGTATACGATGAATTATATATATAATATAATTATACGCTGAGCAATGTAACATAAGGGATTTTAGTCTTACTACAAATGTCATTTATATCGCGACCGATAGTTGTATTGAATATGCACCTGAAATGCAAAGTAAAAACCAGATACATACGGGCGAAAGTTGCTCAAAACAAACATGGAAACTGGAAAATAATAGAACAATCGTTTTTAAGTACCTAAGTGTCAGCGGTTCTTAATAGAAGGATACATTAGTTTCATTACGAAAGTGTGATGTTTGTATAAATTAATCAATTTCGCTAAAAACAAATTGTATATAGAGGGTTCAGCAACAGTGCGTCGGGCTTTCTTAGCGCCTTTCTCGTGAAAGACACAAAAAAAAATGATTCGTACAAAATGGTATTGGTTTAATCTTTATGTCGTCAAATTATTTTCAAACATAAATAGTGTCCCCAATTTTGCGGTATAACGAAAAACATTTTTTTCAAATGAGACATCGTGTATATTTTTTGATTTTTAAATTCCTTAAGTAATTCCTAAACGCCTATAGCATTCCCTGAACTTAATTGTTTTTGAGTTATTAATTTTTTTCGTAAAGATTTGACAGTTGTGTCTTCAACAAAAATAGCCTATAACTTCTTTGTTTTTAGCTCTATTGATATGCGGTTTGTATTTTTGGAATCTTTAAACATTGTTTTAATGATCCCGTGTCAAATTTTGACATATTTCTAACCTATTACTTGATAAAAACTAGCGTGCATTTGGCAAACTTCAAACGTTAATAACTTGCTTATTTTCAATGGAACACTAGGTATGTTTTTGCATAATTTTATTTGTTTTTAAATTACCTTTTGATTGGTATAACCATTCCCGATACCTAAAGTTCATAATTTCAGAGATATTTAACACATTTACATAATTACACAAAATTCTGTACAAAAGTAAACATTTCACTACATTTCTATGCACCCAAGTAGGTCAACCGGAGACAACAATTGTCAAAATATAAGAGTCAATGTGAGATGAACAAAAATAGCTAATACTTTTTAATACGATTAATTCTTTTATTCCCACTTCATGAAAGATAACAACATTATTAAAACAAACGAGAAACGATACTAAAGTAAATGTTTTCCATTTTCATTTAAGCGGTGACTCATTTAAAAATAAATTATACGGCAAAATTGAGACAACATTGTTTGAAATTAATTTTACGATAAAGATTTTTAAACCAATAACTTTTTGTAGGAATATTTTTTTTTCTACCTCTCACGATATAGGCGCCAAGAAAGCCTGGCGCACTGTTGCAGGAGCCAGTATAAAAAAGAAAAATTTAGACAGGCAATAGCAATACGCAGAAATCGATCAATTTATACAAACATCATAATGAAATTAGTGTATCTTCTATTGAGAACCACTGACTCTTAGGTACTTAAAAACTACTGTCTTATTATTTTCCAGTTTCCATAAGGTTTGTTTTCAGCGCATGTATTTGGTTTTTAGTTTGCATTTCAGGTGCATATTCAATACAACTATCGGTTGCTTTATAATTGACATTTGATTTACGAATTAATTACTTATGTTACATTGCCCAACGTATGAACTATAGTAATTATGTAAAACTCATCAAATTATCGAAGATACTAATGAAAAAATTGCTTCATTGAAAAGTTTCCTACAAAGAACTTTAGGATCAGTTGAATACATTTTACTTTACTGCTTGAAGCTATAAGAAAATTTTGCATTCTATTATTTTCATTCTTTATTAATTTAGGTTTTTACTCAAGAAGTCTTAGCTGTCGTTCTACAACAATTAATGGATCAATCACCGTTACCAACGTTGTTAATGCGAACAGTCATCCAAGCTTTATCTTCGCATCCGCGTCTATCAGGATTTGTCATGAACATCCTCCAACGTTTAATTCTGAAGCAGGTAACTACCATCTATAATATGATATTATGTGTTAACACCAACAATTGAATTAGGTATGGAAACAGAAAGTAGTATGGGAAGGATTCGTTAAATGCTGCTTAAAAACACGCCCCCAAAGCTTTTCAGTTTTAATGCAGCTACCCGCATCTCAGTTATCAGAAGCTTTGAATATGTGTCCCGAGTTGAGAGATCCTTTAAAGCAATACCTTCAAACCTTTAGCGAAGGACAACGTACGCACATTCCATCTGCAGTACAAGAAGTTTTAGTTGATATACCCGCTCCAGTACCACCACCGACACCAGTAAAACCTCCTGAAATGGTTCCAGTATGTTAAATTTTTGATGAAAAACATCGTAATAACTAATATTTTTCTAGCCACCTATAATGACGGATTTACTGCCTCCAATATTAGGATCATTGGAGCCTCTACCACCTGGTATGGATTAAACATAAGTACGACTTAAAAAGTAGGGTTTTTATTTTTTCGTTTAAAAAGAGGCATATAAAATATTTATAAGTTCGTATTTTGTTACAATTTTCATGTAAATAAATGTTAAACATTATTTCATTTCAATTGTAAATTTAAGTAATATTTACCTTTTTCCTTTGATTTTACCTTTTGGAGATTTCTTCGTTGCGCTTCTGTTGCCAGCTCGTGGACTTGTACTAAACTCATAAAGAACTGTTGCAACTGATGGTTTTAGCTCTACGTAGTATTCTGAAGATCGCGTACTACACGAACTGGAACTTGTCAAAAATTGTAATTTGGGCCCTGGTAACTCCAAATTTTGCTCGTAAGTGTAACGGGTTATGTGCGGGGTCGTTTCGTGAAATCGGGTAGAGGTTTCTGATAATTGTTGAAGTGCGCTGCTGTTTGCTTCCTGGAGTTGGCGGATTAAGATGTTTTTCTATAAGAGCATAGTTTTTAACTTATAATTAGGATTATTTACAATTTACATGGTATTTTTCGGTGATCTGCATGTCTAAATTCTTCATGCAGGTTTGCAAGTGTCTATCGGCTCGATTTAATTTTTCAACGTGTCCGCTTTCGTGTCTTTTTAAGTCGCCGAGTTCAACTTCGTAAACGCCCTGTAGTTGAAAAGCTTCCATTTTATCGTCATCGCAGGCAATTAATGTTTGATTTAATTCTGCATTAATGGAAAACTCTTAGTACCACATTTCTTAGATAACAACTGAGAAGTTTATTTTATAAAAGGTTTTCCAATTGACGGTAAATTACGAGGGAGGATAAAAAAGTAAATGCAAAATACATTGAATACTTCGCGTTTCTATATAATAGTTATTGTCCAAGGCAATGCATTTTTACTTCATTTAGACGTTTCTACCAACGTGTGTTTCATTCGTACAACCCTTATACAACTGACAATGAATTTTCACGTATTTACGGAACTATTGTAGGATTAGTACGGTTATACCAACGGGTTTATAAATTACTTGTACTTTTTGATTTTCCCTCGTATTAAAAGTATACTGATCAAGTCGATTTTTTTCGAAAAACGCTTCATGGTTAACCTTAAACGAATTTTTTAACACATACCTTTTAAATGATTCTTCTTGAAAGCAAGTTCTTGTTTTTTTGTTCGAATTACACTATTAATGGCGCTAATCTCGGCTTCTAATTCCTTTTTGTCTTGGCATTCTTGATCTGAAATGTAATTATATTATAGTGATTTGGTGTTTCACGTATACAACGGTTAGAAAAGATACAAGATGGTTTGCAAGCCACGTTAGCGTACTTTTGGACAAGTGGTGCCTAACGCTAACTAATTAACTAACGGTCAGATAGGCAACCTAGATCCTTACACTTGGTTGAACCAGTTTAACGTAATGCGACTACCGTCAGGGTTAAATACTACGGGTTTCTGCAACACCGCAAACAATCTGCGAAATGCATCACTGGCGATTTAACTTTGATATACAGGTATCTGCCGATTAAATAGATTGGTACCCGAGCAGTAAACGTGCTCCTAGGTTGAGGGTTTTACGCCCTATCTAATATTTTTTAACTACAGCGTCTATGAGAATATCTT
This sequence comes from Aquatica leii, assembly GCA_035610365.1. Taxonomy (NCBI): domain Eukaryota; kingdom Metazoa; phylum Arthropoda; class Insecta; order Coleoptera; family Lampyridae; genus Aquatica; species Aquatica leii. Next base: position 81,337,832 of record CM069434.1, read on the forward strand.
GAAAATGACAGGGCGAAAGCTCCTGTGACACCCGAGTCGCTTATCGTATTTTTTGTCACGGTTCGCGAGAAGAAACAAAAACGAAGACCAGCTTTCACTTATCCTGTAACCTGATGCGAAGGTATCGCCGACTAAAGTTGTGCAAGGTCCATCCATGCGCCAGCAGAAATGAACCTACGCACAAGGCGACTATACGGATAGTACTGGCTCACTTTTCCCTACCTTCCTTTCGATCACCTCGTTTCGGTCTCTATCGTCGCCACATAAATTCTGAATCCAATCCTCTTGCCAAAATCATACAACATTTCAACAACACATGCCCCCAAATATGACCTCTTAGGAAGCGACCAAGGCCACTGCTCGGTTATCAATCGAGGTTTTAAGTCACACAAACAAAGCACTCTCGATTCTACTAATCCGTGCCAAATACTGGTTAAAACAGCTGTGCCCAATGAGCAAATCCAATATCCAGCCTTAAACACCGCTTCACCGTTTTCTCACTCTTCATAAACTGAAAAGTCGTACTACTTTTCTGACCCGAATTGCATCTATCCCGCCAAATACTAATAATATTTTTCCTCAAACCCCTTCTAGCTATACTCTTACTCTCACCTCTCCACCTCGCTCGTCAAATCAATCGGAACGCGTTTAATCTGCTTTCAAACATGATATGGCTTAGTCGACGCTGTCACCGAGAGGAAGCATTTCATACAGACACGAGCAGTCGTATCTTTAACACCCTATTCTTTCCTTAATACACATCTAATCAAAACACTGAACTAAATTATCCTGCCATGCACAACCTTCATGTGGCGATTGAAACCTATCCGTTCTCAGACATACTTAGGACTGGAGGAAGCGGGCTCACCAATCAAGTTATGAGATGTTTCAAGTTCGCCATAAAAGGAATGGGTTAAGTAAGGAAATGTTGCGAGTAGATAGGATAGTCTTACAAGACCAATAGGATGGGCTAAGTATTTGTGCGTGCTATGATGAGCACGTGATTCCGCGAGGCACCTACCTTAGGGCTTATCCTCGCTTTTAGGTTAATACCAATACAGCTTTAGGACTAGAATGAGTTATAAAGAAATCACTACCTTTTTGACCTCAAAGCTATTTTAACTAAGCCGACATTGTTTTAGAAATGGTAATGCCGATCGCTGTTAACGCATGTGAACTACCCCGTAGTACCTATATATTGAAACGTTCTCGAAGTAATTGTCAACTTCGAAGCAATAATTAAAGGATATAGAACATTCTCGAAGTAGATAACAGAAATATATAAAACGTATTCAAAGAAAGCTAAGGTCAATTTTTCAATGGCTCAAAACAGTTTAACTAAATAAGTGATTAACGTGCTAAGAATGCTAAGATAAATAAATAAAAGTGCTCGTGCCAGTAAAAAAAACTGGTGTTGTCACCACACGACTTTCGTATAAGGAATGATGAAGGAATGTCTACATATTTTTTTTAACGAGACTAAAACGACTCTAGAGAAGGTTCTAAACCCTATCACGCAGTAACAAAAGTTGGACGAAACTCCGTTCGCCTGGAATCCGAAAAGACAAACCAGTCTAAAATCCCAGCGGATATACTTAAAAATACCAGCATTGTGATCAGACCGCAAGGCAAAGCCCTTCCTAAAATTTCTCTCTCAGACGTTACATCTAATCTTTCCTCCGAGCAGTGAACGAGGCTATCGTCGAGCAAAATTTTGATGGCCAACCGTCGAGTCTACGTGGCCTGGAATTCATGCAGGGTCAATGACCATGTGCACATCTTAAGATGCTTCAAGTGCCAGAAGTTCGGTCACCAACAAGGTGACTGCAAGCAAGAGCGAACTTCAATGCGGTAGTTGTGCTGAAATGCACGATACGCAATATTGCTTAAAAATCGCAATTGCATAAGATATGGCCATAAAGGCGATGTGATAAAACACAAGTCGTCTTCTAACAACTGCCAGGCGTGTTTTTCAACAGAATCACCGCATTCACTTCTATGCAGTATTTCTCGGTTATTGTTTACAATAACGCGAAATCCGTCGGAGTAGTTACTCTCAGTCATCTAACTAATGACTGCACTGTTATCTATGATCACAGTTGGAAACACCTCCTTGGAAATCGTCGGCGTTTATTGGTCAACAAGCGAGGATGTTCGTATTCATCTACAACATCTAGACTAGATAAACTTTTGGACGAACTAAGTGGCGTCGCGATTACAGGAGATTTTAATACAAAATCGCCGCTTTGGGATTCCGACGAACGAGGCAAAAATTGGAGAACCTCATGGGCGAACATGACCTATGTGTTGTAAACGAGCCTGATCGGATCGGTTGTCAGACCTAGAGGCAAAATCATGACAAAGCCTAGACATTCTGACTCGCTGAGCTGTCAACAACAAATTGACTGTCTCAGCTGACAAGACCAAATACATGGTTTTTGGTACCTCCTTAAAAAGAAATCCTTCACTTCGACATTTCAGTTCGAAGGGTTTTCGAGTTTAAGTATCTTGGTCTTTTGCTCGATCATAAACTGAGCTTCGTTAAACACTGTTCCTATGTAGTTGACAAGGATTTTGCAAATATTCTCGCCGTAGCTGGAACCCTCATAGAAAATCAATAGTGACCATTTTCAACAGTGCAGTCATCCCTATGCTCACATATGGCTTAGACATCTGGTACCACAGACTGCTACATACCCACATTGTCAGGAAACTGGCATCCTACATTTCCTATTCTTTCATACGATTCTAGGGGCATATCGTACTGTTTCCATCGATTCCTTGTGCTTTGTGGCAAAATATAGTGAAATATAGTGCTTCAAAATTCTTGTAAAAGCTGGCACGTGCACATTCTTAGACCAGCAAGTTTCGACCGTCAAGCGGTATATACCTATACATACATATATAAAAAACGTAACACCTATTTCTTGATTCTAAATATCTTAGACTACATCAACATGTCCCATAACCCGGGACGATTCCCCTGAGTCTATCCATAGACTAGTGTCCGACGTCAATGTATTCATTGCATTTGCTAGAAGAGACCATAGTCAAACGTAAATCAGAGTATAATTTAGTTTCTTTTTGCATGGCATTATGATTTTATTTTACAGTCAGTTACCGCAAAGAAGGGTATTTATTTAGGTATGTAACTGCATCTGGCTTATTTTAAAATATTTTATTTGTATATTTTTAGTTCACTAACATTCTCAGTTTCTCTTTAGTCGTAGGTGTCTTGAATAACTGGCCTCATCCGCGTCTATTAAAACATGGTATCATTTTCCCGCCTACTTGGTTTTCAACCTGACACGCGAGGATAAACCGCAAAGTAGGTGCCTCGATGAATTTCGTGCTCACATAGCACGAATTTGATACACAGGTGGTTTGGTGGGTCCACACCCTCCTCCTTCTTACTTTCCCTTGCCTCAGCAGACTGCGACATTTTCACATACGCGGACGACATCACTGTCACGGTGTCTCCTAGATGAGACAAAAGAGTCAAAATCCAACACGTGTGTAAACATAGTGAGAGGCTGGGTTGACCGCAACAATCTGACGGTTTCAGCGGACAAGACTGAATATATGGTTCTCGACTCCACTTTAAAACGAGATCCTTCACTGCGCTTCAACAACATTCCCGTCCGTAGGGTTTTCGAATTCAAGTACCTCGGACTTTTGCTGGACGACAGATTGAGTTTTGAAAAACATTGCGCATTCGTGGTTGATAATGGCAGCGTCTGTGAGACACTTCCCAGAAAGAGCGCAACGCCTACTCCCTTATTCCGGATATCCTTAGCTGGATCAGAATGTCCCACGTCCCCGGACGAGAGGCAGTTCAAATCCTTTCTTCACACGGCGGATTTCGTTGTCATTTAAAACGAATTAGCGTTTTGGATGACGACAGCTGTCCGTCATATGGCGTTCTTACACCCCAGCACATCGGATTCTCGTTTGTCGCAAATTCGGGTATCATTAGATTTTTGAGATTTGCAAATAAGGACTGTTAAGCAATTAATGAAAGAATCAATGCGAGATGAAATACTCATTTTTCTTCACGTTAAACTTAAAAATAGGAAACTGACCAACACGTATTAGATTAAGAAAAAAAAACTGGTGTGGTTACCACACGACTTTCCTATAAGGAATGACGAAGGAATGTCTACATATTTTTTTTAAGTTATGTTGTCATAAAACCATTTTGAAGTGATATGTACCAGTTTATATCGACTTTCTAGCATGCTATATTTTTTTTTTAATTTTTCTCCTCGATTTCGTTAAGATATAACCGAAATATGGCAAATTGAGTTTTTTTTTTCATATCGACTAACCCTTATATTTGTGCGTCTCGATATTACTTACCCCTTTAGTAAATCAGTAAACAAAATCGTTGCAGGGAGGATTCGAACCTAGATTATATTTGTGAATTCATTTTAAGTTATAAATTCAATATCTTATAAACTATGTTAATGTTAGAAATTTTTTTTATTTGAATAAATTGTTGGGCAGAATTATCTCTATAAGAAACTGTAAAAATAATTCGAATAATTTACAAACGTACAAAATTATATAACAAAAATTGTTTCTTTATCAGACCCATCTTTTAATAAAACCGAGAGAATATGAAAAGCCAGCACCATACCAAATTTCAAGTTACTAGGACTTTTGGTTCGAGAGTTATCGTGGGTACATTATAAGATAATTTAAGTAAGATGCAGCACTCCGTATATAAACAAGTCAAAAGAATATAGAAAAAAAACTTTATTTTTAACGTATCTTGCTTTTTCTTCAAGATATGAAATTTTTTTTCTAAAAAACAATCGTCGTACCTAGATGATATATGGAATTCACTTTAAATTATAAATAAAATATCTAATAAACTGTTAATTTTAGAAAAAAAATTGATTTTAATAAATTGTTAGGAATAATTAACTCTATAAGAAACTGTAAAAATAATTCGAATAATTTACATATGTACAAAATTATATAAGAAAAAATGTTAAAAATTTTGAAAAAAAATTGCGATCGCTATACTTTCTTTATAGAAAAGTAAAAAGAGATTGATGTATTAAAAAAAAACTTACCAGATTCTTCAACTGCGGATAGACTTTGTCTATAAGTCACATTTGATAAATTTACAATTTTAAGCGTGTTCTCCATTGCTACTATTTCTTTTTCGAATTTTTTTATCTTTTGATCCCACATATCACCTTCTTCTTGGAGCAGTTGCTTTTCTTGCGCATTTTTTAATTTAAAGTGTGTTATCGATAACGGTTGACCGTCTTCATCTTTGCCAAGGGTCGTTTGAGCTATATGAAACCGCTGTTGTAATTGATGAATTTTGCCTTGCCTTTGTCCAATGTCTTTTTTCAGTCTACATTTTTCTTCATCCAAATTTCGTCGTTTTACTATTAATATGTCTTTGTTGGTGTTTATTTCAATCTGCCGCTCTCTCATTGCCTACAATTTCAAGTATTAGAAATGGATTGTGGTAGTCTTATTTTCTACCGTTTCCAATTCTAATCGAAACTTTTGCATACTGTATATGGAGATTTCTTCGCGTTTCATCACATTCTCTAACTGATTAACCCTCAATCTCAAGACGTTTTCACTGACTTGCTTATGTTGCAGTCGTTGTTTGGCTTCTTTTGTTTGTTTTATACCATCTTCGCAAGCTAACACTTCATTTTGTAATTTATTTTTTAAAGTTTCCATTTGGGTATTATCAGACTCAATTGCAGCAGTCAAACGACGCATTTCATCTTCTATATTAACTATTTGTTTTTGGATCATGCCTTTTAACTAGAAGAAAATATGAAAGAATCTACGTAGTACATACGCGTAAGAAAAACGTACCTCATTTTCATCTGCAAATTGCTTCTCTAATTCAGCAATTTTGTCCAGAAGCACTTGAACATCGTCGTCAACTGTTGTTTTCTCAATCCTGTTTAAACGACATTCCATTTCGTTAATTTCAAAATCCTAATTAGATCAGTCGTTACAATGACAAATTCATATTTTTAATTTCTTACCAAATTGTAATTGAGTTCCTTTTGCTTTATTAACTCGTCATTTAAAGAAATAATTTTTTTCTTTAACGCGATCATCGTTAGATCGGTGCCCGTTATTTCCATTTCTTTAGTTTTCGTAGTATTTTTTACTTCGGCAAGCACTTGTTGTGTCCGATAATAAACTCCTTGTATTCTCGCAACGTCTTGTTCCAAAATTTTGGTCTCTTTTTGTTCATCGTTTATTATAGATTCCATTTGGTTTGCTCTTTCGCTGGCAGACGATGAACTAGTTTTTACGTCAGCTAACTTTTGTTTTAATCGATCTAACTCTAACTGCACGCGTTTTAATTGTATTTCTCGTTCACCGATATCTCGTGTAAGATTCTTGCCATTTGCTCTTTCCTTTTCTAAACATCTAGCACTGCTCAATAAATTGCGTTTTAATGAGCTAAGCTAAAAGTGAAGTAAATTAATGATCAATAAAGTGAAGAAAAATTTAATTTACCTCGCCGCTTAACGTTAACGACCACTGAATTACATCGTTCAAATCTTGTCGCATTTTGCAGCAGATAAAGTTAAGTTCGTGTATTTGTTGCTCCAATTCTTTATTGTTTTTTATTTGATTTTGCAAAAATGTAGATTGCTCTTCTAAATTGTCTCGTTCGTTCGAGATCAAAAGGTTAATGCAATCAATTTCTTTAGTTACTTGTTTCATATTAAGATCCCGGCGCTTTAAAGTATCAACTGCGTCTTTCCATTGCTTTAAAAGCGCTTTTCTCTCTTCTTTTTGCTGTAGAAAAACTCGACCAATTCGCTCAATTACTAATTCGTAATTAGTCACATCTCCAATAACTTTACTAAGAGTTGCGCCTCTTGCTGTAATCTCGGCTTTTAAGTTTTGTCGTTTCATCTCAAGATCTTTAGCCTTTTTTTCGTCTTGTTTTGTGAACTTCTTTAAAAGCTCGGTGTCTTCGTCTCGCTTTTTTAACGCTTCTTCCCACGATTTCAAAGCTTCGTTGTCCCAATTTGTTTCTAGCTTTTTCTTTTCAACTTTTGAATAACCTCTTTCTAAATCAGCTTTTCTAATGTCTAGACGTTCATTAATTTCCTCTAATCGTTTTTGCTCCTGACGCAATTCTTGCTGTACGCCTTGTTTTTCTGATTGTTTTAGCAAAAACGCGTGTTCTTGTGTTTCCAAATGGTTGTGATAATTAGTGATTAATTGCTAGAACGTAAAACGTAACGAACAGAAAATCTTATTCTAAAAATTAACTTACTTGGTTTTCGTTGCTTTGCTCATCAACATATTTTGCGTGTTTGACAAAAGCGTTGTAACGATTTTCTTCGGTTTTATAATATTGCGTTGCTCTTGCTTTTCTAATCATAAGCGCTTCAACTTCTTCTTGCAACGCTTTGTTTTCTTTGTTGGCGACTGGTAAATGCATACCCGTCGTCCAACCCATCCTTTTTAAAATCTCTTGTAGTGCCGGGTCCATTTTCTTACGTTAATAAAATTGTTTAAGATAAAATAATGTTATAATTATTGGCACTGTAAAGTGCCAATAAGTGTCAGTGTTTGATCAATGCATAAATAACAGATTAACGACATTTCGTTGCCATGGTATTGCAATGGTTATTCATTTAGTGTTATCTAATATAAATTCGAAAACGATTTTAATATTATAGGTAAAAATGTGATTAATAATTAATTAGTTATTTCAGATTGTTTAAAAATCCATATATTTGTCTGTTTAGCTATTTTTTCTACATCGGATTGTACCGGCGCATGGATATATATGTAAATAATAATATATAATATTGAAGTGTTCCCGAACCATTTAGAAACTTCGAGACTTTGGTCGGAAAAGATAGAATCTTGTAGATCAAGATTATTCAGAAAAGCCTCAAAACTCAAAAGTAAAAAAAAAGTTAAAGCAACAAACAACATTGTCAAAACAAAATTTATAATGATAAAAAAACCAGTAAGGAATTGCTAGCTATTACATTGTTTTAATTTGTTTATTTTTTAATTTTTACTCTTTGAGACTCCGAGGGAACCGAATTACTTCTCGAAAATAATATACATATTTTCCAAATGAGAGTACGCAATTATAGCATTTATTCAATCGAATACGTAACATGATAACGTGAATTGTGTGAACTCAAACTCAAAAATTTTATTCATGTTTGAGCTTGAAATTTGGCTTACAACGAGCCAATGAGCGAACACGCTTTTTTTTTGTTTGAGCTTGCAATGTACGAAACTTTATATATTTAACGGTACGTGCTTTGAAAGCACGCGGTTCAGCGAGGCACCTGCCTTTCGGCTTATCCTCGCTTCTAAGGCATAAAACCAAGTAGGTGGGAAAAGGACTTAAAAAATTTTGAGCAGGAACTAAGAGAGGCAGATTAGTTAAGTAGCTACGGCGAAATAGAAACTAAAAAGGTTATTCAAAATAAAAATACTGAAATAAATGACTCTAAAATAAAATGCATGCTATTAATGGTAATAAAAACTAAATGCTTACTTTGCCGTAGCGTACTTATAAGAAAATAAACAAAACCATGCAAAATTCGTTAGCAACATGAAACTTCATTCTTATTGTAAACTCTGGCCTCTCTTTGCGAATGGTCTATATACGTTGACATCAAGCACCAGTTCGAGGATGGCCTGAGGGGAATCGGGACATGTACTGAGAATGGTTGACAGGGCACTCTGCTCCTCATCGAATTCGCGACAAGCAAGAATCCGATGCGCCGGAGTGTCAGGAACGCCGCACGACGGACACCTGTCGTCATCCAAAACGCTAATTTGGACGGCCTCTCGTCCGGGGTAAGGATATCCGGGATAAGAGAATAGGCATTACGCCCTTTATGGGAAGCGTACCACAGCCGCTGCCATTCACCCAAGATCAAGACCTTTAGGTGACGCTTCGCCGCTGAAAAAAACGGAAAATCGCCGTTTGAAACGTGCTGGTCAAGGAAATTGCACGAGCCAGCCTTGCGAATAACTTTGGTGCAGTAGATTTCCTGCAATAGGAGATGTAGGGGAGCATGTTTATAAATAACACAGAGGGTATCGACGGGAACGGTACAATACGCCCGCTAGAATAGTTCTCAGGAATAAGGATTGGAGCGAGGCTAGTTTCCTGAGTATGACTATGACACAGAACACCGTGCCGGCAGCAGTCATGGAAACGCTGATGCCTTGTCCAGAAGACTATGTTTGGCAGACTGCAACCATTGTTTGCCGCTTGCAAAAAAAATCACATGCCCTGCGTAGTTGCGTCACGAACAAGAAAACGATTTCAAAATAAGAGTACTCCTGAACTGCAAAGCTAACGACCGACAACCAATCTGTGAAGAAGGAAGTGCTTTGGGCAGAAACTTCAAAGCGTATTGAGCTCAGTAAGACTCCTTGAGAGTAGAAAACGGTAAGTAGACGATGGTATATCAAGAAGACACTAGATAAAGTTCGATAAAGACTTTACTGGGTAAACTGCAAAGAAGACTTCATAGAATGATGCCGTAAGTGCACGGTCTGCGCAAGCACCAATGAAACAATATGTAACGTTAGATGCCCTTTAGATAGAGTGGCGGTTGACATCGCAGAACCATTCCCAAAATCTAATTCGGGAAACACATGCATCTTAGTGGCGATGGACGGAGGTTTACGCCATACTCAATCAAGGAGTTTTTCTGTCAGTTTGGGGTTCTATTGGAATTACATTCCGACCAATGCGGCAGTCTGCGCTGTTTGCCGACTATTGGGAATTATGAAAACTAGAACGACGCCTCTGCGTCCTCAATCAAATGGCATGGCTGAACTGATGAATCGAACAATGAAAAAGTACTTCACCGAGTAGTGTCCAAACATCAAAGAAATTGAGATACGTTCTGTTTACGAAAACAAGGCTAAACACCATCCTGTATCAGGCTCAATGACAAAATAGGATTGCCATGCGACCTCCAATTTGGACAAAGACCGGAAAAAAATTGCTGGAGCAGACTACGCCAGCAAGTTAATATAGAGACTAGTACATGAAACGGTCCGTACAAACACGCACATTCCAGCGACATAGTGTTTGTGGTTGCGTAATCCTCAGAGAAGACGTAACTGATCGCCAAAACTACAAAGGCAATGGAAGAAGCCTTATGAAGTTCTGCAGCGTATCAATCACGTCATATATCGTAACCAAAAGTGGTTCACGTCGATCGTCTAGCCTAGTTTGCTGGCGATAACAAGGTTATCCAAGACCAGGACCGAACCAAAGCAATAACAAGCAGAACCAGGAATCAAGTCAGCGGAATAGCCTTTGATAAAATTTATAAACATGAACGGGGGTCGAGAAAATGCTAATTTTGGAGTTACAACCGAAAAGGTACAAAACCTATTCTAAACACCAAAGAATTACGTCATTGCGCGTTGCGTGAGTGAGGATCTTGAAATGTCCATAGTTTAGTTAAAAAGAAGTTGGGACAGCTACGAAACTACGAAAACAGCAACCAGCGGTTGGCAAAATCTTAAAGCTACATAATGACCTACGCTTTATTTTCTATCTGGTCACCAAGAAGTACTCAGTAATAGATACTTAAACGCCAAATCTCACCACCATCCAGTACAGAAGAATACTG